>JAESIX010000013.1:1200000-1800000 GCA_016802215.1 Brachionus paranguensis
TTTTATTAATCAGTCTTAACTTTAATCTAGGGGTATATTTTTATTATTTATTATTTTTATTATTAAATTTATTATTATTTATTTTTTTTTATTATTTTTATTATTAAATTTATTATTATTTATTTTTTTTTATTATTTTTATTATTAAAATTGGCAGTGAGAAAATAATGAGCCAAAAACTAATAAAAATAGATATGGTATTGTGAATTTCAAATACAAATTGGACAAAAATTCTTCATTTTTTGATAAATTAAAATTTTATTTTATTTAAAAGTTGATAAAAAATATTAGAAAAAATACTTCAACAAAGTGCAACATACTTTGTTGCAGCCTTTTTACCTAAAATCATTTTTCTCATGTGAAAATAGAATAAAAATAAAGCATCAATAAGATTTAAATAGATTATTGATTTGATTTAATAAAAAAAAAGAGAAAATAAAAATTTTATTTATGGTTGAAAAGGTGTATTAATAACAAAGAAATTTTACATTCTAAAATGATAATAATGCCTGTCAAATAGTTTTTAATGTTTTTTGATCATTTTTTTTAATTTAAAAAGCTAGATATTCAATTTAGAAAATTTTATTTTCAATTTTTATTATAAGATTAGTTTGAAATTTAATTAAAATTAAAAAAAATTAAATTTTTTATTTTTTTTTACTGAAAGATATAGCATTCCAAAGATTTGATTTGTAATTTAATAAAATAAATAATAATCAACAGAAAAAATGCCACAAATTTTTGAAAACTTTTTTAAAAAAATTTCTCTTTACTTTTTTTAACTAAGGTATTAATATAAAACCTTAATATAAAACCAATAAAAGGGAAAAGAACAATATGGAAATTTGAAAATATTAGAAATTATATCTGTCAATTATAAGGTAGTATTTTAGAATTGATTATATCTTATGAAGCTAATTTAACTAGCTTAAATAAAATTTATTTAAGTTGATTAATAATCTAAATTTTAATTTTATAAAATTAATATTGTCTCGAGTCTATTTTAATAAAAATCAACTATTTTAGTAAAATAAAGATAGATAAAGTTTTTTCAAAGAATATTAAAAAATATCTTTAAAAATATCAAAAAAATTATATACTACCAAAGATAATTTGAAATCTCATACGTTTTTTCAAAGCCGATTTTTAAGTGAACAAATCTTTTAACTTGCTTGAAGTACTTCAATTATTTATTTTCAGAGTTGTCTAAAACTCACAAATTAAAGTCCAATTTTTTTTTAAATTAAAGTTTGGCCACATGAATTCTTTGTCGTTCCAGGTAGTTATTAGGGCGGCCTAGTTAAAGTCAAAGTCACTAAAATAAAAGTCCAAGTCTGGACTTTAAAAAAATTTTTTCAATGCCTTTGCTGTTTCTGAAGTAGCATTTTTAAGCTGTCAATTTGAAGCGTATTCAAGATAACGTTACCAATGTGAATTGCTATATCCATATTGATATTAATCTCTGCTACCAAATCTAATCCTGGTTTTACGTTTGATAGTTTTTGAGTATAGATACCTCTTTAAAGGTATCAATAAGTTTAAAATAAATGATTTCTATATAGCAAAGTTTTAATTAATTTTTTAGTGTACAATATTAAAATTTTGGGAGAAAATAAAAAATTTTAGTCAATTTTTGTAATATTGTTTTAATCGTCCAAAAAAAATAAGTCAAATCAGGATATTTAATTGATACACATCGAACTTTACTTGTGACAAATGTAAACAATTTAACGATTTAAATAGATCTGTAAAATTGTTACAATATAAGCTATTTATATGTCACATTAAATAAGGAAAATAAATTGTTTAGTCTAAATATTAGAAAAAAACTTCAATTTAATCAAAATAAAATTTTTCTTCCTTACCTTACTTAAATTGAATACTCATTTTCACTAAATTATGATGATAATCTTTATTTATACTAAATTATATGATATTAGTTAAAATTAATTTAAATATAAAATATCTTTTCCTAAAAAATATCAATTAGATGGAATCGGACTACGATCGTCACAAGAATACATTTTATAAATGTTTTCTAATAAATGATGACGATACTGGAGAAATAATTGTAATATTTAATTGATTATTCACGTTCTGAAAGGGGAAGAATTAAATTAAACTAAATTAATAAAGTGAGAAGTAAGTTTCTCATTTAGTTTATTTTAAAAAGTATATCATTTTTTACACTAAATCTTGTTTGATTAGACTAAATAATTTGTTTTAGTTATTCAATGTGACAGATATAAACATTTTTGCTATAAATGATTTCAGATATTTTCTTTAAAAGAAAACAAAATTTTTAAAGACAACAAAAATGAAAAAAGACATTTATTTTTACATTAAGGAATTTTTTTTAAACATATTTTTTATAAACATGAGAGTTTATTTTACTTAAAAAGCATATTTAATTAAAGAGGTTTTTTGGATCCCTTAGTCCTTCACGTGCAAAAAAATTGGCCTTTTTTAATATTTTAATAGCACAAAAATTAAATAATTCCAAAAATTTGGAAAAATTTTTATTTTTTGATTTTGATCTAATTTGAAAATTAAAAAAATTATAGCACAAATATTAAATTAAGAAAACGTTTAACTTGTTTTGAAATAGTGAAAAATTTTGATTTTGCTTCCATACAGCAAAACATTTTGGAAGCCAAGCAGCCACCAAAAAAATTGGGTGTATACTTAACTAACATGTTCTCTGTTTAAAACAAGGCTGTTGTTACATTTAGATCAAAATGTTATCCAAAAAATTGACCAAAGTGTGCCAATTATTGTCAAATTCCAATGTTCAGGTACGAAATGCCTCTGGCTTCAAGTTTTTGCCAGATACAGCACCAGCAGACTTAGGTGAAACGACCAAAATGAATCTCTGTCAATCAGTAACTAATGCATTGGACATTTCTTTGTCCCAAGACAAATCTGCAGGTTTTTAAAAGTTTCTGTTCGGAAAGACTCTGAATTTAATTAAAGTGTTTTAGTTGTTTTTGGCGAAGACGTGGCGTTCGGCGGCGTATTTCGCTGCACAGTTGGTCTCAAGGACAAATATGGAAAGGACCGAGTGTTTAATACGCCTTTGGCTGAGCAAGGCATTGCTGCATTTGGCATAGGTTTGGCCGCAGCTGGAGCTACTGCCATTGCTGAAATACAATTTGCCGACTACATATTTCCGGCTTTTGATCAAGTTTTTAAATAAAATTGAAAAAAAAAACTTGATTTAAAAAAAATAATTTAGATTGTTAATGAAGCGGCAAAATTCCGCTACAGATCAGGAAATTTATTTGATTGTGGTAAATTGACTATACGAGCGCCGTGTGGGGCTGTTGGTCACGGGGCTTTGTACCATTCTCAATCTGTGGAGGCTTTTTTTGCGCACAGTCCTGGCCTAAAAGTGGTCGTGCCAAGAAGTCCAATTCAGACCAAAGGTCTTTTGTTGGCCTCGATCAGAGACCCCAATCCGGTCATATTTTTTGAGCCGAAAATTTTGTACAGACAAGCTGTTGAAAATGTTCCAGTTAAAGACTTTGAGATTCCGTTGTCCAAGGCCGAGGTTTTAATGGAGGGAAATGATGTGACTATTGTAGCATGGGGCACTCAGGTGCACGTGGTCAAAGAAGTGGCCAATATTGTCAAAGAAAAGCTTAATATTTCGTGTGAAGTTATTGATCTAAGGACCATTGTGCCATGGGACTATGAAACCGTGTGCAATGTAATAAATTAGATCTTTAAATTAGGTAAAGATATTTTTTATGATAACTTTTTTTTTTGAAGTCAGTGGCAAAAACAGGCCGATTGATTATTTCACATGAAGCTAATTTAACTATGGGCTTTGGCGCTGAAATTGCCGCTTTTGTTCAGGTATTTTTTTTTTAAATAAAAAAATAAAAATTATGGTTGAAAATTTAGAAAGAGTGCTTTTTGAATTTGGAAGCGCCGATTGAGAGAGTTGCCGGATATGATGTGCCTGCCATACCTCACGTATTTGAATGTTTTTTCATGCCCGACAGATGGAAATGCATCGAAGCGGTCAAGAGAGTTGTAAACTTTTAGGCTATTTTTAAAATTGTTTGATTTATTATTAAGCAAAAAAATACTTTTAGAAATGTTTTTTGTTTTTAAATAAAGTACAAAATCTCATATTTTAGAATAAAATAAACTTTTTTAAATTAAAGTAGTGTTTTCTTTACAACCGAGATTTTACTTATCAATTTGTTTTCCATCAATTTCATACCAAATAAATAAATTAAATTGTTGTGCTAAAATCTATTTTATTTAGCTTAGTTGAAATCAAAATTTTACTTTGATAAAATTAACAGAGTCGATTTTAATAAAAACATCTTTTATAAAAAAGTAAAAAAATAGAAATATTATTCAAAAAAAATGTTTTAAGTAAATAAAATATATGTTGCAAAAAAAAATTAGTAAGAAGTAAGAGATTTGTTACTTTTCTATTCAATGTAAAAATTTTATTTTAAGATTTTTTTATAATAATAATGAAATAAACTGGAAATCTAGGAGTAGTCAAATTTCATCAAAAAAGTATTTTGGCCATGAAAAGTTAACAAGATAGTCCTTAAATGCAATATAAATATAATTAATCAAATTAGTATGAAATGGATGAGGTAACAAGTAAAGACTATTTTTGGATTTTTTTAAATTAATAAAAATTATTAATATAAAACTCTTGATTAATAATGAAATGACGTACTTAAAATTAATTTAATAGTATATAATCTTACAGTGGGTATTTTGAAAATGACACGACCGTAATTTTCGCGATCCAAAATGGTACCAGCGGCGCCGTAATAGTCGAACCAAGCATATTTCATTTGCCGCAAATATGTTGATGAAAAAAAAGAAAAAATTAATAAGAATTGTAAATAAAAGTTAGATTGTAAGTAATTATAAGTTAGATTGATTAATAAAGTATTTTATTTCTCTTCATTTTCTTTTCTAAAAGTAAAAAAAATTGAAAATGAGAATTTTATTTTAAAATAAAAATTTACTTTTTTTCCTTTTTTTATTAGAGAAGAAAATATGAGAAACAAATTAATTAAATTAAAAAATTAATATTCAATTTTATTTCGAATTTTGAATTTACTAAACTATTTTTATTATTCTTTCCTTTTTTTAACATTTAAACTGTTTAAGGCTATCTAGACGTAATGAAGCTTCTGATGAATGATTATTGTTTCTTGAATTTGATGATTTGATTTTCAAGAATGCTATATCGAAAGGGCGAGTCTTGGGAAAGACCCATGTTGTTCTTTGTTTATCACTTGATTACATTTAGAACAAGAATCAAAAATTATAAAATATTAAAAATTTGATTTAAAAAAAAATTCAATAAGTACAACAAAATGATTATTTAATAACTAATATTTTATTAAATGCAATAAAAAATCTTTATACAGTGGTTCTTGTTAAAATGAAACGTACCGTTCCAAAAGGGTTCCAGTTCCGTTCCAAAGGGTACCGTACCGTTCCAAAAGGGTACCGTACCGTTCTTAAAGGTTTCCGTTACAAACATGCAAAATTTCAAATTAAATTTGATAAAATAAATTACTAAACAAAAATTATAAAATTAAATATTTCTAAATTTAAAAAAAAAAAATTCAGATTTAAATAAGACAATCTTAAAAGAAAACAACGAATGAGTCTTGTTTGGGAATAAATTTATCAAAATAAATCTAAAACAAGTAAATATTTTTGTTTATTTTTAAAATGGGACTTTTCGATATCGGACGTTACCCTCTAGAAATGGTTCGGTACCCTTTGGAACAGAACTGGAACCCTTTAAGAACGCGACTGTACTCTTTAAGAACGGAACGGTACCCTTTAAGAACGGTACGGTACCCTTTGGAACGGAACTGGAACCCTTTTGGAACGGTACGTTTCATTTTAACAAGAACCACTGTAGTTGAAATTGTATAAAAGTCTTACAAAAAAACAACATAAGACTATTTTTTTTATTTTAACTCCCAAATTGACTTAAAGAATAAATCTTGTGGGATTTTTTTTATTTTTAATTTTAAACAAAAAATATCACAAATTAATATTCTTGTATTTTTTGGCTCAAAATTTAAAAATTTTTTTTTTCATTTGAATGCAGGCAATTATTTTAGTCTAAGTCATGTCATGCATTTGACTTGTCACTTTTACACAAATCTGACTCTAATTTGATGTTTTCTTCGGATCTATTTTATTATAAATGGCTGTTTGTTTTTATAAAATGCGCAAATCCATTGCTGGTGGTCGAAAGGAAATAGTCTTTTAGAACTTCTTTTAGTCGGTTTTTTAGCAAAATTGATTTTTTTAACTCCATTTTTCAAAAATAAATATTTTTTCTTGCGATGAAAATTATAAAAGTTTAATTTAATCGTTTAAAGCGGTAAATGTATAAAAATTTAATTTTTGAATTTTGAGAAAAATATTTATTTAATAAAAATGTTTTTTTTTACCACATCTTTCTAAATTTAAAATCAAAATATAAGAAAATAATAATTTTAACAAAAATAATAAAATTTCAAATAAAATTTAAAAAGCAAACCGTTCTGGTAACATGGAATTTTCAATTTCGAATCTAATTATTTTCAGTTTTATCAAATCAGATTTTGACTAATAAATGTAGTGGGAGCAGTTCTTGTTGCGAAATTTTTTGTAATATAGAATCGAACAATTAAAAAAATTGCTCAGCTACCAGCTTAACTACCTCCCATTAGCGCCTTAAACCATAAAGCCATAAAACCATTGGACAAATAAAATTTTGAATAATTTTTTTAGAAAGTTTGTTCTTTGTTATTTAATTCGTATTTTTGCATTAATATTATTGCAGTGTTACCATGATAAATGTGATAAAATAATAATAATCAAGAATTTAATATTAAAATTTAAATTTGAAATATCACTTTTTTAATACGAGATTTTCAAAAAAGGAATATTTTTGCTTCTGACTTTTGCATATATTTAAATTAAGAATGAATCAAATTTTTAAATTACTGAAAACTTGAATGCAAAATAAAAAATATAACAAAATGAAATTTGAAAAGAAAATTAAATAGATTAAATAAATAAAATAAAGGGTAAGAATTGAAGATATATCAAACATATAATCATCTTTTGGCTGTATCAGGAAAAGCATAAGACAGATTTTGGGCGTTTTATGTGTTTTTTTTTCATTCGAAATTTAAAGGTGATGATATTTTTATTTAGATGAAAAAGGATGTACAGTAAAATTTAAAAATTAGGAATAAGTGAATCAAAAAAATTTGAGCTTTTATAAAATTTTGGTGATTACAACCAGGTGTTGTTTTTTCACCATTTTGATAGGTGTAGGTTTTAGACATTAACGCTCGGTACGAATAAAAAATTAATAAATAATAATAATAAATGATAAGAGAAAACATAGAATATAGCAGTGGTAGTAGTAAATAGTGGAATAAAAGAATTAAAGAAAATTTTACTGTCTTTAACATTTTTTTACTTTTTTTTACGATTTTTTTCTTAAAAAAATAAAAAATTACGTAATTTTACGTAAAATTTGGTAAATTTTTTTTTCATGATTTAAAAAGGTAAAAAATTATTTTTTCAGATTTTTTCAAAAATTTTATTAAAAAACGAAAAAATGATCTTTTTTTGGCCCTTTCAGGTTTACCAAATTTTTACGTAAAATTTCGAAAATTAACGTTTAATTACGTAATTTTTCCTCAGAACCACGTGTCAAATCACCACTGTATGTAAAAATAATTGTCAATAAAATAGGCGCAAGAAAATTCTGTTTTGGTCAGGATTAGATTGAAAGCAAAAAAAATATCGGTTAAAATATATTTTTTTATTAAAAATATTTTTCTTTTTTTTCAAGTTATTTTAAATTAAAGTTCAAGTTTTTATAGTTTGTCCAAGTATTGATCCAATTCTGGGAGACCTTCCTTTAGACCTTTACGTTTTCTGGTGTCGTCCAAAACTTGTCTGGTCTTGGAGTTGGCATCAACTGGCGAGCCGTTCAACACTTGCCAGTGATCGAAGACACATTGTGGGAAAGCTTGACCACCGGTGTTTGAACGCAAATCAGCAGTGAAGCCGAATGACTCGTTTACAGGCAAATGAGCTTTTACAACAAACATTGGTGTACCGGCAACTTGTGCCTCTTCGATGACCACACCTCTTCTTCTGTTCAATACACCATAGATACCTCCGACGGCAGACTCTGGACACTAATAAACAGCAAAAGTTAATAAAAAACTCATTTTTTGACTTTAAATGTGGGAACAAGGTGCGAATTCGGACAAAGATTGTCCGAAAAAAAAAACCCTGTTCACCTGGTATAAAATTTATGCATTGTCTGCACACTGTCTAAGGACATAGACCAAAAACAGTCGGCTTATTTTAATGCAAATTGCTTTTTTTTTTTAAATTAAGAAAAAAAAATTACTTGAATTTCGACCAAGTACACTGGCTCGAAGAATCTTGGTGAAGCGGTCAACATACAAGCATACAAACAACGTCTGGCAGTCGGGATAATTTGACCACCTCCTCTATGAATGGCGTCAGCGTGCAGGGTAACATCATACAAGTTAAATCGGACACCACGAACATTTTCTTCGGCCATTGGACCCTAAAAATTAATAAACAAAAAATAAAATTTGTTTTTCTTATATTTTTATTTCAATGAGAAAATTTTTTCTTAAATTTGAAAAAAATTTTCTTAAATGTGAAAAAAATTTTCTTAAATGTGAAAAAAAATTTCTTAAATGTGAAAAAATTTTCTTAAATGTGAAAAAAATTTTCTTAAATGTGAAAAAAATTTTCTTAAATGTGAAAAAAAATTTCTTAAATGTGAAAAAAATTTTCTTAAATGTGAAAAAAAATTTCTTAAATGTGAAAAAAATTTTCTTAAATGTGAAAAAAAATTCTTTAATGTGAAAAAAAATTTAATTTTTATTTTTTTTTGTAGTTAAAGATCTTGAGTCCTAAAAAGATTGACTTTTGTTGGACTAGATGGAAAGACCTTTGGCTAGTTTAGTTTTGCATTCGTCCCTTGAGTCCATTGCCAATCGAAAAGTGGCATTGGTTTACACTAGAATGCTTTAATTGAGATTGAAATGAAGCTTTGGCATCTAAGTCAATTGGAAACAATCATCGAACATTAGGAAAGAGGTTCTAGTATTTCCAAATGACGCAAAGTTATATCTAACAAAAGCTAGTCTTCTTCCAATTTTATTTATCAAACAAGAATGAAGATAAATTCTACGCAGAAACTTTGAGCAAAGTCGCCACTCGGCTTGTAGAACTATCGCTCTTGTTTGACACATTAGTTGGAAGTTTGGCACAAAATAAAGTAAAAAAAAAAAGTCTAATTACTTCTTTGGTGGCCCATTGGAAGCCAGCAACAACGGAATCTTTGATTTCGTTCAAGTATTGGACTCCCTTGGTGCAGTCAATGAATAGATTTGGACCAGTGCCTTCTGGACCGAAGCACCAGATCTTTCTGGCCTCGGTCACATCGTACTCGTACTTCTCGGTCAAGTAACGAGCTCTAATTTTAAAGTCCTGGCGAGCGTTGACTTCGTTTTTGTCAATGTCATCTGGTAGACCATCGGGCATTGGTACGGCTTTCATAAACAATCTATTGTGTTTGTTGGGTGACTTGGACAAGCACATTTCTGAGGACTCGTCAACTACTGTTTCACGGTAGGAAACGACTGGATCGGACACCTTGATTGGAATACAAGCGTGATCTTCTTCCAAATCTTTCAAGCAAATTTCCAAGTGCAATTCACCGGCACCAGCGACAATGTGTTCACCAGATTCTTCGATAATACACTTTAATTTAAAATAAAAAGTTAAAAGATAAATTCTAAAAAATTTTCTCTTTTCTACATTTATTTGAATTTTTAAATGTGTTAAAAATTTCTTCATGAAAATTTTAACATCTTTAAATTTTTGCACACAGTCATTGATTAAAATATTTTAAAAAAAATTTTTCTTTAATTAAAATCAAATTATTTAAATAAATGGTTTTGTTTTAAAATACTGATCAAGAGTAGTTTAAATAAATGAAAAAAAAAATTTTGACCATAATAATGTTTAATTTTGAAATAAGTGAAAAAACATATTTTAGTGAAATATGGAAAAAAAAATTTTTTGAATTTATTTTATAAGATAAATAAAATATTGATTTTTTATATTTTAAATAAATGTATTTTTTGTTTACATAAAATATTCGATTTAAATTAGACAAATATTCTAGAGAATAAAAAAAGTTTTATTTTAGACATCATCCACACCGTTCAAGTACAGTTAACTTAAAATTGAATGGCTTGGTAGAGTCTGGTAGAGAATAGAATTTTAAAAAAATAAAAAGTTTGATTTTTTAAAAATTTTAGACATAGTCTTCGATTTTAATAATAAATTTTTTTTTCTTTTAATCAATATAATTAATATTAGTTAAAAATAAAATAATAAAATTATTTAAATCAACAAGTAGACTTAATAAAGTATAACAAAAATATCTTATTTTTGTTACAAAGTTTTGGTCAAAACGAACAAAAAATTTTTTTCTAAATTACTTCAATTAATGACTGAATTAAAAAAATGATCAAAGTTTTTTAAAATTAATGAAAAAACATTTTCTGAAACTGTCACAGATTGAAATAATTTTAAAAAATATGTTTTTTTTTCGACCCTAATAATATTTAATATAAAATATTTTTTATTAAAATTATTGAAAAAAATTCATTTTTAATAATGACTGTGCAAATAGAACATGAAAATTTTTTATATTTTAAATAAATGTATTTTTTGTTTACATAAAATATTCGATTTAAATTAGACAAATATTCTAGAGAATAAAAAAAGTTTTATTTTAGACATCATCCACACCGTTCAAGTACAGTTAATTTAAAATTGAATGGCTTGGTAGAGTCTGGCACAGAAGAGAGTATTAAAAAAAAGAATGATTGTACGTACTTGGACCATAGGATCTGATTTGGCCAAACGTTTGAGACCTTCGACTAGTTTTGGCAAATCGGCTGGATTTTTGGCCTCGACGGCAACACGCACGACCGGACTCACACTAAACTTCATGACTTTCAAGTTGTGAGCGTTCTCGAATGTGGTGATGGTGCCAGTCTTGACCAAAAATTGATCGACACCAACTAGACCGCAAATGTTACCACATGGTACATTCTCAATCGGTTCAGTGTATCTTCCCATCATAAGAATAGTACGCTGGATGGCCTTGACGCACAAGTCCTCTTTCTTTCCGGGCACATAGTTAGGGCCCATGATTCTGGCCTTTTGTCCGGTGGCGACAGTGCCTGAGAAGACACGGCCGAAAGCGAAGAAACGGCCTTTGTCAGAGGTCGGTACCATCTTTGAAATGTACATCATCAATGGACCGTTTGAATCACAGTTTTTCATGGCTTTAAAAATATTAATTGAAAATGGAATATCACAAATTTTTCAAAAAATATATTTTTTATATTTTAAAATTTTTTTTCTCAAATCCAAGAAGACGCAGTTGTTTTATTTTAAATTGAAATGACATACTTTTCTATTGCAAAAGAATTACATTTAGAAAAAATTTTAAATATTAAGCAGTAGCATTTTGATTAAATAAACCTTCTTAAAATTATTCCATTCTAAAAAAGATTGTATCTTTAATTTTTTTGAATGAAGAATTTTTTTTGTAGATAAAAATCTTGAGTCCAAAAAAATTGACTTTTGAAAAAATTTTCTTAAATGTGAAAAAAAATTTCTTAAATGTGAAAATAATTTTCTTAAATGTGAAAAAAAATTTCTTAAATGTGAAAATAATTTTTTTAAATGTGAAAATAATTTTCTTAAATGTGAAAAAAAATTTTTTATGTGAAAAAAAAAATTCTTAAATTTTAATTAATTTTGAAAAAAAATTCATTAATTTTTATTTTAATGTGAAAAAAATTTTTGTTTGTAGTTAAAGATCTTGAGTCCAAAAAAGATTGACTTTAATTGGACTAGATGAAAAGACCTTTGGCTAGTTTAGTTTTGCATTCGTCCCTTGAGTCCATTGCCAATCGAAAAGTGGCATTGGTTTACACTAGAATGCTTTAATTGAGATAGAAATGAAGCTTTTTCTTTTAATAAAAACTGCGCCAGGTTAAATTTTGCAAAAATTGTTTTATCTTCATCAATGACCGTGTTTACCAATGAAAAACAAAAAACCAGTCAATGGTTAAAGTAAGCATTCTGTCAGCATGGTATTTATTCGAATAAGAACCAAAATAAAATCCGAATATTTTCACATGCTTTAATCAATTTAGAAAAAAAGTGCTCAAAAAGTGTGGAGTCTTTATCAATGGCATGGCCGACTGCGTCAGCGACCATCCAATGGTTAAGAGCCCTGCATCATATTTGCATGAATATTTCGCTCGGAGCTAAAAGAGACGGCACCGAGCTTCTGTTACATGCTCAAAAATCAAACAAAAAAATGTGACTTAAAAATATGACATAAAAAAATGTGACATAAAAAAATGTGACATAAAAAAATGTGACATAAAATAATGTGAGATAAAATAATGTGAGATAAAATAATGTGAGATAAAATAATGTGAGATAAAATAATGTGACATAAAAAAATGTGACAAAAAATATCAGACAAAAAAATGTCACCTACCAATAAAAGCTTCGTCGTCATGGGGTCCCTCGTACAACATTTCGGTTCTGTACTTTTGGGCAGTGACGGGCGATGGCAAGTGCACAGCGATCATGGACAAGAGAGTGTCGCCGGCCGGTAACCAGGCTTTCATCACGGCCTTCATGAGCGGCTTGCCGCCGGGCTCGATCTTTTCCTTGTCCTCGACCGGTATTTTGATGTTCAACTTTTCGATCAACTTCAAGTACTCCTCTTTGCGGAAGTTCATTATGGACTGGACCACTTTGAATATGGGGTCAAGGACGAACTGACAGAATCCTCTCACATAACCTTGACCTTGGTTAGTGGACCACTTTTTCTCGGCCGCACTGTAAAAGTTGTCGCCCCAAAAGCGCTTCATGAGCTTGGGCACCTCGATCTTGAACTTGCTCGAGTACATCTCGGCGAATTCCTTGAGGGTGAAGGCCCATCCGTGGAGGCCGGCGCCGAAGCCGACGGTTCCCTTGGTCGGGTCGACTTGGATGTCGCCCATGGGGCCGTCTTCGGTGCTGTACGTGGCGATGATCACGTTCACGTTCTCCACAATACGCTGGAACGTCTGGAACATGTCCTCCTGGTCGAGCTGGAGCTCGAGCAACGCACGGTCCATTTTGTTCATGAACAAAATGGGCTTGATGCGCTCGGCGATCGCCTGACGCAGCACCGTCTCGGTCTGCACGCACACGCCTGATACACAGTCGACGACGACGAGCGCGCCGTCCGTGACGCGCAGCGCCGCCGTCACCTCCGAGCTGAAGTCGACGTGGCCCGGCGAGTCGATCAAATTGATCAAAAAGTGTCTGTCCTCTTCTTTCTCTTGCTGTATGAACGCAAAGTCCTTTTCGGGTATTTCGTAGAAGAGCGAAATGGCCGTCGATTTGATGGTGATGCAGCGCTCTTGTTCGTCTTTGCGCGTGTCGGTGAAGCGGGCCTCGCCGGCCTTGGCCGACGCGATGATGCCTGCCTTGCTCACCAGCGAGTCGGTCAGCGTCGACTTGCCATGGTCGACGTGCGCAATCACCGACATGTTGCGGATGTTTTTCTTCTTGTCCATGAGACCACGGATTTCGTCTATTGTGAAGTTAACCTTGGTGAAAAAAAAAAAATTTTTTAGTCGTGCTGTACAGGGTCAGGGCGCTGTGGTGGTCGAGTGAAGGTGTTGGCGACCTGGGCCGACTATGGATGCACCCGGGTGCCACCTTTATTCAACCCCATCGCTCATGATTGCACCTACCATTTTGGATATATCTCGGCACTCGATGCGCTATATCTAAAACTAAATTAAAAAAAATTTAAAACAAAAAATTTTTTTTTGTGCTCAAAGTGTTTTAGATGGGATGGACAGTGGGTTTTATTTTTTTTTTTTTGTTGGGAAATTGTTGGAATGAACACGATGTGGAATTGATGGAATGAAAATTTTTTTTTTGTTGGATATATGAAGAGTGAGATGGTTTTGGTGAATGCTTAAATATAAAATTAAATTATTATTATGAGATAAGTTGGTTGCAGTTAGCCCGAGAAGCACATTTTGACAATGCGTGCAAGCAAGCAGTTTGAGATGTTTGATCATGAATATTGCACGGTGATGAGTGAATGAATGGCAAAGATGGTGGTGGTTGTAATTGGGAAATTATATGCAAAGTGAGAGAGAAGTATGTTGTTATCAGTTCGTTTGAATTACTGAGCTTTTGAGAGAGAGGGCGGAGATGGGCGTCTAAATTTAGTCCTGTGTTTAGCTAAAAATAAATTGTTCTTTTTTTAGTCTTCTTTAATTTTGTTGGCGATGGAAAAATAAATTTATTCTAAGCTTTTAAATTAGAATAGAGTTTATATTGTAAGATTTTTTGTTTTTTTCTAAGCGAGCTTTAAATTTGAATTTTCTAGAAAGGAAAAGGATAAAGAAAAAAATTTTGAATAATTGTGAATAAGTGTGCATAGATTATTTTTAATAATTTTATTTTGAAAATTTTTTGAAAAATTGGAGTAGACATTTAAAAAAAACTCTAAAAATTTAAATTTATAAAAAGCTAGTTGGATTTTTTCTTTTAAAAAATAAAAGAGAATAGACTAATATTTAATTGAATATTTTTAATTTTAAAATTAAAGAAAATGAAAATTTTCCTCAATTAATTACTCAAATTCAAAATTAAAAAAAAGGAAATTGTTCTAACTTAAAGAATGTGAATATTTAATTTTTCAAAAATTTTAGTTTATTTTAAAAAAAAAACTTCAATTTATAAATTGATTGATATTAAATTCGATTTGGAAATTTAAAAATTTTTTTGTTCGATTATTGATTGTCTTGGTAAAATTTTTCTTAAAAATCAACCAAAAAATATTTTTTTCCAAGTGAATCAAAAATATGAATTAATAAAAATTTTTTTTTTCTTTAAAAATGTAAATACTTAATTTTTTTAAAATTCTACTAATTTAAAATAACTTTTTATAACTTATATTAATTTAAATATTAATAAAAATGCCTGAGAAGACACGAAAAGCGTAGAAACGATTTTTGTCAAAGATTGGTTTTTTGAATAATATTAATTTAAAAATAAATTTTATTAATTATTTCAAACTTTTTCAAAAACAATATATTATTATCTTTTGAAATTTAAGAAATCCACAGTTTGTTTTTAATCAACCATTATAGTATAACGACAATGTTATCTTTTTAACTACTTATTATTATTTAATAACATATTAAATATTTTGTTAAAAAATTCGAAAGAATTTGTTTTCAAAATTCAAATGTTTTTATTGCAACCATGTTTATATCAAGATAATTAATCAATCAATCGCTTTTACATGAAATGAAGAAGGTTTTCAAAGAAGAATAATTAGTTAGATATAAAATATTAAAAAATATCTTAAAAAACATTTAGAAAAAAAAATTATTATTTTAGTTTAATTTAAGCAATAAACTGTTCTAAAAAATCGATTTTATTTTTAAGTTTTATTTCGACTCTAAATTTTAGCAATTTTAATTTAGTATAAATTTATTTTATCCTTTTTTTTTAAAACTACCTAGATAAGAAATAATTTTATTCAACATAAAACGTTTATCTATTATTTTATTTATTTAAAATATGATTAATAAGTCAAAGTCAAATCTGACTTTCAAAATTCGAAATTAGATTTGACTTTAACTTTTGCAGTACTTTAAGTTAACTTTTGACTTGTGACAAACTCTAAGAAAAAATAGTAAAATTTTCTTTTAAAAATACTCCAAAATGTGGTATAATTTATTAAATAAATTTAGTTTTAATTAAACTTTAGGGTAAAATATAATTAATTTAGGTAAAAAAAGTTAATTTCAAAGTATGATAGCCGGGGTCTCTTAAGTTAGGTGATCAATTAGTCATAACAATGGTTAAACTAATTGATCACCAATTTTTAAAATTCTAAATTAAAATTTTAAAATATATTTTTACCAATTGAAAAAAGTAAAATTTTAAATAAATTAGAAATCAAATAATTTATTCATTGTAATTAAGATGAATAATTTTTTTTGGAAATGAAATATTGTATTGAATCTGAAGATTAAAAATACCGTATTTTTAATACGGTTTTTAATACATTTTACAATAAAAACGATTGACTAGCTGAATATTTAAGTTTTTAATCAGATTTAAAAAAAGTATTAAGGTATCTAATTTGAAATTTGGTCCCATTATTGGTATTTTTCAAATGATTCTTCCGATATTCGAGTATTGTATCGGTATCGGGACGAAATTTTAGAATATTTTAAATTTTAACTAAATTTGTTAATTAATGTTAATGAAAAAATTTTAAACCAACATTTATTTTGAAAAAGTTATTATTGTTTTATTTAAACAAATCCAAAAAATTGCTCTCAACTTCACACTCCCGCAATTTTGCAGACTTCCGCAGTAGGTAAAGCAAAAGTTGTTTCACTTTGATTCATTTGCAGGACAAGTTTTGATAAATAGAACAAAAGTTATAAAATTTTTTCATTTTGTATTGGAAGTTTTGAATGAAATTTCAGAATGCCAATATTCAACTAGTAAAGTAAAGTAATTTTGACATACCTATTCTATTTTTTAATTTTGTTTATTTATCAGCAAATTTTTTGTTGTCTTTAGAAAAATACATTAATTTTTTAACTTTTCAATTTTTTGTCAAAATTAAATTTTAAAGAAGTTAGCAATTTTATATTTAAATTTTTAGATTTGATAATTTATTCAAATTTAACTTGTAAAATGAAGAATCTATATAATGTCTTCATAGCAAAACACTAGTAACATTTTCCTTTTATTTTGAAGATATTCGTCAATGACTGAGACTTTTAGGAATTAAAAGTCAATTGATCTTTTAACAGCAGAATTAGAATGACTAATGACAGAAGTAGCTAATATTTTACATAATTGCTTAAAAAATAAAAATTAAATTTTTTTTGAGAAATGTTGCATTAATATTGGCAATTTTTTTCTCATTGGAATATTTTTGTTAATTTTATCTTTTAAGTTTAAAAATATTAAAACTTTTGCAAATAAATTAAACATTCACAAAAAAAAATTTAAATAAGTCTTACATAAATTTTTTTTTATTGTAGCATTAAGAAAAATATTAAAATTTAAGCAATGCATAATTTTTTTCAAGGTGTTTTTTTAGCAAAAAAATTGTCAAAAAAAAAACAATTCGATAGAAGTGTTTCAGATAAATTTTAAAATTAATTATTACCTTACAATTTTGGCACTATTTTAGATATCAAAGTAAAATTTCAAAATAGTAAGAGAGAAAATGAGATATTATCAATTTATTGCTGATTTAGATATTGATAGAATCAAGTCTACATTTTTAATCGAAGGTTTTAACCACAAATCAAAGCCAAATTGCATCTTCAAACAAAAATCTGATTTTATATTAAATTAGCTTAAAATAAAACTTTATAAACTTATCTCATATTAAGTAATCTGATAAAAAAACACGTCGGCACATTCAAATCATTCTCATGGCCAAATAAGTTTTAAAAAAAATTTACAACTTTTATTGTGTAGGATTAAAAATTCGATCAGATTCAAAGTAAAAACAATACATAGCTGTTTTTCAAGTGTCAAGAGTATCATTAAAAAAAAGAACCGATTTTATTCACATTAAAACTTAAGAAATTAAATTAAATTAAATTATTTTTTATGTAATCCTTATTAATAACACTTAAAATTATTTTCAATACTTCACTAATATCCCCATGGATCTAATTGTCACTTAAATTTTCATTTAGATCAATATCTCGCTATTTTTTGTAATAATTTTTTAGCACATCATTTTTAAATAATAAAATTAATTTAATTTGAATTTTTTTATTTTGTTTATTTTAAAATTGATCATGATCTTGAGTTTTAAATAATTCTTTGAAGTTGTTTCGTGATTTATGCTTCGAAAAATAAGAAAAATTATAATCTCAGGTAAAGTTAATTTATTTCAAATCAGAACAAAATCGGTAGTAGTTTATTAAAAAATCTTTGAAGCTCTCAAATACAAATATTAAATTTTTAATAAGTATTTCTTGGACATTAAATAGAATTTTTAATTTAAGGCATTAGGATGGAATATTTATTCAATTTTATAAGCTTTCTCAAAATCAAAAATAAACATAGAGGCAACTGGATCAAATTGATTTACTAAACTGGTATTTTAACAGAGTCGAGTCCGGTTCTTCTTTTCTAATGAAGGAGGTCCAATCATGCATCCCGTAATGCAGAGACATTGCCAAGATTTTCTCCTCTTGAGGGAATGGAACCTTCACCCTCTGCTTGTTGACTTACTCACAGCCATTCTGCTAAAGGGCTGCAAAAAGTATTTACCATATCATGTATAGTGACTCTGGATAACTTTGTGCTAATCGTATGGTCTAGATCTGATGACGTATCATTCAAAATTAAAATAGAAAAAGAAAATGAGATAAATGAAAATTTTTTATTGGCAACATTCTTAGAGCTTCCGTGTTCTCAATTTACTGTTTATATTTTGCAAGCTTCTAAATAAATTAAAAACATTTGGTCCACTTCTGAATATGATCTAAGTGTTTTGTTTACAATTTAATGAAATTTTTGTTTTCTATTTCAAAAGTGATAAAACTAATTATTAATGACCAAGTTTTCGAAACTATTTCTCATTGAATTATTAAGTTGTTTTTGTCAGGCATTAAAACAAGTTACAATTGAGCAAATAATCAACACGAATTTGGTCCAACATTTTCCAATTCAATATTTAATATGTTCAACTTTTTTCTTTGTTTATATTATTATATCATATTTTCACATTTTAAAATTTTTGAATAAATAAAAAATAGATAAATACTTCTCACTTGAAAATTTTTTAATTGTTTACTTAAGCTATTTAATTTTAGCAAGAAGCTAGAAAATAAATTAATTAAAATTATCTAACCAAGATATTTGACTTAACACTTGATACACTAATCCGAGCAGTGGACTCGACGTGAATCGGATATTGCTTGGTCGAATAGATCTCGGATAGATCGATTCTAATCGAAGTCATAAATAAAACTTTTGATATTTGCAATAATTGTTGGCATTTCAAGCTTAGATAATAATAAATTTTACAATCCATTCTTAGCATTTAAAGATCTCAAGATATCTTACCTTTAACAGCAAGACCTGGAAGCTATAAACAAATTCAGAATCTTTTTTATCTTACCTTGCGCTGCATCAAACAAAATAAAAAGTGTGTTTGTTTTAACAAGATATACGATCTGGAATCAGCGATCCGCTACGGATAAAACCGAGATAAATACAAATAAGAGGATTTAGTATTGAAGTCAAATGTGTTGCATCGATTTTATCGATGCTAATTGCTGAAACCAGTATATCTATTCCAAATACAATGATGCAAAAATTTCTTTTCCATTCATCTTTAACACCATTTTTATCATTTTTGAATACATTAAATTTTCTCATAAACTTGGTGAAAATTTTGCGTAATTATTTTTTTGTGTGTGATGCAATAAATAAATAAAAAAATATTTAAAAAATAATTATTTTTTATTAAATGCTAAAAATTAAAATTAAAAATTTTCCATCTATTAATTGAGAACAAATTAAAAAATTTAATTGATCTTGTTTTTGAAATTATTTACTTCAACCATTACTAAATACCATTTTTATTACATAATCTGAGATTGATCTTGTTAAAAATGCGCCCAAATAAATAATTGAACAGAACAGTGTTTGTCCGAATAGCCTTCGGTATTGAAAATTTTGTAATCAAAATTGAAATTTTAGATTTTTACAAAAAACAAAAAATGAGTAAAAAAGATGGTAAAAGTTTTTGAGAGAGTTTACCTAAAAGTATTAATAAACCCTAGTTCTTTTATTGAAAAACTAGAATTATACTTGCTTTCTTGGACAAAATTAATTTAAATCATTCTCAAAAATTAATTTTATAATTTTTAAAAGTTGAAAAGAATTAATTAAGTTCGACCAGTATGGTTCTGGCCAGTCCTTTCGGTTACATGATTTAGATTTTGATTACAAAAAATATAAGATTTAAATAACAATCTTATAAATTTTAGATGTTGCATGAATATTGAAGAACATGAAATCAACAATTAGAATTTAATAAAATTAAAGCAATACAATAATTCAAAATTCACTAAAATATTTGATTATTATTATTTCTCAAAGATTTTACTGATGTTTAAAGTCAATTAATAATAAATTAACTAAACTCGCTGGTCTAAAAAGAAGGACTTGGTTCCATTCTGAGTGGCCTGACATTCTCATCAAATTATTTAATAATCTAAAAGAGCTTTAGCCTGGTACAGATAAACAAATAAATTAATAAATAAAATATTTAAAGCAATATTCAATACCTTGTTTTAATATCCATTCTCAATTTGATTTTTTTGTTGTCCAGTTCTCCGGTATAGTGAATTTTCATACAAACTTTCCAAAAATTACAGAAAAAAAATAAATTATAGAGACAACAGAAAACTAAATTTCAAAATATTGATATTTTTTTTTGATTATTAATATTTTCTGTGTAAATTAAAATAAATTTTTTTCGTTAATTTAAATAAAAAAATTGAACTTTTTTAAACTTTGACAACATAAAACAAAATACGTTTCACTAAATTCAATAAAAAAAATTTATTTTAATTTACACAGAAAATATTAATGATCAAAAAAATATCAATATTTTGAATTTTCGTTTTCTGTTGTATCTATAATCTATTCTAATTGGAATTTTTTTGCAATTTGTAAATTTATTTGATTTAAATGTTAAAATTATGTGATGGCTACTTGAATATTTTTGAATTTGGTGGTTATAATTGTAAAAAAATACAACTTACATGTTTAGACTGGTTTATTTTTGAAGTGGTTGAAAATTAAGAAAAGCAAAAAATTTTATTTTCAATTCCAAATTAAGATACAATTTGCTTAAAATAATCAACTTATTGCAAAATAATTCTTTAAATTTTTTATTTAAACTGGACTGCTAGATGAAACATTTTTTGTTTCAACTTTTAATAGTTACAAAAAAATCCATTTTTTTTTTAAGAATTTAGATTTTGTATTGGAATTTTTGTATAAAAATTCATAATGCCTTGTTGTCTTAGATTTTTAATTTTATAAGTATTTTTATTTAATTTTATTTTATTTATCATCATTCAGTGTATGAGTTAAACTTTAATTTTTTTTCAAATTATCTCAATATTTTGTTCACAGAAAGTTTCACATTTTTGATGAAATTTAAAAGAAAAAAACATTTATCTACTTTTTTAGATTTTTTTATAAACAAAATTTTTATGCTCTTAATTTTACTTGTCCTAACGGAGATTAACTTGAATTTAATAAATAAAAAAATATTTAAATTTGTGTGAAAATTTTTATTCAATTTAAAAAAAAATGAGAAAAAACATGTGATTAGACTAGAAAGCACTTAAGATGCTTGTCATACAAATGCCACGCAGATAAAACACCTAAATGTCCGGAGAATAGCTTATCTGGCCATCGAGAGATTAATTGAACAATTAATCCATTTGTTCGGAGCGTTACATTACAATGGCTGCATAGCTGCGATTAAAATCGTGTTATTCCAAGCCCACTGAGGCATCATTGATTAGATACACCGTGCAACCAGGTAAACACTGATGGCTGCCTGCTAAAATGCGAACTGGAAACAAAGTATTAATTTACATTTTTAATTAAAACCAAAGCTGAGAGTCAAATCCTGTAATGAATATGCAAAATTTGAAACATATGCATTTGTATCTTGAGAGAATACCTCGAACACAATTGTCACAGTTTTATTCAATTGAACTGTTTTTTCCTCTTGTCTTGTTACTTAATTGTGCTCGTAGCCTAACTGTTATAAATCTTAATTATTATATTATCCCAGCCATGTGCGGCTCTTTTCATGCAACATGCAAGCCAATTGATCTTGTGTCTGTGTTCAATATTAAGTCGCATTTGGTCCAAGTCGGCTTCTTTGTTTGCCAGGACCAGTCTTTTTTTGCAACTGTGTTCTATCTAATTCATGACTAGCAAATTTTTTTATTCCACGTGTGAATTTAATAAAATATTGTGGCCAATTTGTTTCCAACAAATCTAAAACAATTGCTCTTTGTGTAAATATAAAGCACTTTTTGTTGTAGTTGTTGTGCCAGTTTCTAGTCCACTTTTGTTTATTGCCTTGTCAAGAGGCTTATTAGACTTGGCTTCACTGCCAGGACAAGCAAACACATTCGTCTCTGGTTTGTGCAATAGTGTTCAATTAAATGTCATCAGCCATAAAATGGAATCGATGACATCTATTCAATTCATTCAGCGTTAAGCTTCAAATATTGACATTTAATAAAAGCTATATATTATCAAGTTTAACTCGCCAATGTTACACAAAGGCGATTCACAAGAATTGGCTCATTCACATTGCAAGCCTGAGAACAATTCATCAATTAGATCCAAAGCTATATAATCCAAACCAGTTAACAACCCAATTCTCATTTTTATTGCACTAGGCATACAAAACCAAAAAAAGCCACAACAAAAAAAGAAAAAACCATTAAATGTTTAATTAGCACACAGATTCAATTGGCTTAATTAGAAATTAAATTAGCCAATTAACTAGTCATCATATCCAGCTTCTAAATGGTCGAACACATTTTTCTAGTGTATAAAAAATAATAATTTTTCCTATTGGCTTTTTCCAAATCTAACTTGAATATTCAATACTTTATAATTTTTATTCTCATTTTAAGATTTTGTTCTTGTGAACAGACACGAAAAATAAGAAAAAAAAAATTTTTTTGTCCAAAATAAGTCATGAATCAAATCGAGTCCAGAAGAAGCGTATTAAATTACACCAGCACTGGCAAAGAGTACTATTCATATGAGGAGGACAGTGGCAATTCGTCCAATTGTTCGGTCGAGTCACTGATCTCGACAGCCAACCTGAGAGCTCCCAATGACCACCATTTGCTCAGCGATGACAGAAATTTGACCTCACTGCTCTTCTTGGAAGACTTGTACCGCATCCAGTCCGACTACTTTAGTCACATACAAACAGAAATAAAGCCATGGATGAGAAAAATGCTCGCCAATTGGATGCTGGAAGTGTGCAAGAATCAGAATCAAGAAGCTGACGTGTTCATCACGGCCATGAATATTTTGGACCGATTTCTGAGCCTGCAGGCAGTTTCGAAGCGACACTTGCAGCTACTGGGCACCACATGCATGTTCATAGCAGCCAAGCTTCGCTCATCGAGCCAACTAAATGCCCAGACCCTGGTCATCTACACTGCCAACTCAATAAGCATTGAACAGCTGCTCGACTGGGAGCAGATGGTCTTGGCTAAACTCAAGTGGGACATCAATTCCATTACTGCTTGTGACTATGTGCCTATTTTGCTCTCTAGACTTAACATCATCGAACACAAGAACATCAAGTCAATTAGAAGCTACATTGACTCGCTTGTGGCCATGTGTTCCACTGACTTCAAATTTTCAATGGTCTCTACCAGCATTATTGCCACTGGGTGTCTCTACTTGGCCATTAAGTATTTGAATAATTTGGACCAGGATCAGTGTGAGCAAATTTTGGCCGAACTTACTTCGGCCATCAATTGTGTCATTGACACAGAAATACTTGTTCAATGCATTGAACAAATCGAAGAATTGGTTCAGTCTGACGTCAAAAATTAAACAAAAACTATCACACGAACACATGCAACTAAATATTATTTATTATGAAGTAGAGATAAAATGTTTGTAATTATTTTTGTAAATAAACCGGAGTTCTTTTTGGTTATGCTTTTTATTTTTTATCAAATTTTATGCTTGTAAAGTCTAGTTTAAATTAGTTGTAAAGTTTTAATAAAAAATTTTTATTCATAAAATTATTTTTTTTTATTCGGTTTAATTTTGCATTCTTGTACTCGGTTGCTATGGCAACCAAATTTTAAAGCTATGTCCAAATAAATCTGAATTTATCAAAAAATATCAAAAATTTTTACTCAACTAAATTGTTATCAATATTTAAAAAAATTAATTTAAATATGATGATTATAATGTCATCGATGTTGTCATGGTAACCACATTTGAAATAATGTGTCAAAAATTTTGGTTTATAAAACATTAAGAAATTCAAAACATCACATCAATATTTTAATAAAATTTAAATTATGGTCGTCATGGAAACTATTTTTATTTCACTATGTAAATAATTCGAACTCCTTTGGACTCTTTGAAAAAATTTTTTGGACTATGATCAATATTTGAATTAACTTTATTTGATAATCTTATATTTTGAATTTATTTTTAATTTTCAATACTTTTCCAAACATGAGGGCTCGAAACCGTTCGTAACTGCAATTCATGTATAAAATTGGTTTTCGTAAAAAGTGGAAACCTATTTTAACAGTTTTTCTAGTATTCTTTAAAAACAAATTACACAATTTGAAAACTGAATTCTTTGAAAATTTTGACCAGTTTGGTAGTCATGGTAACGGGATTGGAAGTAACGTCCAAAATATTTGCCATCATCAATTTTAAAATTTTACGAAAGTAAAAAATTGTTCTCAGCATCTTAACGAATAAACAGCAAATTTCCACTCCGGTTGCCATGGCAACCAGTGCCATAATTCTTTCAATTTCTAGCTTGATATTGAAACGATGATCGCAATTTTATCTTTCTAATATTTGATATTAGCTGTGGTTTTTGTCTCTCAATTAAACACCTGACACACACAGTTGAAATATTCGGCTAAAATCAAACAAAAATAGTTTCAAGTTACAAAGAGACAACATGATTCACGTGTTTCCAATTGATAGTATTGTGTTAGTTCGTAGTTTTGTTCAAATAATAACATTAGGTATCAAAATTGATGCCTAGCTGTCGTTTGATATTCAACACAACCAGTGTTTTTATTTTGTTCTCTCTTTTGTCTACAGAGTGTTATTTATACAATTTACTATCAAGGGGTGCATTTAGCAAAAAAATAAAAATAAAAAAAAAACGAAGAGATAAACGATAGTTTAATTGTGCCGGTTCTTCTGAAGCTAATTTGTTTTTAATAGGGATTTAAAAGCAAAACAATATTTCAAGCAGGATTATCTCAAGTTTACAAAGTGCATTTTATAATAATATTTTAATTGTTGTGTGTGTTTGTGTGTTTAAGCAATTCGATCGCATTGATAATTCCAATTTCAAACAATACACGTTCAATTGAAGTTCTTATCCAATTCAACTGAATTGGTCATTTGGCTTTGATTGGATTCATTTTTCTTTCTCCCAGTCAACGCAGTTACAAAACAAGATAAACAAAAAAAATGCTCATTTCTTTCACTCTTTGTATTTACGCTTGGCTGTGCTAGTCGCACTCTTCAATATTCATATTGTCCTGTTTTTGTTGACAATATAGCAGGTTTTTTATTTGCATTTATTACAAAATGTGTTCGAACGAACAACCCATGTGGAAGACCAAAAGCGCCAAGCACTGAATGTTCATTCCAAGTTGAAACATAAAATACCGTCACAATTTGTCTCTTCATTGGATTAGTGTGACATAATCTTATTTAATCTTGTTATCTCAACATGGATTGATTTATAGCCAAAAATTTTCCTAAAATATTTTAAGGAATTTATGATTCTATTCCAATTGTGTTAATACAATTTTTCAATTAAATTCTAGTCCAATTAGTTGTAAAAACCCCATTGTTAATCAAAGAAAATAAAATGCCCAGTATGTGTGTACTACCGTGAAATTATTAGAATGTCGTTTTCAATAGATCGAAATACACCATTTTGTTATGGCTATGTTGATTAGGTGAATTTTATATGTTTGTATCATTACGGATTGAATGGCACTCAAACAGTTATTGCTATTTTTGTTTCTCTTTATTTTTTTCAGTTTTTGTTTTTTATATAATTTTTTTCTTAAATTAATATCGATCCAAAATGATTGATTGAATTTCTTAAAATAAAAAAAAACTGCTAAATTATATTTTTTGTTATTGAAATAAGTAATTTATTTATTGAATTCAATTAACTTCCTATAAGGGGAAGTAAAGTAAAATTTTTCTAAAAAAGTCATCAAAAATAAAAAAAGATAAAAAAGTAAAAATAGAATTACAAAAAAAAAAAAAGAAGAGGTATGATTCAATTGAAATAGAAAGAACGATTAGAGTTAAATAAATTAGCTTTGACAAAATTTCAGAGTTTCAACTGTTATTGATGAGTTCCCGTAGTGTTTGAATTTTAAGTTATTTAGGCACAAATGTAATAAGTAATAATTAAATTTATTATTATTCTAATCTTTCATTCCTGAACAGTCCAATATCAAAATTATCTAATTACTTTTTCTATGCACCCACTACTCTCCTTCCTGAGTTACTTGAATTTTTATTAACTATTCTTGTATCTTTTTTTAATTATTCAAAAATATTTCACCACATTGAGTTTTTTTACACTAGCCGTTTTTAATCTCAAAAAATCTGTTTAAAATTTTTTAATAAACCTAATGACAAAAAAAAAACCCAAAATAAATTGTTTTATTAATAAAAAATCAAACAAGATAAAACTCGAAATAACTCTTTTAGTGAATTTTAATCACTAGTTTTTCCTGTTATCTTTTTATGGAAATAAAAATATTTTTAATAAACTTTGTCGAAAATTTGGGGAAAATTTAGAGAATTATCGAACAGCTTTCCTTGATTTTTTTATCAAGTTTCTAAACTAGTTCTTTTAAATTTTAAACAATATATGAAATAAATATTTTAATGTTGAAAAATACTGAAAAATATTAAAAAAAGATAAATTTTTGATGTACGAATAAAGCGATTAGATTAATTGATCAATACTTAATTTTCTCATTTAACATAAAAAAATGAATTGAACTGTATTTAATTAAAATTCAAAAATCTCTTCGATAGTTCTATTTAATTTTCCCCCAAAATTTCGAGAAAAAATAAAAAAGTTAACAGGAAAAACTAGTGATTATAATTTACTAAAAGAATTATTTTGAATTTTATCTTGTTTGATTTTTTTATAAATAAAACAATATGAAAATCATTCCGCAATTTGATCCTGATCCATTTTGCTTAAATTTAGAATCCCATTTAAAAACATTGAATTTAATAGATTATTTAATAAACTCTGTTTGAATATTTTATACAAAATTCGGTTTTATAGATAACCTTTTGGCCTTCCTTTTGGAAAAATATTTGAAAAAACACTTACTAAAAAATTTATTTTTCAAAAGTCAAAATAATTAAATATTTTCTTCAAGTTTCTAGTATTTCTTAGCGAAAATTTAAACTTTCTAAAATAAGAAATGTAATATATTCTTAATTTTTGCATTCAATTCAAATTAATTACAAAGACAAAAGTAAATTTTTTTTCATTATATTTGGTAAAATAGATCAAATATTTAAATTTGGTAAAATTTATACCTAATTTCAAGGTCAAGTCATTTAATTTGACTTTTAAAGATTTTGTTTTTGGAAATTTTTTAGATAATAATAAAGGAAAATTATAGTAATTTTTAGTGTAGGAATAAAATTAACTTTTTTATTAGCTTTTAAATTGAATTTTTAATCTATTTCTTGTACAAATAATAGTTTTAATATGTTAATTATTTTTAGAAATAGAAAAAAATATAATTAATAATAAACGATTTAGTCTTAGCCGTAATTTTATACAATGACTCTATTGAAATGGAAATCTTCTATAAATTATTTTAAAAAATTTAATTACGTTTAAACTTAATAAAGTGTCGAAATTTTGAATTTTGATGAAAAAAATGAAGGTCTGGTCTGAAAATGAAGGAATGTATGATCCAACAAGAATATTGATCTGTTTTAGTTATCCTTTACATGTTTTTTTATTCTTTTTCCATTTTAAAATCAAAGTATTTTGAATTTCGTTTATTAAGACAAATTACTCTAAATATTGTAAAATCACGCATTATTTGATAATAATGCGCATTTTTACTTAAAATTACCTAGAAAAGTCAGAAAAAGAAAAATAAAGAAAAATAAAGAAATGAGCTACAGCATAATCTTTCTATAAAGTTACTGGAGGAAAGATGAAATTTCAGTCTTATTTTTAGATTGAAACAGGTATTTAAATATTTTTCTTAAAATAGTTACAACATGATCTGGAAGGAAATAAAACCATATAGAAAAGACCTCAATTTTGAGTTATAGCTGTCTCTGTCAATTTGTAAAATGACTAGTCAAATAATAAAATTTTCATATTAATAACCAGGCATTTTAAAAATTCAAAAAATATCAAACTAACTAATTTTTAATGTTTCTTCCGAAAGTTAAAAGTCGCCTCGAAATTTTATTATAATTATAAAAAAAATTTGTTAAAATTTGAATTTTACAAAAACTAAATAAAATTCTTAATTAATAATAAAATTTTTTTATTGAAAAATCTCCCCATTTCATTTCAAGCCAAACTTGAACTCAGCTTTTCGAAAAGAGCAACCGATAGCAAAAGAGCACTTTATAAATCCTTAACTATGCTCAAAAGAAAGCACTCGAATACACATGAATAAAAAATTTATTTTCTCTGGAATTTTATCATTTGCCAAGTCATTTTACAAAATGACACATTTTATAAATTGACAATGACATATCTAAGAGTCTTGGTAAAGATTTAATGGAATGATACAAATCTAAGAAGAACAACTCGAAATGGGTCCTAAATTTAATAAACACAAAAGTCTCTTATAAAAATTTTTTAATTTTTGAATATAACTTTTTTCTTTTTTAATGATTTTTATTTTCTAATTTAAAAAAAAATTTATTAAATGTTTATTAAAATAAAGAATGCGTTGAGATTAATTTTTTTTTTTAATTTTAAAAATCAAATTAAGCTGAAATTTTAGATATAATTTTCAAAAAAAATAATACTTATAATTTTTTCGCTGGACTAATAAAAAAATTTTTAATTTTAGATTTTTTTGTTAAACTTTTATTAAAAAATGTCTGGACATTATTTCTCAAAATTGTGGCCAAAAAAATATATTTCCTTAAATGTCAACAGAAATTCGAAAATAATTTAGAGCAGAATTAAAACAAAGACCAAAAATCTATAACTCAATGTCGAACTCGAAGATGTTTTAATTTATCTAATGAAAATTCGTAAGCGGAATTGGTGATTCCCCAAGCAAATATGGCTCTTAGGAAATTTCCACCAACACCTTTGTACAATCGAGTCACATTTCTTTCTCTTGATTCATACACCAGCCAAAAAGTCTCCTTTATGGTCAAGTGTTTGCCTCCGATTCGAGCTTGCATGTGCGATTTAAGAACGTTAAAAGGATAAAAAATTGTGGATATGGCAGCACCGAGCAGAGATCCATTTACAAAATCAAAAACCATTTTTTTAATTGAACTGTTTGTTTTGGGAAAAAGAGTTTTCAATTGAGCCCGACTGGTAAAAAAAACCATATTTGATAGACCATTTCTAAGACAGATGACGGTCAAGCCGCGGTACAGTTCCCTGAACCCGTAGGTCTTGTTCACATCGTAAAAAACATGCCACGTATGCTTGTATCTGTGATGGTACTGCTGCATCTGCAAGACAGATTGAACTCGTTCAAGAGGAGTCAAAAACGCCTCGGTCAGTCCAGCCATGCCTCCGGCAACTGCCGTGATAAAATTGCTCACCAAACTTGGACTAAGCTGCCTTATGCGTGTTGAATCGGATTGTTCATATAGAAGCCTTAGCCAAAGTGAATATTCATTCTGTGTTCCGAACATTATCGAGTAGCTAAAAGACTTTTGTAGAAGAGGTGGCAACAGGCCTCGGTATACCCGACCAAAGCCTTCGTCTTTGAGCTGCAAGAACGCGTCCCTGAAGCTGCTGCCGTGTAGGATTTGGCGAAAAATAAGTTTATTCAGAGGAAATAGAACTGTAATGCTGGTACAGGCGGCTATGTAGCCAGAGACAAACTCAGCATGTGAACTAAAAACATATTTGGATTTGTTGACTACATTAGATTGTTTGGCTGGTGAGGAATTGTTAGTTAAAAATTTACAGGTTTTTAATTCATGATTTACTTTTTCCATTTAAAATTTAACCAGTATTAAAAGCACTTTTTAAGATCATTTATAAACCCCGTAATCGATCACCTTTTTTGATTTTTTGATATTTTTTTGAGGTCGATTTAAATTTTTATTCAAAGAATTGAATTAAAACTGCAAAGAAAAATAATTTGCAATCAAGTACATTTTTTTGTAAATGCTGAATAAATGATTTTTATTTAGAAAACGCTTGAAACTTGCTTCAAAAAATGTCTTGCTTGCAAAATATCTTTTTTTGTGTTTTTGTTTAAATTAGTCTAATAAAATCCTTTGAATTTTTTACTTCAAATCAAAGTTAAATCTACTAGATTGACTGAAATGAGGATTATTTTGTAAAAAAATCTACTCTAAAGAAATAAGTTTTAATTTTTTCTAAAATTTAAAATATTTCCTAAATTTATAAAAAATTTCTGATTTTATAAAGATACTGCTACAAAATTTTTTAAAATTAAAAAAAATTGATCCTTTAATTCCAATTAAAATTTTTTTATTTTAAAGGGTATTTTTTGTCACAAGAACTAAAATATTCATTCAAATCACAATTAAATAAAAATTTAAAAATAGAAAGCTTTTTAAACTTTATTATTTCTTTTTAAAAATATAAATTTTTAGAAGTTACCTTATCAAATTTAAGAGTTGATTAAGATTTCAAAGATTTTTATGAATATACACTTACTGCTACAATATTTTTTAAAGTGTTCAAAAATTTAATTTTCTAATTAAAATTAAATTTTTTTTAAATTTAATTTTAAACAAATAGTTCATTTTGAGTTACATTTATATATGTAGAAAGGGTATTTTCAAATTCAATTACTTTTTGTTCAAACTAAAGAAAAATAAATGGATTATTGAGAATTTATTTTTCAATAGAATATTAAACTTAAATAAAATTTATTACCAAAATTACAAAAAATAATTTTTTGATCTGTAATTTTAATTTTTTAATGCAATAAGAAATTAAAAATTTAGATACTGGAGTTAACTATTCTTAAATTTTCAATAATTAACACAAAAAATTTAAAATTTAAAAATCGAAAATGATCATCAAAATCATTTAAAAAACTAAAATTTTATCGGTTCTAGTAATAAAACGAATATTTAAGTAGAAGTAGGAGTCAAAACCTGCTTCAAAATTTTCTAAATGTATTCATCAATATATCCTTTCGTTCAAAATTATACCATAATTCAAAATTGTATAATTGATTATATATTTGCTTATGAAAATTAAAAATATATTTGAATTAGATGAATTTATAAAAAATTTTCCTTAAAACTCGGGATAAAGCCTCAGATTGTACTTAAATGGAAAAAGCGCAATAAATTGCATATTCAAATCAAGTTTTTTGTTCAATTTGAATTTTTCTAAAAGATTTACTTTGAATTGCACAAAAAAATCTTTAAAACAATACGAGATATTTGAAATAGAAATAAAAATGACTTTAAAAAAATTTTCTTAATATTTTTTTTTCAATTGGGCTCTTAAATGCTTTCTTTAAATTACTCAAAAAAATTTAAACCCGCTCAAATAGACTAAGAATATGGGTTGAGCGTTGAAATGATAAATTAAGGGAAGATATACAGAGTTTTTGATATTTCCGCTATTAAAGCTGAAAACCCGATTGCAATTACAGTTAGAAAATAAAGTGTCTAGATTGTATTTTAATGCGGGAGGCTGTGTAAATTAGGTATTTATTGTTGTTTCCTCTTGGGACTTTATCTGGTAAACGTTCAATTCATTGAATTTTATTTTAATATTAATAAATTAGATAAAATTTTATTTGGATAATTTTCATTGAAAATTTTTAAGGACAAAAATATAATAAAAATAAAAAATAATTCATAGAAAATTTATCCCAAAATTTTTTTTAAGGGTAAAAATCTCTCATAATTTTTCATTGAAAGTAGATTGACAAAATATTCAAAATTTTGCTTAAAACTACAAAGAACGAAAATTATAACTGAAAAAAAATATTAAAATTAATAAAATTTTATTCTACGAGTTGTGTATTATTTTATTAATTTGTTACGAATTAATTTTTCTTTTTATTGATAAATCACCCTATATCCCAATAATGTATTACTACTGCTACTGCTAAATTTTTTTTATTTCTTATTTTTTAAATTTTAATTCCAAACAACCATTTCAAATTGAGATACACTTATAAAATTACCAGTAGGTAAAACAGCTAATTGAAATACCCAGTGTTTGTGAAACGGTGATGTAAACTTGACTGTGCCATCATATGTATTCCAAATTTTCATTGTCATATCAAAAGAACCACTCAATAAATCGCCATTGTCTAAAACATGTAGGCAATTATTTTTACAAATGATATTTCGATGCCCAGTTAAATTCCTAATCAGATGCCCAGTCAAATGATTCCAAATTTTTATAGTACCACTTTTTTCACCACTTGCCAAATAACCGTTTGGTAAAAATGCTATCGAATGAACAGGATTTTTATGAGAAATAATTTTAATTAAAGCACCAGTAGAAATATCCCATACTGCTACTATTTTGTCTTCAGAACAACTTACCAAATTGCCATTCGGAGATTCAACTATCTGATAAACAACGGATGTATGCCCAACAAGCTTATTTTTAACTAATCCATTTTGAGAATTTCTTATAAATATATAAGATCCAGCAGAATATGAAAAATCATCATTTTTCAATACAATCAAGGCATCAATTCGGATCTCATTTGTTTGTATCATTTTTTTTAATGGTTCACCATTTGTTATTTTTAAATCCCAAACTAAAAGTGCTTGGGGTTTAAATCCATGAACTTCTCTATATCCAGCAATTAAATCACCATTTGACAAAAGACCGTAAACAGAAAAATAGGCATTCACATCAGGAATACTTAAATTTCTCTTAATTGTCCCTTTATTTAAATCCCAAATTTCAATCATTTTAAATTGACCTCTAGCTAAATCACTATTTGGCAAAGGCAAGATTCTTTGATAGCCACTGATTGAAATGTTCAACTTAACTGTACCATTGAAATAAATTGATGGTGTATTTGAAATTGTCGACCTTTTTTAATTAAAAAAAATTTATTTTTTAAAATTAAAATAAAACTATTTATTTAGTACTACTCACCCATTATCTAACGTCAATATACTTGGTTTTGTTGTCTTTGAAGTTTCTAAATTTTCTGTAGCTGAACTATTTGTAAATGAAAGACTGTACAGCTCAGATTCATCACAACATTGTCTGATTTCATAGTCGTCACATCCATTTAAATTTTCTCTATTGATGCAGAAAAACCCATAATATGGGACAATCCAATTGACTTGTCCAGTTTGATCGGCGTCTATCTCCTCAACTGTTCTTGCTTGAACAACACTTGGATATTTACAACCATAATGAAAGTCGCGATACAATTCAAAATCTCCTCCGCCTGTGTCTGGTGAGTCAAAATTAAACCATTCCGTCCACACATTCTTTCCATAACATAAATGATCATGTGAAATCCATGAATCTGTTGGTTTTTGACTTGTTTCATTCAGATAAGTAAAAGATGTATTTGAAGCTATTGATGGCCTTTTAGAGAAAATTATATAAATTATTATTTAACCTAACTAGAGATGTATTTTTAGAATATCTTTTAAAATCAGTAAATAAAAATTAAAAAAAATCAATTTTTAAAAATTCTAAAAAATTTTATAATTAAGCAATTATTTTGACAAAAGTGCCAGCTGATACCTGATTTTAATTTCTGCAAAAACAAAATAATGATGACCTTATCTTCTATTTGGTATCTTTTTATTACATTTAATACAAATAAATTTTTTTTTATATTAAATATATTTTATTTATCAAAAGTTATATATTTTATTTGATATATTCAAAAAGATGAAAAAATCCAGTATATTACCAAAATTTTTAAAAATAAATAAATTTTAAGTAAAAGAAATCAAACTCCAAAATAAACCATATTTTGACTATAAGCTCGATTGATATAAAACGTTGTCATCTGAGATAAAATTAAGGGATCCGGGACTTAGCCTTGGGTTATAGAATTTTGTTCATCAAAAATAATGATCGTAATTTCTTAAATATTATTTAATTTTTATAATATTTTTTAAATTTTATTGTATTTAATAAAGCGAAACAGGAATTTAAATATTGAACATTAGAAAAATTAAAATTTTAGGATAGTTAAAAAATTTTAATATTTGAATAGTTGAAAAATTGAAAAGTTGAATTAGATGAAAATTTGAATAAATGAATATAATAAAAACTTAATATATTAAAAGTATCAAAAAATGGTAATTTTAAAATTGAATAAAAAAAAAGTGTCTATTAATCATATTTTATGCAAGCCTTATAAAACATGCTGACAAATACATCAAAAGGTTCATTTAGTCTAAGAGTTTGGCGAAAGTTTTTTGAAAATTTATAATAAAATAAATTTATCCAAGAAATCATAGTATTTGATATCAAATTTACGCAAATAAATAACTAATCATGGTTTTGTTTTCGCTAAAAATCTCTCAGATGTTCGACCTCCTTTTTGGCATTAGAATCAGATAAACTTGAAAAATTGCTTTTTATTTTTTTTAACTCGTTACATTTCGAAGACTTTTGAGGGATTAAGGAAAAAAGAATAATTGAAAAATTATGATGAACATTAAAAAATTAAAGAAAATTACCCATCTAATATAGAACTTGTGTTTAATTTAATTGATTTTTTCAAAATTTACATTTTTTTAAATTAGTTTACTAAAAATTACCATCAAATATGAAGTATTTTTTTTTAAATAAATCCAATTGGAAATTTAAAAACAAATAAAAAATTCTCTAAAAAGCAAGTATCATTTGGAATGTTTACTTTACCGAAATTTATATAATTTCTCATAAATTTGTGTAATTTCACCCAAGTTTTGGTAAAAAAAAGAAATCTTTTGTAGTTCTTTAAGTCTTATTTTCAATAATTTGTTCTCTTTTTTTGACAAAAAAATAAAAAATAATACTTTGAAGATGTGGTGGAATATGTTGACTGAGTGGTTTGTGTCGCATGGACAAAAAAAATTAATAAAAACAAAATTTTCGAATAAAACATTTCTTTAGCTATGAGAATATATAAAATTTTGAATATATTTATAAGTAATATATTAAGGAAGTCATTTGTGAGTTTTCCCTTACACCATTTTCCTTTCATTATGAGATTTTATTAGTTTAGTTTATCAAAAATTGAGTTTTTTTTAACATTTTTTTTTCGTAAATAGGAGTAATTTTAAATCTAGATCTGGCCTTTAAAATAATTCAGGATTTGAATCAGTTTTAGTCATATTTCTTAGTAGAAGAGTTAATTGAAAAAAATTTAAATGGAGTGATTTTAATTTTTAAAATTTTGAAAAAAATGATCTTTTTGTGGTCCTTTGGGTTTAACAAATTTTTTCGTAAAAATTCGTAAATTTTCGTGACTTTACAAATAAATTTAATGTAAAATTTCATGAATTTACTTAAAATTAAAAAAAAACAGAATTTTTCTTTACTTGATCTTGTCTTTTCTAATTTTAATTTCCAGATTTTTCCTATATAAAATTAAAGGAAAATTTTCACACATACCATTTTTTTACAAGGCGTTTATTCAAATAAATTATTATTTTTACAAATAAATAATTATTTTGAAGTATTTCTGAAGGTGCTCAAAATCAATTATGCTCAAAAAAGTAAAGATTTTTTTCTCAAAAAATTTTGCAGATAAATCTTATTTTTGAATTGGAATACCCAATTTAATAGTCTGTTTATTTTTAATGTGCTTAATAATTTAATTTTATTTATAGAAAAAATAGGAAAAAAAGTTTTTCCCCAAGATCTTAAAAATTTTTTATACAGCCTTGTACTTTTTTTCTTATTTGTTAATTGAATTAACTGATATATTTTATTTTTCTCGTAAATTCAGCAGCTTTTCAATTTTCTGAAAAATACATATGACTGTGAAATTTGTTAAAATAACTAAGAAAAAAATTTTAAATTCTCATTTTTATTTAAGTGATATTTTGAAAATTTTACTATATAGAACAAGTAAAGTCTTCACATATTAAAATTTCCAGGTTCATCAGGTTCAAAGATCATCTTCTTTTTTTTCCTTAAAATTCACAATACCAATTGATTTTAATTATTTATTTTATTGTATTAGATATAAATTCGGACTAAAAAAAGAATACATTTTTTTATTTTTTTCAAACTCTTTTTAATAACTAACATTTTTTCCACTCTTGAATATTATATAAAAAATTTGTATACCGAAAAATATTTGAACCATTTGTATGAAATTAGAATTTAGGGTTGATCAAGTAAGTTATCCTAATTTCATTTAAAAAAATTCACATTAATTTAATTAATAACTCTTTGATTTTCACATATTATTAATATTCAAAAATTTCATTGCAATTAAAAGTTATTAATTAGTTTTTGATGGATCGTCAAGTTCAAAAATAGGTCGAAAATAAAATAAAATATGTATCTAAAATAAATAAATTGAATGACTGATTTAAAAAAAAAAGATTAAGAGATATTTTTATTTCTTTATAACAAAGTTAGAACGAACAATATATTTGATGGAAACAAATTAATAATAAAATAAAAAAGCCTTAAAATAACGCGTTGTAGGCTTTAAAAAAATAATAAAAAAAATTAAAAAAAATTTAAAGCTTTAAATTTCTGATTATAAAGACAAATTTAAAAGAAAAGCTATTTCTTTTTGATCTTAATTTAAGTTGGATTGATAGTGTTAGCACATGCGATACTGTGAAGCGCCATAAGAGCCTGGGTAACCCATACCCATACCCATGCCCATGCCTGTTCCGTAGCCTGGCTGCATCATTGACTGACCATATCCACCAAAGCCTCCATACATTTGTCCCATACCTTGCGAACCAAAGCCATATGGAGATGACATAGCGCCGAAACTAGGCTGACACGGATTAACTGCTGGCACGCATGCTTGTCTTCTTCGGCTTGCTCTACAACCCATTTCTTATTAAAATTTTCGTTACTAATAAATTTTCTAAAATAAAAAATGTTTTTTATAGATATATACAAAATTGCATTAGAATTTATATAGTCAAAATAGGAGACCAACATTTGGAAAAATACCCGATTCGATTAAAAATTAAAATTAAAATTGTTTTTTTTTTCTGGCTTTATTACTGAACCGATGATTTAAAAAAACATAGTCATCAATCAATCAAGCGTTTCCATTTGGACTACAACTAGTTGAGCAATAAAATTGTATTTAATTTTGAATAAGACCTTAGGCATTGTCTCATTTTTATACAAAACAATTACAACTTTTTCCCGATTCAATACCAGGCCGAACGAAAACTTCACATGGTCCAGAGTTATGCAACTACTAGATACTAATTGTGTTTGTGTATCCGTGTTTCTCTATTTTTTTTACAAAAAAAAATAATTTACTTCAAGTAATTAATTGTCATTTGATACAAGATAATTAGCTTTTAATTTGATTCTAATGTACTTTCTCTATAATAAATTTAAATAAAATTTTTTGTTTTTTTAAACTACAATACTACAAATATCTTCAGGACCACAAAGACCTAGTTCAAATTTACACTTGTCTATTAATTTATTTTGCTCTAAATGATTAATGTCCGTAAAAGAAGTTTTAATTAATATTTTTCTAAATCAGAAAGCAAATTAATTGTTTTTTTATTTCTTAAAATAATAAAAACTTTGCCTCGAGTTTTCTTCACTTGATCTAAGACGGGTTTTGAAAAATCACGATACCAATTTTTTTTTTAAGTGTGCAAAAAAGATAAATTTAAAAAAATACCAAATTCCAGTTTATTACTAAATATAAATCAGCCTTAAATAATTATTTTAAGAGAATACTTTCATGTCTAAAAATACTATTAAATTTCACAACAAAAAAATATTTAAATTTTATTGTTTAAACAAAAATTTTATTTAATTTTAATTAAATTCTAATTTCTTATTTAATCAAAATCAACAAATTATTAATTAGTGCAATAGAGTTTATGAATATCCAAATTTTTAGTATCTTCATAAGATTTATCACAAAAATTACACTTATAAGTTGTTTTTTCACCTGTACCAGTCTTTCTGCCACTAGCTGGCGGTCTGCTTCTGGAACTGTCCAATTTTTTATTTGAATTTTTATTTGTAGAACTATTAGACCTTGCTGAATTGGCGGAGTTTATTCGTCTGCCTTTTCCTACAACAACCTCCATATTTTTGTCTGGTGGAGGTATTGGTGGAGTTTTGATTTTAGAGCGGTTCGAGTGCTGCGAAAGACGGCTGTGACTTGTCATTGAACTAGTGCTTGGACAAAAAAGATATGGATTGGAGTCTTTAGAGCCACGGCGACTATTTTTGCCAACTAAAGAGAAATCGGAATTTTCAACTTTGAGCTCAGTGCCTCTGGAAATTTGGTTAAGTTTTTCCAAATAGTTTTGATCAGACTGTCTTTTATCCTTTAAAAAATCAAATTCTTCGTCCGATTCGTTTTCTATTTTAGCTTTGACAGATTCTTCTTGGTGCCAATATTTTTTAGAACTGTTCAATATGGTCTCATTATTATGGTCGGTAGCTATCTCCTCCTTAGTATCATTCTCAAACTCGTTATCTAATTTATAAAATGGCACTGGTCTTGTATAAGAGTATTTTTCTTCTTTAGGACTTTCTAGCACCGATTGAGACCGGGACGAGCTTTCAGTGGGCTTCATGAAATAATTTTTGTCTTCCAAAGATGAGCCTACATTGTCACATTCATTGTTTGCCAAAGTTTGGTTCAATTTGTTTATTGAGTTTTCAAGCTTATCATTCAATTTTTCAAGTAGACCTATTCTGTGTTTATTTGCCCTAATCTGATTCTGCATGTCCTCTACTACATTAAGTTCATCATCGTTAAGCTGTTCCAAAGGTCCATACAAATCCGGATACCTAATCAACATAGTCTCATTGTCTCTTAGTTTTTTAACTTCTTGTTTTAATTTCTCTAAAGAACTTTGAAGAATTTCATTTTCGTATTTTAAATTTTGAATTGTATTCTCTTTAGACTTTAAAGAGTCGATTAGCTGATGCTTTTCTTCGTCAATATAATCAACTTTTTTCTTTAAACTGTCTCGTTCTGCTGATGTTTTATCCAAAAACTCGGTCAAAGACTCCAGTTTAAGTCGAAGACTCTAAAATTAAAATAATTTTAATCTAATTTTTTTTCCTGTTTTCAAATACTTGTTCAGAGCCAGTTAATTCTTCTAATTTTGAAGATTCTGTTTTTAATTCAGATGTCTTATCGCTCAATTCTCGCTTTAATAAATCAATTTCTCTATTTAAAGACAATTTTTCTTCTTCTAATTTAACAATTTTAAGCCGATATTCAGTGCTTGTATTTACCTCGGTTGTCAAAATTTTGTTTGTTTCGGCTAAATAAAAATTTTGATAAAAAATTATTTTTTTTAGCGGATTTCTAAAATCGGCGATATTGTGAGAAAATTTTTTTATTAAAGACTTTAATTAAAAAATTTAAAATTTATTATTAATTTTAATTTTATTTTTTTTACTATATTTTATTTTTCATTTTTCTTACTCTAATTTCATCGCCAATATTGGCGTTTATTTTTGAAATAAATAATAATAATAATAATTTTGAGAAAATTTATAAAAAATTTCTTAAAAAACTTTGTTTAGCTAAATAAAATTTTAAAATTAAAAAAAAAATCACACATCTGCGGTAAAAATATGAAAATCAACATAGCCTATTCTTTTGATAAACCAAAAAAATACAAAAAACTATGTTTAGCTGAATAAAATTTTAAAATATTTAATTTTTTCTTATTTTTCGGAAAGAAATAATATCGAAATCCGCGTTCAAATTTTTCCAACATAGCCTCATTCTTTAGGAATACAAAAAAATATGAATTCAAAATAATTTTTTTTAAGGCAAAAAAAAATCAGTTTGTTTTTTTCCTTAAAAAAATTATCTGGGGCTAAAAAAATCTTTAATTTTCAAAAATGAAAAATTTAGAAATCCGCGATAATATTTGGAAAAGTTTAAACCAACTTAATTCGACTACAATTTTTTCGTTATTATCATACAAATTTTTGAGATTTTGATTTTTTTCCTCTAAATTAGACACAGTTGTTTTTAAACTTTTAATTTCGGCCTCATGATTAGAGACTTTTTTCTGCATTTCGGACTTGGTGTCGCTAATTTTTTTCTCATATTGTTTGACAATAATCTCTCTCGTATCTTTTTCCTCTTTCAATTCCTTTTTGATTTCTTTTTCAGTTTGATTTAATTTTTTTATAATTTCTTCATTGTCATTTAGTTTCGATTTTAAAAGCTCATTATTTTTGGACAAAAATTCGATCTGCTTGGATATTTTGGAAAAATCTTTATCCTGTTCGGCAAGCCATCTTTCCAAATCGGCACCACTCAGCCATCCGCCTAACAACTGATTAGCCATCAAACTAGCTCGATATTTTCCCACCTGAGACTGAATGTTTTGATAATGACACATATTAATTATTTGATCGGCATTTTGCTTCAAATTTGTCTGCACTTTGGCACAGGATTCACATGGAACAAAAGCAGTTTCGTTTGTTTGCACACTTTTGTTGCTTACCTCATCGGCTATTGACCTTGCCGAACTGGACTGCTTCGGTTGTTTCTCAATTTGAACTGACTTAACAGGCTCTTTTGATTTTCGGATTTCTTGGGAATTTTTTTTTACCCCATTAGATTTAATCTAAAATTAAATTAATTTGAAAAAATTTAAATTTTTACTCAAATTAATTTAAATTTTACCTGATTACCAAGTTGGCGATATGAGCTGCACAAACTGGTATATTTGTTCCAGTATTTTTTAATAGAAAGACCGGCACTGAGTCTATTTATTTTGGAACTTGATGCAGTTGGTTCATGAGACAGAGTTTGTTCTGCAAAGTTGGTAGATAAGTATATCAATAGAAGCAACCTGTCTATTATTAGTTCTAGTAGAGAATAGTGGGCTATTTGGTTATTGACTTCATCGTCGCCGTGACAATATCTGTCCAAAAGCTCATCAATGCTCAATTCAGATGCTAGTTTGTCTGGACTTTTCCAAGAATAGCATCTTTAAGAAATAAATTTTGAATTTTGAATTTTTTTTTTATCCAATTTACTTAATAGGACCAGAGCGTACAATTATTTCGTCTATAGTTTGCTGAATGTCGCCCAAGTCAGACCTCAAAGTGTCGATGCAGGATGCATCACCAAGCAAAAATGCCATTTGAATTTAATTCAAGAAATTTTTTGTCGGCTAGCTGATATTTGGAATAATTTTTGACTCATTAAACAAGTTAATAAATTTCAAATTTTTTCCATTAAAACTTGTTGCTATTGGCAACTAGTGCAAAATGTTGCACTAATTTGTCCTTTAAAAAAAATAATTTAAAAGATATTTAAATTTAAATTAAGTTTTATTTATATTTTAAAGGTTAGAAATAATTTTAATTTTTTTTCATAAAATCAAAGAAAATTAATAAAAAATTTTTTTCTTATAGAATTTTGTCGATTTAAGACTTTAATAATGCCAATGATTCTAATCCAAGTCAAAATTTGTATTGGATAATTAGTTTAATGTTAAATTAGTAAAAATTTTAGAACAAAATTCAATTTAAAAAAAAAAATTTGGCATTTTATTTTACCAAAAATCGTTGCCAAAAAATTGCTTTTTTATAAATTTTGAAAAATTTCAAATAGAGAGAGAGCCTCTATTTTTGAATTCTTTTTGCGTCTTACAATTAACTAGAAAATATATTGGGTTCATTCACAATTAAGAGACAAAGGCCAAGTAAAAAACTCTTTTACCGTAAAATTAGATTAGAAAAATAAATTTAATAAATTAAATGAAAATTTTGATTATAAAAATGAAAATATTATTAAATTTTTTTGTTGTTTCTTAAAATAATTTCTTTTCTTCAAACAATTAATTAATAAATACAAAAAGAAAACCAAAATCTTTAAATCTGTTCTGCATATAATTTAACTTTTAAACAAACTAATAACTGATATTCATATTGAAATCATTTAAACATACATATTAAAATGTAATGACATTTTTAAATCTTTATATTTTTAGAATTTTTTTCTGACATATTTGAGGCTTTTAAAATCTAAATCTTAAAAATTGAAAAAAAACATTGTGAAAAAAGTATTGAAATTTTAATTTCAATTAATTTTTTAATTAAACTTTCAAATTTCATTTCTGATCCCAGCCATCATAATTTTGGCTAGGCTTTCTTTTTTTTATTTTTTTCTTGATGCTTTTAAAGTTTATTTTTATTTTGAAACTAAGATTCATCTATATTAAAAAAATATTCAATTTTTTAGAATTTATTTTAATTTTAAAAATTATCAATTGTAAAAATGCGAGAAATTATTATGTTTTAAACTTTTTATTTATGTTAAAATTATTCTATGTTTTTGAGTTTTTATAAATATTTGATATTTTAGTATTTTATGATTAAAATTTTACATCATAAAAATATTTTGAAGTATTTAAGCAATACTTTAAACTATTTTGCGAATGAGGACCCAATTTTCAGTAGTGTTATTTAGTAAATGAAAAAAAAAATTAATTTAATTAATGAGCCCAGGTAAATCCTGTAAATCTTATATAAGATTTGTTGAAAAATTCAAAGAACAGGTTAGAAAAATATTGTCAGAATAAGATTGATTTTTTTCAATTAGAATAAGATACAAATTTACTTAGAAAAAAATAATATTTTTTGAGAACAAGGCTAATTTTTTAAAAATTAAAAAAGGAAATTTATCTCAAGAGTTTAATTTGAATTATGCAAAAAAATCAACGCCAACAAAAAATCCAAAACAATATTCAAAAATCTCGAATAAAAAAATTTCTTAAAAACTCTTTTTTTCTAATTTATAAATAAATTATCCTGCAAATTAAAAAATAATTTATCTAAATGATATAAAAATAATCTCAACTTCACTTGATTCTTTTTAATTTTTTGTTAAAATTGTATTTTAAGATGCTCAATGAATTGATTATCTTTGAACTAGGTCGAGCTTGGTACGGTCCAGCACTCAAATTAAATTCTGATCAACTTTTTAAAGTCTTCTTCTTCTTCGACCCATATTTTATGAAGACAAAATTTAACACCCCTTTCAAAACGACATCTTTCTCGAATAAAATAAAGCAAAATATTTTAAGAATTAGATGCCAAATATTTAGATTTTTTTTTAAATTTTAATTAAGTCAAGAGAGTTGATAGACAGTTGGCAACATGAGCATTGACGAGTCCAAAATCGAGGCTGAAAAAGAGACTGGCACGGATCAAAACCCAAAACCAAACGACCCACAGCAGCAATCCAGCGCTGACCCGTCCAATATTCCCAGAAAAGGCTTTTTTTTCGAGCACGACACCAGACAGGACGAGGAGAAATCTGCGGACAAAAAAAAAATGCGCAAAAAAAATTTTGGCAAAAAATTCAGCCAAAAAAGTGACATAAACCAAAAGTGGAGCCATGATAGGTTTGACGAGAGACAACAGCAGCCCAAGTCCAAAGGTGAGCTTGTCAAGCGCTATGGCTACGACATCAGAGAGGAAAAAGACGCCGCTTCTATTAAGCCTTTGAGAAAAAACAATTTTCAGCCTGAAAGGCCTAAAAATGAGCAAGAGTCCGAGGAAGAGATGCAAAATGGTAGGGTGGATTTGGCAAGTGAATCGGATGATGACAATATGGGCCAAAAATTGGCTAATTTGAGGCGGCACAAGGCCAATTTTGTTCCAAAAAAAAATCAAAAAGCCAGGACTAATGAAAATTTTAGACCTGTGACAAAAAATTCTTTAAATGATAATTTGGAAAATTGTTTTCAAAAAATGACCATCAGACCACGGAGCAACCAAAATACGAACCAGAATGGCGAGTTGCCCAAGCGCTACTCTTCGATCAGAAGTCAATCGAATTTTAATTCCCATCAAAATCAAATGGCTCAGCGCACTCAAGCTTATCAACCAGGATATCAAAATTGGCAGCCCAATTTTCATCAAAATTACACTTCTCAAATAGGTCCGCCGCCTGGTCTGCCTTTGCCACACACTCAGAGCAACAGTCAGTTTTATTACATTCAGCAAAGCGATTATGTGGCTGCACAGGAGTATGCCGCGGCCATGGCTGCCACTCTAATGACAAATCCTGTTTTCTATTCAAATGGTCATAACACGGCGCCGTCGCCTTCTCTCTCGCCGTTGTCCAATGCTCAACCGTACCAGGCAAACAGACAGTCCAAGGCTATACCAATTGTGGATCCGAATAAATCAAATCAATAATGCTTGTTAATTAGACCAATTTTTTCTATTTATTTAAATTTCTTTTTCTAAATTTCTTCTTTTTTATTTTAATGAAATTAAACTGTTAAGGAAACTATTTTGAAATTAATTTTATTTATTAATTGGTTTTAGTGAAAATAATGAAATAAAAGATTTAAATTACTTATCTATTTTTTATTTTAATTAGGATTTAAAAAGGGATGTAATTGTGAAGGAATCTTCTGAATCCGATTTATTTAAATGAAATGCCCATTCTAAAGTAATTATTTTGGTTATCAATATCAATTAAATTAAATTTTAAAATTAATTTTTTTTCCCCTAAATACCACAAGGTCGATGAAAAAAAATTTTAATCATAATTAAATAAAAAAAATTTAACGATATAATTTTTTTTAATTATAATTTTGGACCCTTTTTAACTAAATGTTTGATTACTGAAACTGATTTTGATTACTTTTTAACTAAATTTTTGATATTTAAAATTAAAATTTTTCTTTTTTAAACATTTAGTCTATTTGGTGGTGAAATCTGGATATGAGCATGATGCAGATTTGTCTTCTGTTAAATTTAGTCGAAATATTTGTGGTGCGACTGGGCTGCTTGGGATATGTAAAAGAATATTGACGAATTAAAGGAGTAAAAATATAAGATTAATATTTTATTTTTCTAACTATTTAGAATAATGTATCTTGGAAAAAGTTAGAAAGAAAGAATTCGCTTAATGATAAAGTTTAACTATCTTATATACTATCTTTTATGATAGAGATATAAATTGAAATTTAGTAACATCAGTTAGATTCCAAAAAATAAGCATTTGAAATAATAATTAAAAATTCAAGTTAAATTTAAAACATATTTTAAATTTTTATAAAAGTTTTTGATTGAAAGCACATTGTTAGCACGTTCCATTCCACATATTTAACACCAGATCTAAAAGTAAATTTGAAGAAATTTTCCAAAAAGTAAAATAAATTTGAAAATTTCTCAATTATTTAAAATTCTCTTAAATTCAAGTAGTAATTTTAATTGAGATACCGTTAAGGAGACAATTCAACTCCTAGCATCATTTTTGATAAACATAGCTATTAATTTTTTTGAGATCAAAAATTAATTAAAATCAGTTGTTAATAAATTAATTTAGAAGACATTTTAATTCATTTTTTGGTGATCATTAAAGTATCACGAAAGTATTGAACTATTTTTACCTAATTTATTTTATGAATATTTTCCTGATATAATTTCCTTATTCTGTTTTGTCCTTAACATTATCTTAATCTTGAATCGATGAAGAAGCTGAAGATGATAATTTTCCAGTCATTTTTTTTAATTAAATACTTTTTGATTCAATATTATTTTATAAATTTGAACAACAAAAGTGTATAAAAAGTGATTTTTCTATTGCACTTTCTGAGTGAAGAATATAAATTTGGTATTCCTTTTTTATTTATTCTCTTTGAGGAAAAGTTTCCAACAAAGCTTTTGGACTTTTATGTCTAAAGTTTTTTAGAAAAAAATAGTTCGAAATCGTTTCTGATCTTTAGACCGGTTTTAAATTCGATTCTGATTTTCAAATCGGTTCTAGAAATCAAAAGCCTTCAACCAGCTCTAATGTAACCATTAATGTGCAAATTTTTGTGAATCAAGCAAAATTAGATCAGAATTTTTTAAATTTGCTCGTTCCGGAATAATTTATTTGAACTTAGTTAATTACTAATTAGATATCACATTTGACAAAAAAAAATACGAAAGTAAATATTTTAAATAAAAAAAAATTAGAATTTTTATTAAAATTTATAAAAAATCATAGATAAATTTAAGTTGACCATTATTAAATTTTATTATGCACTAAATACACAAATAAATTAACTGGTACTTAAGAAGTTAGAATATATTCATTATATTTCGATTTATTTTCCAATTTAATTAAATGGATTTTTTTAGATAAAAATTTCTTTCATTATATTAAATTTATGTATTTTAATAAAAAGTTTATAAGATAATTAAAATGCATGAATGAGTTGATAATTTTCTATAATTATTCTGCAATTATTGTAAAATATTTAACACTATTATTTAATCATTAATCAAAGTTTTAAATTTCAACCTTTTAGTAATTTTACCTTCAAATTAAGAGTGTAATTTTATATTAAGAAAACGGTAATATCATTTTTAGTTTTTTTCAAAAATATATGTAAAATCATCAAGTATTCTTCTGAAAGTTTAATTATAATCAAATTTGTACAGAAATTAAATAAAACAAAATTTTTCTTGAATATCATTTACTCAATTTTTAATCAGACATACAAAAAAAATATCTTTTTTAAACCTTTAACAAAAAAATTGGACCAAAAATCTTAATTAATTATTTAATAAATAATCAACAACAAAAAAATCAAAACCAAATTCTAAAAATATAATAACTAAATTTTTTGTTCAAATTTGATCATAAAATATTATTTAAAAAAAAACAAAAGTTCTTCCAAATAAAATTGAAAATTTTTCAATTAAAAAAAAAAGAATAAAATTTTGAAAAAAACAACTTTATTATAAACGTAGTTAAATTTTAAGTATGGAATACATTAAATTATTTAAGTTTTTTTGCAAAATAAAACCATAAAATCTTTCTAAATGAACAGAGGAAAAAAAACAATAAATATAAGATCGAGTCAATTGGATGAAAATTCTAAAACTATTAACAAAAAACAATCAAATGACTCAGTTCAATTTACTATCGGGCTTTTGCGAGCCAGAGTTGGATAAATGTGCAAGCTCAGCTCCATTAGAGCAAAAAATTGGATTTGACAACAAAAAAGCAGCAATTGCAGCAGCGTATTCTTTATCAGCATAATTTTGATTGACATTATTTGGCAATGGTAGACCAGGTGGAGGATCGAATTTTGATGATGACGGAGTCAATGGAGGTGTCAAAATTTGTGGCGAATCTTTTTTAGCTCTACTACCATCTTTACAATTATCTACACTTTGCTTTGGTCCAAAACTTGATCTATTTGACTTGGTATTTTTTTCATTGTTTAAGCTCACTTGACGTGATGAAGTATTGAAATCTTTGGTCACTAAAATGTCCAGTTTTTCGTTTTTCTCAAGTGACTTGTCAAATTTTTTGTCCAAATTGTGTCCATGGGGTTTGCTATTTGCTTTGTGTCTTTGGTGATTGTTACCACGGTTCAAATACACATCATCCACTATTGTAGGTATGCGTGTTCTAAAGTCAAGTCTGTTCTTGAGCTCGTTGGATGGCGTAGGCCTTACTTCATCTTTTATGGTCTCTTTTGGTTTTGCATTGAAATAGTTGCTTTTTTGCTGATTTATCGAGAACCTCTTACGGAAATAGTTCTTGTTTGAGCGTTTATCTTCATTTAAAGATTTGTCCATTTCTTGCCGATGCTCGTCTTTTCCCAAAGAAACCAGCTTTGTTTTTTCGATCAAATTTTCAATTTGGGCAGTGACAGAATTTGATTCTTGTTTGGCCAAATTAGCACCAGGAATGCTTGAAAACCCGTCATCGTCATTTTCGGATTTGTTTAGCCGGCAATTTGCCGATTTCTCTTCAATTTGGCTCAGAGGGCCCTCTTTTTTTTCCATTGTAATTAGCTTGCTTCAGTCTTTTCAATTGTAATAATAGAAATTTTTTTTCTCTTTAATAAACCAGCTAGCTAGAATTAGCACAGTCTTTATTTAAAAATATCGCATCGCTGTAGCTTTGTCTTGTCACTTAATTTAAGCCAAAAAGTTCAGTTTATTTTAAAATTTATTTTTAGACAAGGCATAATTTAATTTAAGTAAAAAAAAATTTTTTTCTATAAAAATTTATTAACAGTTAAATTGATAAAGAAAATTTTTTTTTCAATTTAAAAAAAAATTATATTTTACATCTGTCACTATTGAACTTTATCTATAAATTTATTCTTTTTTCAAATTAATAATAAATTTAAAACATAAATTATTTAAAATTTTGCAATTAGCTTCAAATTTTTTTCTTCTCTAGCATGTAATCAAGAAAGGGCCATATTCGAGTTCTAGAATATTTAAGATCTTGTTTATTTATCTAAGGTCTAGTTTATAAAAACATATTTAATTTTAACTCGAATAATTCCTCATTTAGATATCACAATGGAAAACGAAAATCAGACCGAGCAACAGAACACACAAGAAGTGAACGCTGAGACCAGTGGTGAGCAGGTGAAAAGTGAATCTGTTGAAAACCAAGAGGCGGAAAAAAAATCTGAAACTGAGCAAAAAGAGGTGACTGCGGAAAATAAGGAGGCTAAGCAAGAAAACACTCAAAATGAGAAAAAAGAGGTGACTGCGGAAAATAAGGAGACAAAGCAAGAAAACACTCAAAATGAGAAAAAAGAGGTGACTGCGGAAAATAAGGAGACAAAGCAAGAAAAATCTGAAAATGGGAAAAAAGAGGTGACTGCGGAAAATAAGGAGGCTAAGCAAGAAAAATCTGAAAATGGGAAAAAAGAGGTGACTGCGGAAAATAAGGAGGCTAAGCAAGAAAACACTCAAAATGAGAAAAAAGAGGTGACTGCGGAAAATAAGGAGACAAAGCAAGAAAAATCTGAAAATGAGAAAAAAGAGGTGACTGCGGAAAATAAGGAGGCTAAGCAAGGAAACACTGAATCAAGGCCAGAACAGGAGGAACAACATAAGGAACATGATAGAGACAGTGAATATACTGATGTGGAGGATGAGGATGAGAATTCTGAAGATTTAAAACTAAAGATATCGGAAGAAGGTCGAACAGAAAATACTAATCTGGAGGGAAATTTGAAAAAATTGAGTTTAAGCCAAGCAGAAAATGAGAAAAAGCAGGCTTTGGAATCGACCAAAAAGGGCAAATATTATCAACATGACACTCGTAATGAGCAAAATGCAAAAAATGCTGCATCAAATAATGAAAAATGGAATCATGATAAATACGATGGAAAAGAAAAGCGTGAAAAAAGAGGCTACAATCGTAGGGGTTCGAATAAACACTATCAAAAACAAAGACAAAACCCTGAGGTTGACAATAAAGGGGTCCAGTTTGATGAATATATGAAGCAAAATGAGTCAGAAAAAGTCGAACAAAAGACTGAACCAAAGCCGAGACCAAATCAGACAAAAGAGACAAAACGAGATCATGTTAAGCCTACGCCGGCAGACCAGCTCACTAATAGATTGGACTTTACAACACGAATACCAACAGTACTTGATGATTTGCCAATGAATCCAATGGGAAAACTAACAGTACTTGATGATATGCATTTGAATAATGGCCACCATAGAGGATACAATCAAGCTTACAGAGGACACAATCAGGCTCATAGAGGAAACAATCAGACTCCTAGGGGGTACAATCAGGTTCATAGAGGCCACAATAGACCTCATGGTCACAATTCGGACAGAAAATTTGACAAACCATTTGAAAAAAATGAAAAATTGGACATCCTTATTACAACCAATTTCCACGATTCGACCAGACAAGTTAGTTTGTCCAATCATAATAATAGAACTAGACAAAATGACCGAAGACCGGCTCAAAATAGTCAAGATAACTTTGCGCAATATGCGCCTCAGTTTAGTGGCAATCAAAGGCGAAATTATGGCAATCAAAGCTACGATGATAACTTGCATCCGTACAAAGAGTACATGGGCTATGGCGACTTTTCGAATGGCAACGAAAATTCGGACTTTTCGCACATCCCAACTCAGACATTTAGTAATCGAAACTTTGCCAACTACAATCAGAATCAAGCGGCGCCAAGACAAAACCAACGTGCGCTTACACGTGGAAATCATCATTAGAGCGTTTAAAATTTTGTTTTGATTTTAAATAAAAACCTTTTTTTTTTACAAAAATATAAAAATTTTATAATTTTTTAAAATTTTTCAATTTTACTTAAAAACAAGCTTGAAAAGATTAAAGTTTAAATTTATTTTAATTAAATAAAAATTTGAAAACACGGGGCTGATCAATTTTGTCAATTTATTGATAATATTTGATACCCTAGAAAGCTTTTTTGTTAAATTATATAAACAAAGAAAATCTTGGATAAATAATGGCTTGGTCTGAAAGCTTACTTATTTCAGATATTTTTTTTTTTTTATTAATTTTTTCTAAATAAAAGAAGTTAAATTCAATTCATTTAATAATTAATTGATTATATTATTTAAAATTAATTAGATGGAATTTTTAATTAATCTAAACTTTTCTCAGTGTTAAAATTTATTTTAAAATGTGTACTAGTAACAGATCATGTAAAAAAGTTTATTAACCATTTCTAATTTAAGATAAAATTTAAAATCGAAAATAATTTGACGACCAAGAAATTAAAAGAAAGATTAGATTCGACTAGGTCGGTAAATTGACTATAAAATTGGGATCTATTTTTTATAATTATTTTCAATTTTTAATTTTAAAAGAAGAACGATCCTGAGCATTTTTTTTTCATTTTATCCTTATCTTCTACTAAACAAAATTTAAAAACAAAATAATCATGAAAATGAATTTAAATTGTACTTCTTTTTTGATTTTCTTTTAGATTAAGTGTGGATGATTAAAAAATTACTAATTTTATTAAATGTTAGAAATTTTATTTTAAAATTTTAAACTCGGATTCAATTTTGAGAAATTAATTAATTTATTCCAAAAATATATCTAATTTGAGATGAAAAAATATAAATATAACCAACAAAAAACAAACTTTTTGAAGTGAGATTTTAAGGATATATTATAAATATAATTTATTTAAGTTAACCTGCAATGGAAAATCGGAGAAATCAGAGATCTTAAGGATCTGATATTTGCTCTTTTGAAAGCTAAAAATTATTTAATATAAATTAAAATAAGTTAAACAAAATATCTTATCAAAATTATTTTTGACGATATTTTTACATTTTGAATTAGCTTTTAATATTTCAAATTTTAACTGTTATTTTGAAGGAGCATTAGCTCGGTACAGATAAACAAATAAATAAATGTTTGATTTGAGAAAATTTATCTATTTCTAAACTTTCACTCAAGTCTAAAGGACCATTTTGGTTGAGGTTATTTTTTTATTTTTTTTGAAATTTGTTGGTTCGCAGATTTAATTTGATTCTCATTTTTGATTATTTTTTTTAAATATTTATTTTCTCTTCTAAATTAAATGAAATAATAGTGGTTTACACCAAGCATGAATTAAGAAATTTAAATTGATTCAATTTTTATCTTTTTAATTATTTATAAGTTTGATTTTTAATAAATCAATTTATTTTTTATTTAACAGATTATTAAAAAATGAAAAATTAATTTTTAATATTTTATTTGTATTGAAATTTTTACTCGAAATCAAACTTTGAGAAACGAATTTTTAAAACATTTTTTTAAGTCTTCATTTTACCTTTTTATTCAGCTGAAAAAAATTAAAAAAAAACAATTTGAATTTTATTATTTTGAATAGTAAAAAGTAATGAGTGTAACCCCTTTGTTAAAATTAAATTAAATTTTTCTTAAGATCAAGCTTGAAAAATTAGAAAATTATAAATTTAACCTTTTTTTATTTATCAAATAATTAATTAGACCAAGCGAAGAATGATCGATTGCAGCTCAGATATTCAATCAGCAAAAATATTTTAAAAGCCCTCTTTTCAATAGGTTTTAAAAGATATAATACTTATCACTGGTTTAGCTTAACCTTAATACAAAAACTATTTATTTTATTAGCAATTTTGATCAAAGATAGCTTATGCCGATGAAAAAAAAAGAAAAACTCTTTAGTTCAAATCAGCCATTATTCGAACCATTATTTCTCTGGTTTGTTTTCATTAGATTTAATTTCCAATTGACAGAACTTTGCTTAAGATTACATAATTTAAGCAAACAAGCAAAAGCCAAAAATTTCTCTATTTTTCTAATTCGGCATTTGAGTTTTTTTTTTTTTTAAGCATTGAATGTAAAGTTTGTGGTCTTCACAATTAATCAGCGAGACGGACTGTGCAAACCATGACAAATAATTTAAAAAAAATTGTCTATGGTAATTAGAAAATAAAAATGCGTATCTATTTTTTATCTATTTTTGGCGTCAAAATAAACTATTAGCCTTAAGTGATTAAATTTCATAACTTGGTTTTCTAAGCTTTTTCCAATATTATCTGGAAAAAAATTTTAAGAATTTTTTAACCTAATTGGCTGATTCAAAGCCTTAGATAAATCATAATTCATCTAAAATCAGATAGTTTAAATTATTTATAAACTAATAATTCTGTTTAATTCTCTCACAACTAGGTCTATAAACCAAATCCGTGTACTTAATTATTTTAAAACGATTTGCATTCAACATTACAACTTTGTTAATGCAATACGATACCTTTTTTCTAAAGCTTCTCTTATATCCATATATTTTAAACCATTTTAATATGTTTTCCAAGCAGTCTTAGATTGAAAAAGAAAGAAAAAAAAATGGCTAATTTCACAGCTCCATTGATTCCCATAGTCTTGGAGAGACCGGACCCGAGTGTTCCCTGGGGCTTTCGCTTGCAAGGCGGTGCAGATTACCGATTTAAATTATCGGTGAAAAAAGTCAACCCCAACTCGCCAGCGCACAGCAAGCTTCATTCAGGTGACGTGGTTGTGGCAATTCAAGGCGCTGATGCTTCTTCTCTGAGCCATCAGCAAAGCACGGACTTGATCAGAATGTCTGGATGCAGTCTCAATTTAATGGTTCGAAAGTAAGATCAATTAATAAGAAAAAATATCTATTTTAATTATTTATTAAATTTTAAAAATTATAGGGGACAGTACAATGTAATCAAACCGACTAGACCAGCGACCAAGTTCACTCAAACTGGTCAAACAATTTTGCCAGTTCAAAATGCTTATCGAAGATTTTAGATTTTTAAACTATTTAAAATGTAAAAAAAAATTAATAATTATTAGATTATTTAAATAAATAAAGTGTTATATTTGCCAAATTTGTTGGGAATTTTTGTTTTTTTTGGTACATGCGGACAAGCATGGACGCTTGAATTTTGATTTTAGAGAATTATAGTCATTTTTTAATTTTTCCTCATCCGAATCCTTGGTGTCACTTGAGGTGGACAAAAATAAGTCATTTAACTTTTGGCGACAGTCAAGAGTGTATTCGTAGAATTCGCGCTCAATTTGTTGCCGTGTAAGCTTTGGTCTATTGCGCAGGGTTGAGTTCTTGCTAACACGTCCACTGCTCATTTTGCCACAGCCTCTGCTTGGTTTGTTCAGACTAATGTAGCGCTTGGCCTCGTCGTTTACAAAACCTGGGTTCAAATTTCCTTTGCTCAGCTGGCTGTTCAATTTTTGCTTGAATTTTTCTTTTTTTATTTTTTCCGGGTCCGGAGAGTTTTTGCTAGACATGTCCAGTATGTCATAGGCATGATAGGAAATCGTGTCATCCGAAGGCTTTGTGGTTTTATCTTTTTTAGTGCACTCGCTACCATCTCTCACATAAATGTGGTCGGATTTTTTGCTCCGATTTAGCTGAATGTTGTTACGGCTTTCGTTTACCGATTTGCTCATTTTTTTGCAGCTTACCGGTCTTTCTTTGTATAAAGTGGCACAGCAGAACCATGCTATAAAGATTAGAAAGCACATACTGAGCAGCATTGTGGCAAAGGCGGTCGACAAAAGTATTATCTCCTTGGCCTTGTTATCAAAGCTTAAAAATGAGTTTTTAAAATCCGGAAAAATGGCCGGATATTTGGTGGATTTGTTGAGCACCAAATTTGTGCTCAGGCTGAATACAGTCAATGTCCCGTTGGTGCTATTAGTCAAGTTTAAATCAGACATTTTTTTTTAATGTTTTTTAGTTTTAATTTTCTTTCATTGTTTTCTTTTTGGATGATAAAGGCTAATTATCCAATTTTGTTTTATCTCCTAGTGTATTTGTATGACTTAGGAGTCGAGCTAAAGCAAATTTAATTTGAAATATCACCTGTTTTTTTTTTAATTTTATCTTTTTAATAAAATACTTTGGCATAGTTGACCGATATAGTTGATTTATGATTAATGAACAAATTTAATTACAGTTTTTACATGCAATTTTTTTTTTTAAATTGGAAAATCTTTCTATAGGGAAATTGTTTAAGAGGTTTTGTCATTTTTTTTTAAGTAATCACGAAACTGATTTTTTTCAATATTAAAGAAAATAAATTTAATTATTAGATCTGAAATTAGATTTCATTTAAGAAGGAAGGACTCTTTTTTTGAATAGATTAATGAATCCGGTTTTGAAATTTGAATTTTTTTATTTTATTTGAGTATAATTTCCTTATTAGACAATTCATTTTTTTCATTTAATTTATTTTGAAAAAAAATCAAACAAGAATTAGTTGATCATAAAAGAAAATATTTGAACAGTGAAATAATAAAAATGAAATTTTGAAATTTACGTATGAGAATAAATTCAAAAAAAAAGTTAATACATCTTAGATAATCTGTGCAGCTCAAAATTAGATAATTACAAGAAAATTCTGTAGTGGTCTTCAAAATAACAAAAAAAAATGAATCCTTCGAATCTGTTCTGAATCCTTAAAAATTTTTGGAATTTTTAAATTTATACTTTAAGATTTTTGAAGTTTTTTTTCCATTATGTTAAATTTGAAGTTAAAATTTGTAAATAAAATTTTTTCTGTATAAACTTTTATTAGCAATGAAAAATTTTTATAAAATTTCAAATTTTATAAAAATAAATCCGATTGCTATTCAAATGTAACCAAATTAAAATTTTATTATTCCTGTATCTGAAGCTCCATTACCTTATTCTTATTTAAAATAATTTTTCTAGCAACATAAAATAATTATTCTTATTAATTTTTTGAAATGTCAAAAATATTTGTTTCCCAAAAAGCATATAGTATTAATGCTTTGATTCTCAAATGAATCCATTTTTTGTTCCACGAAGCTATGTGACGATGATTCAAAGATCTATCTAAAATAAACCCGGATCATCTAAATATTCTTCTAAATAATCAAATATATTTATTTTAAAAGGAATCAACACTTGATTTTGAAATTTTGATATTCAAAATAGTCTAGGATTATTAGAAAATTTAGTTTGTATGGAATGAATAAAATTTTCAGAATTTTTCTAGACTGTTCATTTTTTATGGCATTAAGTTTTAATTTCCGAATAGAAAAAATAGTCACAAAGTTTTCCATGATTAAGAGAAAAAAAAACTATGGAAAATGTTTCTACTCAAAAGTTAAGTCAAATTAAAAGGTAATTGTTATTCAGAAGAATATTTTTACTTTATGATAAAAGATAAATTTAAATTGAAATAAAATTGATTTTTTTTAAGATAGAAATATTTTTATTGGTAAAATTATAAGCTATTTTTTTATAAGAGATTTAATTTTTTTATGAATTTTTGTGAAATGGACTAATATTCATTTAGTCTTTAAAATCAAAAAAAAATACAATTAATTTGATTTTATTTCAGAGGAAATTGAAAATTTCCTTTACTGTTTGTTTGAAAATTTAACAAAAAATCTAAAAGCTCTTTCTGTAATCTAAAAATTTATTCGGTGATTACAAAAAGGATAATAAAAGTAAGGATAATTTAAAACTGTCGGGTATCAAAATTGGTAATGATATTTAGTCTTTATAAAAAAATAATTTCTTCGTTAATTATATGACTTTTTATAATGGAACAAAATTGGAGCTTCCAATCATTGAAAAGTTATCTTTTTCGGACATCTTGCTCTGACATGGGACCTCTGTATAAAAATTAAAAATCCATAGGTTAAGAAATTAATTGCATCTAAACTTTTAATTTTTATAAAAATTAAAAATTAAATTTTGAATATATTTATCGTTTTGCTATGTTAATTATCAAAAAGCTTAAATGCATTTTTTACCAATGCTTCATGATAAACAACAAATTAGCAAATGGCTATTTGGTAAATTTTAAAACAACTTAATTGTTGCAAAATTAAATATCTGTATAACTAATTATATGAGGAAAAAAATTGCTTCTTAAAATTAAATCGGCAAATTATTAAGCATAAAACGCTAGCTGTAATTAAACATTAGCTGTATTAGGGTGATACATTTAATAAATTAGCTGATAAAATTTGTATACTTTTGTTTATTGAAATGTTACATCAAAACTTTGACTTTTATTTTATCGTAGATCCTTGGTATTTATGACAGATCCAGATAATTTATCTATTTATTAATCAAAACTTTTAATTCTAAAAAAAAAACACTTGTTAACAACCTTAAAGTTTTTATTTATCGTAATATTTTAAATTAAGAAATTTTTGGTAAATAAAAAACAAAATTTATATAAATTTAGGCAATTGTTTTCGTCCATTCCAAACTTAAATATTTAGATAGACAAACATTTATTTACAATAAAAAATATTTAAGTAAATTTAGGAGATATATTTTTGATAGATAATTCTTTTTTTGCCAATTGAGCCCCCGATTCTGAACGGAATTTGAGGCCTGGTCAAGCGATAATTGTATTTTCTTTCAAAATGTCCGTCATCATCATTTTTGAGAAAATTGTAAAAATTGAAATTACGTCGCGCCAAGACATGAGCCTTCTGGTCTTTGGTGTAAAGACACAATGTTCCTTTGCGAAAAAGCGACAAATCATCGCCAAAAATACTTTCAATTGCTTTATTCAACTTTTAATTAAAGTTTAGTCTAAATTATTTAATACTGATTGAAAAAAATTACCTCAGCTTCATCGAATTCAAGGCAAATACGATCAGTGTCAAACGAACTTGCGTTTGTGAATCTAAGTAAGGTCTGAATCAGAATTGTGCTAAACATAACTTTCACGAATGAAACAATTTTCATTTTTAATCTAAAAATTCTTAGAAGAATTTTATTATTTTAAATCAGGAGAAAAATGAAAAAAATCTACTTTTTTTAAAATAAAAATTTGATACATTTTGTTCAATTATACTAATTAAAACAAATTTACTACCTTAAATTTGTTAAATTTTCCTACTCTAATAATTTAAAAAAAAATTTTTTTAACTAATTTGTAACCTAAATTATATATTTCCTTTTAGTGATGTTATTTACAACATCCTTGTTAATTTTTGCTGCTTATTAAGTCATAATATGAAAATATTTTGAATAATCTTTTTTAAAAATATCAACTAATTTTGATCACTTAATTTAAATTGTTTGAAATTTTTTTAGCAATTTATTTTGATAGCACTTAATAAATGGATACAATTTAGCGATTTGTTGCTTACATCAATCAGCTTTTATTAAATTTCACTAATTCTAATGTAAACTTTAATTACGGCTCATTTTTTAAATTTTTTAATTTGTTTCTGACAGCGCAAAGAAAAAAATTACACTCAAATAGAAAAAATAAGCAGTTAATCTCTCAAAAAGTAAAACAGAATTTTTAGACTAAAAATTTTATTTTTTTAAACAAAAAAATATTGAGTAATTTTATTTGATAATTTTTAAGAAACGCTTTTAAGTAGAAAATAAAAGCCTTTCGTAAAAATAATATAAATTCTTTGTATTTTTAAATTTATCTATTTATATGTGTTATTTATTTATCGAATGAAGATGTCCAATTGAAAAAAATTATCTCTAAAATAATACAAATTTTTTAGAAATAATTTTAAAAAATACTTAGAAAATTGAAAAAATAAATTAAAAGCAGAAATAAAATAAAGCGATAAAATTTACTTCAATTTTGAAAAATTAGAATATTTGAAAAAATTATCTGACTTATTTAAATGATTATTTTGAAAATTATTACTTATTTTTATTATATTTAAAAGGAAAAACCTAAATTAAATACCTAGATTTAGGTATTAAAATAGTTTATTTAATTGACTTTTTCCATCAATTTAAAATTTTTAAAATTTCAATTATATAATTAGTAGATATCGTGATTATAATTGATGATTCATTTTATAATTGTAATAGAAAATTTAATATTAAAATAGCTAAATTTTATAAAAAATAAACCAAAAAATTTAAATTCAAAACTATGATACAAAAATGAATAATGTTTCTCAAAAATTACTTAAGTTATCAAAATTAATTCGTGCAAATTATTTAGCAAATTATTCTAAAAAAGAGTAAAGGGTATTGAATTTTGTAAGGATTTATCAAAAAAAATCTAATTAATTGATTCGGTGTCGTAACTTTTTTCAAAATAAAGGGTAGTAGTAGTAGTTGGATGACTGCGAGTTGCTGGAGGACTCCAGCAAGAGAACCTGAGTCCTATGAGCAGCCTGTTCTCTGGTCGTCAATCCTCTTCTTGAAAGAATTGACTCTCGGTGCGTCAATGACTGAATCGGGTAGCTTGTTCCACATTCGTGCTCCCCTGTTGCTGAAAGCGTTACGTCTGATTAGACAGTCCTTCACTAGCTCTGGTCTGATGTGCCCTCGGTGCACGCTTCTTGGCGGTCCAACTTGTAGAGAGGAGTGCCATTCGACAGTGTCCAGTCCTTTCTGAATTTTTGAACATTTCTACCAAATCACCCCTGGCTCTCCTCTCTTCCAGCGTTGTCAACTCCAGTCATGTCGATAATCTGATCAATAGTATTACGTCGATTTGGTGAACATTTTGATGTGATAACCAAATTTGTGATCATTATATAAGAGCCAGATAAAATTTTGATAACCAAAATTAATGAAATGGCATGTCATTGATGAAATTTTCATTTTCACCAATGGCATGCCGGAACTGTGTACCTAAGCTGTTTTCAGATAATTGTAAGCTCATGAGGACAGTGCATCGTACTGAGGATACGAAAGAGCTTCAAAGAGATCTTGATAACTTGGTTGACTAGTCCGATATGTGGAAGACCAGTTTCAACGATAAGAAGTGCGTCGTTATGCACATTGGAGCCAACAACAGTTGCCATGACTACAGATTAGGAGATCATGTGCTTGAAAAGACCTCGAAGGAGCGAGATCTCGGCATCATCATCACCAATGATCTCAAACCGGGCGAGCAAGCTAAACGAGCAGCTGCTAAATCAACGATGGTGGCATGTCGTAATAAGTGTACATTCTCCTACTTTTCTGAGCACTTGGTCAATCAACTCTTTTAATCGTTCGTCCGACCGCATTTCGAATTTGCAGCAGGAGCCTGGAACCTGTATCAGCGTAGGGACATAGATGTGCTTGAAAGTCCAAATGAGGTTCTCTAAACTAGTGCCTGAACTTAAGTCAAAGCTCTACGCGGAGAGAAAAGAGGCTCTTGGTAGGACCACGCTAGAAGACCGGTGAAGACGTGGTGATCTGATTCAGCTCCATAAAATCCAGCATGGACACGACTGAGTTAGGTTCATAAACGGAAACCAAATAATGGCGTCATATGGGCTGGACAGCCCAGCGGGCCGAACCAGAACATGTCATATGGCCATTGAGAGACAACTGGTGCGCAGCTATGGGATCCGCCACAAATTCTTTTCCAACCGAACAGCTGGTTATTGGAACTCGCTTGACAAGGAGACTAAAAGAGCCTTCGACACAAATGTTTTTAAAAATAAGATTGATAAACTTTTAGGATATGATTAAACTTAACAAAATTAAAATCACTTTATTGCGTCAAAAAAATTGGTCGTAGGCTATTATAGCAGGACGTCTACTGGCATCTCTGCTTGGTGACTTAGTCCCCCAAAGCATATTCTATTACTACTACTACTAAAATTTTTTTTTAATAGCCAAAAAACTCCTCACCAAAATATCCCTCTTTATTTTAAAATAAAGAGGGATATAGTAAAAAAAAATCAATTTAATAAAAAAGTTAAAAATTGATTATCTGCTGAATCTTAAAAACAAAAATACCTCAGACTAATCTATTCTGGATTATTTTTTCTCAATCAAATGAAAATCATCCCACATGCAAAAATAATATGTGACTTACTTTCTATATATTAGAAAAAAATTTATCTAAAATAAGATTCCTCAACTTAGCAATTTTAATTTCTTTTAATGATTAAATATTCACAAATGCCGATTGAAAAAAGCAACGATAATAAGAATTAGACTTTATAATTTCATTTTTTCTACTTAAATAAATAAGAATTCAAACTAATAAAAATATTTTTATAGATTTATTGAAGAAAGAGAATATGTTTTTAAATAAAAAATATTGATAATTAAGCTAAACTTAAGTGAAATCATACACAAGTTCATTTAAAAATTCTAAAGATTTAAACCGACTTGTACCATAATCTTTACATGAAGATATAAATTAAATATTTTCAATAGGTTCGTAATTATTCAATTAATTGTTCTTTCTATTAAACTTAGTCTTTTACATATTTTTAACTAAATCCTTTTACGAAAAATTTATTATACAAGGTTTATCTAATATTTCCTTTTCATTATTATATTTTTATGTCTAAAAAATTTTTATCGACAAAATCCTTTTTTTTAATTTAGCATGATCTATTTTATAAAAATTTCTTCCTTTGAGCGGATTATACACTCTATGCACATAAAGATAAAATTTTCATTGATATTTAATTTTATTAACGAGATCATATAAAACATAATCAAAATTAATCTATGTTTACTTAAATTAATAAATAAATTGTTTTTATTAAATTACCAAATAAATGATTAAATGTGAATATCTTTGAAAAAACGTTTGCGAAATAAATTTAAATAATATTTTTATTAAAGTAAGGAAATTTAATCATGCAATTAAGGCTAAAATATGATAAAAATTACAAAATGATAAAAGTTTTTTTAAAGGCATCATAGATTTAAAAATAAATTGGCGATGATTTTTCCAGGCCTTTTTTATAAAATTAAATCAGTAATAAATTACCATTAGAATAATTTAATCGAATTTCTAGGAAATTAGCTTTGAAAATAGAAATTAGACATAGGTTTTGGCTAATATTTTTGAAAATCAATTTTGTTTCAATTATTCCTGAAATTTATATGAAAAATTTTAATGATTTGAGATTAAAAAAATTAAAATAATTAAAACAATTTACCTAAATCCGATCTGAAAAATTTAATTTTCTAATTAATGATTCATATTTTTAAAATTTCCGGGAATTTTAAAAATAACCTTTTTTTTGTATTAAAAATTTCAATTTTTTTTTCATTTCACTTGACTTTAAATTTATTTATGGCTTAAAAATAAATACAAAAATAAATCATTAAAAAAATTCTGATAAATTTTCGAAAATTTTTTTGAGCTCCTTTGTTCCTAAAAAAAACCTCAGACTAAAAAAAATTTTTAATTCTTAACTTTCTTAAAAAATTATAAAATGATTATTAAGAGGAATATATTTTTATAATTAGCTTGGTATTAAATTAGTTTAATTTGTACTCTAATATTGAATAAAGGTACATATTTAAATCCTTTTATTATCATTAAATTAATTAATTTTTTAAATATTTTTAATTTTCTTAAATTTCATATCTTATTTTTAAAAATATTTCTGTTTTATTTTTGTGACTAAATTTAAGAAATGGATACCTTAAGAAAAGTTATGGTAAAAATATCAAAATTTCACTTAATTTGTTTCTAAAAATGGCTCCTAATGAATCACCAAGTAAAAAACTCAGATCTATTGAATTTATATTTTTTTATTTTAAAATATGCTTAATTTTTTTAAAATAAAAAAATCTTCCCACTTTTAAGCCGGAATACCATCTAAAGGTGTTAGTTTTAAGCAAAGCAAATTTTTTTATTTGTGTGTTTAAACACTATTCTGATTTATTTAAAATGAAAAAATTGAAAATTATACTGGATTTATGGATAATTATACTGATTATACGGAAAACTCTTTGAATTTTACTCCAGATTTATAATCTATCTCTTCCTAAAAAGGCAAAATTTTCTATTAAGATTTTTTAGTACACAATGCTGATTTTATGAAATCAATTTAAAAAGATTTTAAAGCCAGTGTTAATAAATTTTGAAATTTTAATAGTTGCTAAACACTCTAGAGAAGTCTTCCTTGCGATTCGTAAATTTTTTTTTTATCTTTATTTCAACTACAGAAAACAAAATAAAATTTTAAATATATTAATTAAAAATAATAATAAAGATAAATTAAATAAAAGAATTTAAATTCGAATTCATAAATTATTGAACAATCGTCAAAAAAATTACAGAAAAAAAATCAATGATTGTTTTTGTTTGTTTATTTTCTATTAGAGAATCGGACTCTAGAACTCCTGCTTTATCAATATGCTTTTTTACTTTAAATTACATTTTTATTAACAAAAGACATTAAATTGAGTTTTCAATTGTGTCTTATGATTCTCAGCAACATTTTAAATAAAGAAAATAATCTTGTTTTCATTCATGCTAAAATAAAATCTTCAGTATAGGAAACGCTGAAAATGAAATAAATTTATAAATTTTCAACATCGATTTCATGGTCACAAAGCTATTAATTACAGTATGCCACAAAGATTTTTGGTCAATTTTGTTAAATTTCAGAAAATTTATCATTTTAATTTTGAACTTCATACTAATAAACATGAAAAAATGAGGTAATTTTACGTAAAATTCTTTAAAATTGAAAAAAAAAGACATTTATTTTTTTAAATTATTTTAATGATTTGATAATTTACTTTCCCTATTGATTAAAATTGTCTTACATTAACAGGAAAGAGATTTGGCTATTAGATTAATTGTTCTTTTGAAATTAAAAATCAATTTTTTTTAAAGCAATTTAATCGCCTTTTATCACGAGCGATTAACGCGATCTTACAAATCAAATTTTAATATCCATTTTATCTTTTTTAATAAATATTTATCTGATGATCCCAAATAGTCAATTTTTATTTTAAAATATAATAAAATAAAAAATGTTTTAAAAATTTACCATTATTTGTTTGATAAATAGCTTTAAATAAAACTTAAAACATTTACTTTTTTACCATTCTTTCCTTTACAACAATTTGAGTTTTTGTTTCAATTGAACAATTAATCTAATAGCCAAATCTCTTTCCTGTTAATGTAAGACAATTTTAATCAATAGGGAAAGTAAATGATCAAATCATTAAAATAATTAAACAAAAATAAATGTCTTTTTTTTTTCAATTTTAAAGAATTTTACGTAAAATTACGTCATTTTTTCATGTTTATTAGTATGAAGTTCAAAAATAAAATGATAAATTTTCTAAAATTTAACAAAATTGAGTAAAAATCTTTATTGCAAATCAATTCTCTAATTTCGAGTGAAAATATCCAATTTTTTTTTCTGCTTTGATTGTTTTTGACATTGGTTCAATTAGATTCCCACTTTTCCTAAAATCTGACAAAGTCTAGTCTGACACAGCTAGATTTAGCAGCGTTTTAAAATCTCATTTTTTAAATTAAAATCTTTCTAAAATTAATTTTTTCAACATTTTTAGAATAAAAAAAATTTAAAAATAATATTTTTCCAAATTAAACTAATCCTTAAATTTTCTTTTCTGTAAATATTTTGCATATTTAGAATTTTTTTACAAAAAAAATACAAAAACACTAAGAAATTTAAAGAAAATATTTAAAAAAATGCAAAGCGAACTGATTCTCAAAAAAGATGTCGATTTGCATCATTCCCAAGATCCTTATCGGGTGCAGAATGCCGATGAAATTGATGAAGACCAATCTATTGAGCGTCAACTGAGATTTGTTCTTAACAGGTTGACTCCTGAAAATTTTCAAAAATTAGTAATCAATCTAATAAATCTTCCGCTAAACACCCAAGAACGCTTGAACACCGCGGTAAACATTATCTACCAAAACGCTCTGAACGAAGAGCTCTACTCTCATCTGTACGCTCAGGCATGCAAATTAATGAGCCAAATAAAAGTACCATTTGAACATGTATCCTCCAAATTCATTAGCTTTTTGAGTATTTTGCTAAAAAAATGTGAAAAAGAATTCGACACTGACTACCACAAGGACAAATACTACGAGTATCTGGTCAAAGAGGCCGAGTTTGTCACAGATGAGGAAAAACGCAAACAACTGCTTAATCAAGCTAATGAACAATTGGAAAAGGCCAAGCAAAACTACATCGGAAATGTGTCTTTTTTGGCCGAATTGTACAACATGGATCTTCTGGACGATGCCATTTTGCACGAGGGCATCAAGAGACTGTTCGAAAAGCAGGAAAAAGATGAAGAAAATTTGGAATGTTTGTGCAAGCTGTTGACCAGAGTTGGTCCAAAATTTGACAATTATAAAAATAAAGAAAAAATCGATGATTATTTTGAGAATTTAAGAGATATTTATGAAAGAATATTTTCAATTTCAGCACGGATTAGATTCATGATTTTGAATTTGATTGAATTAAGAGAGAACAACTGGGCACCCAGACATGAAAGCGGTCCCAAGCGAATAGAGGAAATCCGAAATCAGGTACTTGCTGAGAGGGGAGAAAGAGAGTTTCGGTTTGCCAAAAGTGTGCCGCAAACTCAGATTGAATTCATAGTAGCTGATGGTAGACGATACAGTCTTTTTTATGGCTATGCTCACCACATATTAGACCAGTTGAAATACCGCGAAGATTTCGACCGAGTACTTGGTTACATTCTAAAAGTTGATCCTGACAGACACAATGAATTATTTGAGGCTCTAATTTGTATTTCAATGGACAAAAGTGACCAGCAAAGAGACTTAATTGGAGAATTTTTCTACCAAAATTTGAAGAGCAAAGTTTTTAAATTGGATCAGTTCGAGATGGGCCTAAGAAAATTTTTGATAAAAGCTCTAGAGTCTTACATGAAAGAATACAAATTTCCGAAAAAATTAAGCCAAATTTTGGCAAATTTGATTCGGTTGGATTTTTTGGACGTGAGTTTTTTGAAGGATGCTTTCGAGCCCGTCAAACATGACCAACTTTGTGCCAGAATAATGGCTAAAACACTTAGACTGGCTGCCGAACAAATCGGATGTCAAAATGTCTCGGACATATTTGAACTGTCCGGTCTGGATTTTAATTATTTTTTTGAAAATTTTGAAAATGAGGTGGACAGAAGAGATTTTTTTAAAGAGATGAGAATCGAATGGGTCTCGACTATTCACGAACATGAGAGACAAAGCGTGGAACTTATCCAGTCATTTAAGGAGAAATTAGAGGTTATTTTTAGAGAAACAGGCGAAGAGCCTCTCGCTGTACTAGACTGCATTGAGCCTGAGTTTCACAAGGAAGAGACCAAGACAAAAGAGTTTATTCGAGCTTTGAGTGTGGTTTTTTTTGAAAAAGTTCTGCATCACAAAAGAATAGATAGTGATAAATTTAAAAAAATGGAAAATATCTTGGTCAATTTTGTCAAAGAACATCTAGATTTGCAATTGGAAATGCTCTATTCGGTTCAGGTGCTGGCATTTCACATGAAATATGAAACAAGTAATTTTTTATAAATTGAAGAAATTTTATAAAGTTTGAAAATATTTTTTTGTAAGATTTCCTACCTGTTTCGTTTATGTTGCTATACTCAGATGAAATAGTTGAGAGGAAGGCATTTTTTAAATGGATGAACAACCCACGCGGAAAAGGTCATGGAATCGCTCAAGTATTTTTGAGCTCTTTTTTTGAACATATCTCAAGACCCCAAACTGAAAAATAATTTTAACTTCTTAAAATTTATCAATAAATTTTTTGACGATATTAAACTTGAGTGTCTCGATCACAAAATTAACCTAATAATTGATTTTATATCAAGCTGTAAAGCTTGAATTATTGATTTTTTAATATAAAGTAAAATATATATGATTTTATAAAATAATTATCAAAAATTTACCTTTAATTAAAATATTAAAAATATCTGAAATTTATTTATTTTATTAATAGCGCAATTTTTTTATCAAAAAATTTGAGCGCCTCACTGATGATGTCAATGAATTAAAACTAAAAAAATTTAATCACAAATCTTTTGATATATAAAAATTATAATCAAACTTTTAAAAACTGGGATCACATAATGCAAAAATAAAATCATATAAAAATATAAAAATTTAAAAATCAATTTCCTACTTTGACAAGAAACAAAAGTATTTGTTTTGAGAAAAAATTAATTCTAAATTATTTTTTAATTTAAACTGTGATTCAAATACTAACGAAAATTATATATTTTTGGTTCAGTTCTTGGTCCGTTACTATTCCTGATCTTCATAAATGATTTACCAGAGCTAGTTAGTCACTTTTGTAAGCTGTTTGCGGATAACAGCTAATTAATTAGTGTCATTAGAAATTCAAGTGATCAAATACTAATTCAAGATGACATTGACAAGATGATTGAGTGGTCGAAACGATGGAGTATGGAATTTAATGAATCTAGGTGTAAAGTAATGTATATTGGCAACTCTAGATTGCTTGGCAGGAAATCTCAATGTTAAATGCTAATGAAATCAGAGTTGAATTAGCGGAGACTACTACTGAGCGTGATCTTGGTGTAATGGTGAACAACAAACTCAAATGGAATGATCAAATTGATAGCTGCGTTAAAAAAGCTAACAACATGCTTGGTATGCTCAAGAAAACATTTGTGTATTGGGATGCTCAATCGTTTTTGCAGCTTTACAAAACATATGTTAGACCGCATCTAGAATACTGTGCACCTGCCTGGAATCCTTATCTAAATAGGGATATATTTAGACTTGAACAAGTACAAAGACGAGCAACGAAGCTTGTTCCACAAATAAAAAGTCTAAATTATGAGTCAAGACTAGCTAATTTGGGATTAGAAACTCTAAAAGAAAGGCGAGAGCGTGGAGATCTGATTCAATTTTATAAAATTCACAACAAATATAATCATGTCAATTGGTATTACGATGCGGAACTTATGAGTTCAGTGAATAATGAAGGACCAAGTGGAGGAGTAAGGGGAGCAAAGCATCGCATTTGCTCGCAGCTAACAAAATGTGAAGCAAGGCGAAACTTTCTATCAAACCGAGTAGTGAACAAATGGAATGTGCTGCCAACGTCGGTTGTCACAGCAAGTTCGATCAACCAGTTCAAAAACAGACTGGACAATGTCGGTAGAAATAAAAAAATGAAAAGTCTACTATAGCGGGACTACGTTAGTCTTCCTGCTTTGTCAATTTAGTTAAACTAAACTTGACCGTAGAATATTATTATTATTTTCAAAAATCAATTTTTTTATGTTCAATATCTTAGGAAAAGAAAAAAAACAAATTCATGAAAATTAGTGAATAGAAGATAAGTAAAAAACGCAATTTAAATTTGAAAAAATTACATTAGAGCTTAAAAATTAATAATAAATTTTAACTAAATTTCAATCTTTAAAAGCTTTAAAAGCTATTAAAAATTATTTCCTTTTTTTTTTAATAAATTATATAGATGCTTTTCCGAACTTTTAAAAATTTTCATGCAATTGAAAGGAAATTTTAAAATTTCAAAATTGAGCATTAAAAAAAAAAGCAATTTATTATAAATTTAAAAAAAAACCTTTTTACAATTAAAAATTCATAAAAAAAAAATTTAAATTTTGATGGTAATTTGAATCAACAAAATAGATAAATTTCTACTTGAATACTTAATAAACTCATAAAAGACCGTTTTTAATTAAACATTAGTTCGCCAATATTCATTGCTATCCACTCTAGGTCTTCGATTGTCCATTCTTGAACTATCATTTGACAAATCAACCGACCTGTCTGAGTTATCATATCCTTCATTTGACTTTGATCTGTACGTGCCAAATGTACCGGTTAGACTTTCCATATTTCGGCTCGAATGAAATCCTGACATTTCACTAAAAGGACCGGATATGTGCTTTTGTTTTACAGAACCACCAATTGTGCTTATGTTACCTTCGTTGCTCACACTATCATCTCCACTATAGTCATTTTTGTAGCCAAATTCTCGGTCTAATTTAGCCTGATTTTGCCGCCTAATTGAAATTAAAATTAAACAAAATTTAGTCTAAACAAAAATTACCTGATGCATATAAGAATAGCTATGGCAATTATAATGAGGAAAAAAACCGAACCAAGAACAATTAGTACTTTAAAAAAAAATTAAGAAAAAAAAAATTTATTGAAAAAAAAAATACCGATCATGACAGTGCGATCTGTATCCGAGTTAGGCTCATACGAAGCCACTTTGGTAGTTGTAAGAGTGGTTGTAGTCGGATCTAAAACAAGTAAAAAAAATTAAAATTTTTTAGTCAGTTTATTTTTAAAGTAATTTTAATCATGCATTTCTGATAGGCTCTAAGCACAACAAAAAAAATACTACTACAAATAAAATAATAAAAGGAAAAAAAATATATTTTTATTTTTTTAATACAATATCTACTTAAATCCTAGATTTAAAAAAAAGTGTACCTTTAAACGATTTATATTTATCTTTTAAATCACTAATATTGGAATAGATAATTTTTGGATTTTTTTTTGTTTTGTTGGCAGTCGATTCAACTATGGGTCTAGTTTGAATTTTGGCAGACGGAGTAGATGAGTGACTACTACTAGTGCCTATAGAGCTTACTGACTTGCCTAAAATGTTAAATTTCACTTTAGTTGTCAGATTATTCTGATTTAATCTTTGGTTAATTTTGGCGCTTAATTTAAAACTAGTGGAACTACTAGAACTAGCTGATGTAGTTGTGTTCATTTCCTTAAGAGTGCTAGTTGATGTTGTAAAAGAATTTGTGGACTTAAAAGCGATAGTAAAGTGGTTAAAGGCTTTATTTTTTTTTGTTAGATATTCGTCTTCATTAACTGATAAAAATGGTGCTCCCGTATGTTGCTTTAGATTGTGCTGTGCAAACGTGGTACCGCTAAAATGGGTATAATTACTGCTGATGTTCTCAGTTGAATTATTAGCTTCAACTGTCACGTTGGATACAGAAAAAAATTCAGTGGTGTTAGGGGTTAGGGTGGTTGTAGAGGTAGTAGTGGCAGTCGTAGTGGTGGTACTTGTGGTAGTTGTTGTGGTTGTGCTAGTACTGGTTGTTGTCTCGGTGCTGGTTGTAGTTGTTTGAGTTGTTTCTTGGGTAAAGATTGGCTGTGTCGTAGTTAGTACAATATTACCTGTAGACAAAAGGGGTATTTTGGGTTAATTTAATTTAAACTTGAAGATAAATTTAAGAAAATATTTAAAAACAAGTTTATTAGAGGTTAAAAAGCTGCTTCATGCTTCTGATTGAATAATGATTTGTTTATCTAGGTAAGAAGAGAAAAAAAATTACTTGAACAGTCGAATATGATGTCAATGCGGTATGGTATCAGGTAGTAGGAGTTATCGGGCAGAAAATAAGTTTCGGCATCGAAAAGCTTTTTTTCGTCAATGAAAGCACTGCTGAGCACACATTCTGTTTTTCCATTGCAGAAATCAACTATAGGCTTTGAATAGTTGTAGTCCAGAGAGCCTTTGCCGTAGCAGTCAGGTCTTTGATTATTTTTTTCAAATTTTTCAACCACTTGAATTATGTTGACCGCTTGGCCAAATTGGCATTGCAGCGGATACGAGTTTAGTCTGTACTCGTCAGCACATATTGAAACTGTTAATTAAATTTTTAATTAGAATTTTATTCAAAATAGATAATTGAAAGTAAAGAAAAATTTTATCTAAATTTTTTTCAATTACCTGTCTTTGGCGTTAGCGCCGCTTGGCACTTGATATTTGTGATCAATGCGTTCAAAATAAAGATCAAAAAGAATAAAAGCCGCATTTCTTAGGAATCTAAATTTAAGAAAAAATAAGTTTTCTAAGTGATAAGATTGGATTTTTGGCAAAATTCAAATAATAATAAAATTGTTGTAATTTTACGAAATAATTTTTTTTAACAATTGAAATTGAGCCTACAAAGCGAGTAAATATTAACTTAGAACAATCGAAAATTGAATTTAATTATAAAAAAAAAATTATAAAAAAGAAAGCCTTTCAATATAAAATTCTTTTGAATTTAAATATAATGAACTTGAGATTTTGTGTCTTTTATTCTCTGATAAAAAAACAAGATTACGGATACAAGCTTCGAATCATTACAAAATCTTATTATACAAAGACCGTCACAACAAAATTTAAGATATTATTTTTTTCAAAAAAATAACCACTAGTCGGCTAATTTAAGTAAAATTTGCTCTAAGTTCGTCCATATTTAATCCCCTAATAGACCAAAGTCAAAGCTATATAAAATTTAAATTTTTTTTAAATTTTACTGTCAAACTGGATTAATTAGCTATTAAGTAGATTTTAACTTAAGCCATTGTTCGTATTTGAATAAGTCCGAGTGTGGCTTATTGTGTCAATCAAATCTTTGAACCCAATTGCATAAATTGACTCAAATGTTTAGCTTGACAAGATAAAATTTAAATTTCCTACTGATATTGATTGACTTATGGTCCACTTTTTTCTTATCCGAGCTTTTTAACACCGATAATATTTTTTCTAATTTAATAATAATTAGCTTGTTAAAAATTTTAATTTTTTTCCAATACTTTTTTTTTTAAAATTGACTTGTATAAATTAATAGAAATTATATTTAATCAGAAAATTTCCATTCTCAGCCTCTTTAATAATTTTCATCAAAAAATAAAGAGCTCTCGGTCCCTCCAAAGACAACCATCAGAGACTTAACCAAGAATTAACCAGAGGATCAGTGAAATAATTATTAAAAAAATAATTATTATTCTTTTTTAAAAATAAATCAAAATTAATTAAATAAAAACACATTTGATTAATTTTGATAAAAAAGATAATTAATTTAACTTTCTTTTTAATAAAATTATAAAATTTTTAAATAAATTTTATAATGCAATTTTAAATAGCTGAAAAGTATTCCAATAGCCATAAAAAGTGGTATAAACTTATTTCCAAATAAAAGAACATATTAAATTTCATTATAAGATAACAAAGCAGTTCGAAAATACATTTTAGGTCCTAGTGATAAAAAAGATGAGCCCAAAAAAAAAAAAATTTAATTTTGAAATTGATATTTTTAAAAATAAATACAATTAAAAAGCCAAAATAAATAATCGAAAAAGCTAATACGCGATCAAATAGACATGAAAGCTTTTTTAAAGCTCATGTTTTACAGGAAATTAAAATGAAATTATTGTCTTTGGCTAATGGAAAAAAAATCATGTTTTCAAAATGAAAAAAATTATTTGATCATGATAATTTTAGTAAGTGATACATCGTTTGCAAACATCTTCAAAGTTTAATCTTTGGACAAACAAAACTTGAAACCAAAATTTTAGAAAATTGAATTTTGCCAAGCCATGCCTAGAGAAATCGGCTTAAAAAATGACGTAATTTTATCCGATAATATCCGGGTCATCGCCCTCACAAATCTGGCCAAAACTTTTTTCTGGCCTCAATAAACTTTTGTTGAATGCACTTTTTTAATTAATTTTCATTGAAACAAACATCGAATTTTGCGAATGCTTGTCAAAAGAAAATGAAAACTAATCGTTTTGATCAGATTGAATGGTTTGTGAATATTAGACAAAGTGTGTATATTTATTTCTATATTGTTTTGTTCGCAGCTTATTTGTCCTCATAATAAATAATCTATATCTCATTCTAATGGGATTTAGTCGAAGTACAAGTGTAAATATTTGACAAAATTTGGAATATCAATTAGAATTTATTTGATTAGAAACAAGTTCGAAGCATAGGGAAAATTTTTTTCACTAGGTCAAAGACAACAGTAAAGTCCAAGGTACTGATGGATCTTGGAACAATCAAGTATTTATGTGCGATGACCCAATTGAAGATAATCTTCTTTTTTTTGTTGGGTGACAAAAATATTTTTTTCAGTCTAATTTTATTTATTTGAATAAATCTTAGTCAAGTTATCAAAAAATTGTTTTTTTATTTTGTCATCAAGCTAAAATGAGCCAAATTGAAGCCCAAAAAATGTTGAAAATTAAAAAAAAATTGTCAAACAATATCAGACTGAACACTTAAATTTAATAGGACTGAATTTTTTAGTTTTGGCCTCATTTGATTCAAAAATATCGTTCATTTAATTGAAAAAGAATATTTTTTTCAATTTTGTTAAAATTAAAATTTTTTATAAAAAAAAATTTAGTCTACTTGAGATTAGAGTGTTAAGCGTTTTGAACTTTTCTCTGTTATGTGACAAAATTTTTCACATGATAACAAAATATACATTCTAGTTTGCTATTTTGTAAAATTTAAATATTTAAATAAAAATTATTTTTTTATTACAAAATTTTGTTTATAAATAAATTATTTTAATTTTAGTCTATTGTATTTTTTGTTCACCACTGGTTTATTTCACTAGTTTTTTGAGCAGAGAACATTCTTTTCTAGTAAAAGCTTAGTCAAAGTCAATATTTTGGTAGATGACTATCAAAAGATACAATTTGTCAAATTTAAAAAACAATTGAATAAATTAAAATAAATTTTATTATTTTAAGCTTCTTTAAATTTTGATAAAACTAGTTTAAATGATTAGTATATTTACTTAATAGTGAATGAGATAAAAATAAAACTCTTACAACCGGCATTAACTTTGCACAAATTGGTTCAACTGTTAAATCAACTTTTAAATTTAAATTTAAAAAAAAAAGTTTAAAAATTCAATTTATTTTATTTGTTAGTTTTCAATGACAAACAACTAATAGCAATTGAGTAAATATTTTCTTTATATCTTAAATAATTATGCTTTTGCTCTTGCCATACTTTTTGGCAAATATTATATAAAGCGCCTAGTGCTTTCTAAAAACTTTAGCTCATAAAATAAAAGCCCATCAGAACAAAATTTATTAATTAACAAATTTGCGAAATAAAAAAAAAACAATTTTAATTTTTGTGCTTATTTAAAATTTCAATGCACCTAAAAATAAATTTTTGCATATTTTTATTGATTTGTCTAATTGAATTTTGCATGAACCAAACAGGTATGTTTGCCTTAATACACCAACTAGACAAATAAAAAAATTTCATTTAAAGGTGTCTTAAAAGTAAAGTATATATGTGTTGATGACTCCAACTGGTTGGAAAAGACAGACAATGTTCTTAACTACGCGCTTGACTGCATTTACAGCCAAGTGTCGTCCATAAATCTAATCGAATCCAATTTGCACTATGCATACAAGGTGGATGCGAACAACTGGATCGGAACCACGTTTTCCCGGTATGCCTGTGGCGAGGAAATACTTAAGTGGTCAGCATATGCGCTCAATTTGACTTTCACGACTCAAGCAGAATGCAACAGGAACACGGAACCAGAGCCAGGCTACCGAAAAGGTCTCAAATGTGTTATATCTAAAGAATTCCTCAGATCAAACATGTTCAAGCTGAATCGCGCTTTGCTCAACACCAGAACCGATCTGTATCCAATTCCATATGGCCTTTACATTAAATACACTTGTAATTAAATAAAATATATTTTTTTTTGCTTCTTTTTCGGTTCTTTTTTAAAAAATTCAAACAAAAAATCTTCACATAAAAGAATGTGTCACCACTTCAATGTGCAATGCTCAGGTATTCATAATAATAAATGTATTGAAAACCAAAAAATAAAGAGTCCTGTTAAATTAATATGAAATAATATTGAATATGATTTGATTAATGATTTTAATTAAAAAACTTTAAACAATTTATAATCGTTATTAATTATTAATTAAATATTCTTAACTAAATATTTGTTATAAAAAAGTTTTGTAATTTTTAAAATAATATATTCTAATTTAGACAAATTAAAATAATTTTAATTTTAAATTTGTTTTGCTAAAATAAAACTGGCTAGTGCTTTTCATACTGCTAACTTATTGTGTATCAATTTAAGAATTTCTGAATGAATGAGCTTGAAGGAAAGGGAAGCGATTGAGGTGGATTGTGAAAAAGATTTTAGAAATAGGGTTTATTTAAGATTAAAAAGGCCCATGGACTGTAAAAGTTTTGCTGTTTTGAAAAAAAGTGTATGACAATCAGGGACTGAATCAAAAATAGACATATACGGAATTTAGTGTGAATTTTTGAATAAAAAAAATGAAAAGAATAGATAACTTAATTTCTAAAAACCAAATATTGACTCTGTAAAAAATTATAAAAATATAAAAAAATCACTTTTCTAATTATAATTAATAATAATTAAAAATATATAGATAATATAATAAGAATCAAATTTAGATAACTCTTAATTTTTAAATATATGATTATATTTTATTTTTACTTTTACTAATTCATATTAATTTTTTATCGTCGTTTGGCGTTGAATTGAATTAATTAATAATTAATAATTAATTTTCAGAAACTGGATTAAGGTGATACACTGAATTTTTCAACTGTTACAATTTACAGAGTCAATTTTAGATTTGATCATTTTTATTCTTTTTTTTTGCTCTAGAATTCAAAATTCCGATTGCCAAAAAATTGATGCCAGGATACTGGAAAGTTCCGAAGGATGACTCAATTATTTTGTTACTCAAAATCATTTGAAGAGCAATTCTGAATAAATTTAAATGAGTAAAATGTAAAAAAAAATTATATTCTACTTTTTATTTTATTTTCCAAATATGTTTTAAATTTTATTTGAAAAAAAATAAAAGTTTTTTTTTTCAATTCTGAAGACTTACTAGAGCCGAAACCTGTCAGGCAAAAACAAGATTTTGAAAAAAAAATTCTCTGAAAAATCAAGAGAAAAAAAGGAAAGAATAATTAGGCGCAATAGAGTGTGTCACGTTCAATGTACAAGATTCAGATTATCATAAGCCAAACATGTGGCTGAAATTCTTCAAATTCCTTTAGATCATTTGACTTAACAAAATGGTATTTAAGGTCTTAATTTAATTATTTGAATAAAGTGAATTCTTCGGCAAAATATAAGGTCTTGATACGTGTTTCTTATCAATCAGTTCGACAAATGTTTAAGCTGACTATGATTTATTTCAAATGATATAATTTCCTTCAGAGCGAGTTATTTCAAATGAGCGAAACATTGTTTATGGCAAATCGTGTCTGGCTTATTCAAATATTTATTATTTACAGCATTGCATACCATTTTTTAAACCATTTTGAGTCTTAATACAAGGTGTTTCATTTTATTTATTTTCTCATTTTCATCAAGTAAATCATTGATTTAATATTTTTGTCTGCAAGAGCAGCTTAACTTTGGCATCAGATCAGAACACTTTTTAACTTCCAACAAAAAAATTTGCCACAAAAAGAAGCTTTTATTTGAGCAGAAAAAAAAGCTCTATATTCCAAGATAATCGAGTTTAATTAGATCAAATTTTCAAGGCGTCATTTTTTAAACTTTATCGCTTGGAAATGTTTATCAAATTTTTCATGTATAGAGCTTGGTGCAGAGAAAAATAAAAGAAAAAAGAGAGAGAGAGAGAAAATAATAATTTATTAAGCATAAAATATTAATATGGCAATTTTGGTGTCGAAAACATTTGCAAGCATTTACTTGGTTATTGCAACTAGCTAAGTTTCAAGTCTTCTCGCTGCAAATTAAATGATAATGTTGTTGTTACCGCATATACACAGAATTTTCCATTCAGAAACACTCTAGAATTCCATTATAATTTTTAATTTGAAACTGAAAAATATTTCTACAGAACAAGCTTGCTCGGTGCCACATCCTGATCGCTGGGATTGGTCCTGGTCTTTTAAAAAGTGGTGAAATATTTCAAATTTAAAACGACATTTAGGTGAATCATTGTTATCTCTCTATTGCTAGCAAGAGCAATCGAAATAATTTCAAGTGTGTGTATATTTAATTTGGTTATTAAAATACTAATAGATAACATACTTTTATAATTAGTTTTTTTTTTCAATTTTATTTTAAATAATCAATTTAGTCAAAACTTGGGCATTTGTTAGCCCACCTTTGAGTTTAGTTTGTTTCGATGCATTCATTAAAAAAATTGAACAAATTTTAACACATTTTTTTTTCTATTCATAAATAAAATTTATTTTGATTACATAGATGTATTTACAGCAGATAAATCAGTATCAGCCTCAGCAGCAGCAACCGATAGGCAATCAGCAGCAGGGTGCACCGAGTACCTTTAGCATGGTAAACGAGGCCCATTTAGACACAACGAACCAAATATCTCAGTTCAATGCGAACAACCAGTTGTCCTTAGATTCGAGTTTTTTCTTGCTAAACCAAAACACCGGCTACAACCAAATGCAGCACCATCAACACCAAAGCCCAAGTAATTACTTAATTTTAATTAAATAAACATTTGCTAGAGCAGGTTGTGATTTTTTTGTTATCTTAAAATTTTTATCAGATTGTTTTTAGCCTAAAATTTTAAACTATTAATAAAAAATTATGATCATCTCAAACCTAATTACGCCACTAATACTTTTTGACATTTACTAATGATCATTCATCAATTTTAACAACGCATTAAAGCAAACTTGATCTCTTTCTTATTAAAAAATGCAGTTAAGATTAGTTTTAATGAGAAATCAATCATTTTAGATTTTAACTTTTAAGTTTCCAAACAGAAAATTTTAATTCTATTTAATTCGTATTTTGTTTTTGAATAAATGAAACCGAATTATTTTAATTGAAAAATTTCAGAAGCTAATTTTATATTTATGGTTATTTAATTTTAGTTAAAAAAAATTAATTAAAAATATTATTTAAATATAAAATATATCATGTTTTAAGTTATCTCTAATTTCCACTGTCATTGAAAATTTAAATTTTTAAATAAAAAATTTTGTATTCATTAACTTTTTTATCGAGACTCAGTTGGGACTAAGACTCATTTTATTTATTTAAATAAAAAGTCTCTAAAATCTATGTAATAAATTTGAAAAATTTATTTTCTAAAAATTTTGAAATATTATAATAAAAGCATTCAAATGTACAATTTTCAATTATTATTTATCTTTAAAAAGTGAAACATTTTTTAGTTAAATTTTCTATTAATATTCTCACAAGGAGATCTAAATCAGTCTCAAAAAATTCAGAATAAGGTGACTTTTAAAATAACTTGATTTTGTTAGATTTTCTATTGCTTTTTTTTTAAATAGCTATTACTTGCTCTTAATTCTCTTTTCCCAACTCTTCCATGTTAAATATTTAAATATCATACAATATTTATTCTTGTATATTTCATTCCTGTGGATTCATAATTTTAAACCAGTCTGATTTTTCAGCTTAAGAAATTTAAATAAATATATTTAAAAAATTTTTTGTATGATAAATTTAACTATTGTGGTTCAATTTCAAAATATTTTTTCAAAACAAATATCTTGATTTTGAATTGAAAAATAAGAATTAATTTCGTGCTAAAAAAAGCGAAATTTTTTTCTTTTAATTTCCTTTAGATCAAAATTTTTTTAATTAGAAATTAAAAAATAATGGCAATTTCCTTCAATTTCTACATTAAATTAGTTTTTAATTCATTTTTTTTTAAGTTGAGGTAATTTTAATTACCTAGTCAAGTCAAGCTCTAATAAACGCTAAGTAATTTTTAAAAGTTTTGATTTTTTTAAGAGAATTTATTTCTTTTATTTTAAATTAATCAGCCAAAAACTTGTCAGCTTAATCGAAGTTCAAAAGCATGGTCTTTAGATGGACTGTGGGATTTTTTCATATATTTCAGTTTTTATAAAAAAAATCTTTTAACATTTTTTTGTTAAAAATTAACTCAGGAAAATGCTACATCCAAAATCATAAATTTTCATAAAGTCTGCAAAATGACTGCCAGCAATTTGTAATAGAGTTTATTTGAGAGGTCTTTTGGGATCTTTTAATGATTTGGTTTATCGAATAAAAAAAAATGGTTTCAAGATTTTCTTGTAAATGAAGTGAATAGATTAAGTTGAAGAAAAAATTTTAATTAATATAAATTACAACTAAAAAGTATATAAAAGTTTGCCAATCTAGCTTTTCATAATTTTCAGACAATTTTTTTTCTTCAAATTAAAAAAATATTATAGTAAGAGAGAAAAATTCACAATTTTTGAATTAAAATAAAAATTCTATTTTTTTATCATAAAATTGGTGATCATTTGGGTAAATTTTCTATCAAAAGATTAGATTTAAAAATCACAAAATGAGGTTGTTGACACAAAATTTTGAACTTTTAATAAAATGAAAAAAAAATAATAAACCTATTATTAAAATTAGATTTTTAAGTAAAAATAGAAAACGATCAACTATCGAGTGCAAACAGTGGCTATCTTCTGGGCAACGGGGACCCTGATTTGAGTCAATTGAAGATTCTTAATCTTGACAGTTTATCATTTAATAAAAGTTCTGAAATTAGATGTTCGTCACCCACTCAGGCTGATTTGTCACACGTACTTAATTCACAAGCACGCACAGTCTCATCGTCACCATGTTCCTCGACATCATCCAATCCACCATTCGACGACTCTAAGCAAAAGGGGAAACAAATGCCCAGAAAAGACCTGATAAATTTGGACGAAACAGAGCACTCACAACTTCCAGATGAATCTAGCTCGTTCTCATCTAGCATAGCCACAACATCGACCAACGATTCGATGTCAATAGTGAACACAACTTCAATCTACTGTGCAGTGTGTGGCGATAAAGCAACAGGTAAGCACTACGGTGCCAATTCGTGCGATGGATGCAAGGGATTTTTCCGGCGCAGTGTAAGAAAAAGTCACATGTATTCATGCAGGTTCAAGAAAAACTGCATTGTCGACAAGGACAAGAGAAACCAGTGTCGATATTGTCGACTCAAAAAGTGCTTTAGGGCTGGCATGAAAAAAGAAGCTGTCCAGAATGAACGCGACAGAATTGTGAACCACAAAAGAGTGGTGCCCAGTTGTTTGGACAGTCCTTCATTTAGTGTGAATGTTTTGTTTGATGCCGAGATTAGAACTCGACAAATAGGGGCCCAAGTGGCCGAAACAAAGCCACAGCGGATCGCCACAGCCAACGAAATAGCTGATTCTATGAAGCAGCAATTGCTTTTGTTAGTGGAATGGGCCAAGTCTATTCCTTTTTTTTGTGAATTGCCTACTGATGATAAAATAGCTCTGTTGAAAACTCATGCTGGCGAAAATCTGATCCTGGGCGCTGCCAGGCGCTCAATCAGGTGCACTGACGTGCTAATACTGGGCAACGGATCCATCATATCAAGGGACAAGTCCGAGTTCGAGATTAGCAAGGTGGCTGGCAAAGTACTCGACTTGATTGTGAGACCATTGAGAGAAATTCAAATTAATGATCACGAATTTTCGTGTCTAAAAGCAATAGTTTTTTTTGACCCAGGTAATTAAAAAATTTTATTAAAAATTTTTACTAAATTTTTTTATTTGAATTTAAAAAAAAAAAAAATTTACAAAATATTTTTTATTAAAAATTTGTAACTTATTTAGACTCAAGAGGCATATCAGATCCGATCCAGATCAAAAAAATTCGCTCTCAAATTCAAATAAATCTGGAAGATTATGTCAATGAGGAAAGATTGTACGACAGCAGAGGCAGATTTGGCGAAATGCTTCTCTTGTTGCCCACACTGCACAATTTGTCCCAGCAAATGATCGAAATAGTCCAGTATTTAAAACATTTTGGCGGTGCTAATATTGACAATTTGTTAAGTGAAATGCTTTTGGGTGAGAAAATTTAGAGACAATGCTTTTTTGTTTTATGCTGAGCTTTAGGATCTCTGTTTAATGCTCTTTGTGTTTATTTTTTTTCGAGTCTTTGCCAAGCAAATTTTAGTAATTTATATTCCGGTTATATGAATTTTTTTGTTTTTTCTCTTTTTTTTTTAATGTTTTACAAAATCTCATCATTATGGAATTTTATCAGCCGCGGCACACCAACATTTATGCACCAAATAAAATTATGCATTCCTGTGCCTAGGTTACATTTTTATCATGTTTAAAAAAAAGCTCATTTTATTTGTATTTTTATTTATTTTTTTCAAAATTATAGTAAATTTTTATCAAATCAAAGAAACTGAATAAATTAAGAAAAACTGCTCTTTTTTTTTGAACTGCTCATTTTAGCTGCTTAAAAGCTGTGTACTGGAATATAAATTGCTGAGACTCTGGTTGTTATTTAACACTAAATATTTGATTTGAAGGAAATATTGATATAAATCCTATGGGCCGTATTCACCAAAATATGTCCAGTCAAGAGGTTACTAGTGGTTCGGGTGCCATAGCCCAATCTGTCGAACCTGTGAGCACATTCAACCAACATTACAATTACTTGACCATAGTGCAAGATCCCTATCCGCCTCTGAATAGCTCACCTGAGTACTACGACGACCCGATGTCCAATTTGATTGATTGTTTTCAGATTGACGAGTTCTCTACTCTAACTAATGAGCCCCCCATGCGAATAAAGTCCGAAAGTGCCCAAGATAATTCCTAGATAAAATTTTGTTCGATTTTGTTAGGACTGTAAAATCCGGTATGGCTTTTAATCAGACGGGTACTAAATTATTATTTTTAAAATGGAAAAATAAGTTGTAATGATCTGAGCCAAATTTAATTATATTCAATTAGGAACAATGTTTTTTTTTTTGAGTTCAATTTTTGTTTTAGTCTTTGTTTAATTTTAGAGCTTTAAAAATTTAAATTTAAACCCAAAAAGTCATTTTTTTGAAATAAATTTTGATCAATATTTTGTTATTTAAATCCTTCAAATATTCAATAAAAATTTAATCAACAAATAAGATTTATGTAAATTTAAGTCTACAAAAAAATTAGTTTAATTTTGTCAAAAAATAATAAAAATTTAATATTTATAGACAAATAATTTTTTTCAATTAAAATTTTTTTAATAAATATCTAAATTTCTAAATCGATCTAGTTAATAAAATGACCTGTAAAATTGAAATAAAAAAAAAAAACCCATTTAGCCTTTTATTAAAAGATAAACATTTATTAAAATTTATTTGATTAAATTAATTGTAAAATCAGTTACAATTCACATTTTTGGTCTCATAAATTTAGACCACTACAAATATTCGACTATCTCTTTTAATTCAACTTTATTGATCGTTTGAGAATAAAATATGAGGAATAATTTAATTATTTATTTTCTAGATTAATTTTTAATAAAAAAAATTGCTTATCTCATTTTTAGATATAAAAATAAAAACCTATGTAAAATTTACAAAAATGAAACAATTATATTTATTTTAGATAAAATATTGATTATCAATTATTTTTTATGTTTGTGTGAACGCCTCTGCTTACTACAGCTACGACTTCTGGATCGCTTTTTGCGCTTTTTTTTGTTTTTTTTGGCGTGATTTTCCTTCGAGCTTAGATCTTTTTCTTCATCAGATGACCAAGCTCCCAAACTAGACCGTGTTTGCAGATTTTTAGCCAAATTGCTCAAGTCTTCTATTTTGAATTCATTGTACGGATCATTGAACACGTGCAAATAATTGCACATCCGGTTTTTGTCACAGCCATTCCGCAAAAACTTTGAACAAACAGCCATGCGCCAATTTTTGACATGAGAATAAAAGCAAAATATTTGTCTTCCCGCATAAAATCTTCCGTTTAAGTCTTGGAATGCAGCTTTTGTATCACATTCACTAAAAAAATAAATTTAACTTAAAATTTAAATTTGATCAAAAATACTCTTCAAATTGAACATAAACATTGCCTCTAAGATGAGGTTGATAATTTGAGCAAACAAGAAATTGAACCAATTTTCCATAAGTCTTTAGTTTGCTTACCACATCATCATAAAAATTTTTAAAATTAATCAAAATGTCATTTTCTTCATATTCTAGAGCTTCGTCTAAATGTTTTTTTTTAAGAAAATTTATAAAATTTTTAATTTAATAATTTATTTATCTACCAGAATCTTTGTCATTTTTTAAAAGCTCATATCCAAGTAACATATTGGAATACATTGCAGGAAATATGAGAGTGGTCATGGTTCCATTTGGATCAATTAGATGAGATTTTGAGCACAAATTGGCGTATTTGCACACACCTGTCCTTGCATAGAAACCACATTTTTCCCAATTTTGCTCACAAAAAGCCGGTTTAATATACAAACCAGGAGCTAAATTGGTTTTTTGACTCTAAATTGTTTAAAAAAGTTAAGGAAAGTGAGTTTTATAATTTTTCTTAATTCTTTTTTTTCAAAGGATATGATTCGTATTAAAAAAAGCAGGAACAAGCTGACCTGTTTTGATTTTGAGATTTCTTCCAGCCTCTTCTGTAAAAAAAAATTTTAAAATGAATTAAAATTCAAAAAATTTACCTCTTTTTCTTTGACTTTGAGTAAAATTTTTTCATTTTGTTCTTTTTTGGTTTTCCATTCTAGTTGAGCCAATTTTTCACGTTCTAACCAAATTCTGTGCGTCTTTTCTTTTTCGATTTGTTCAACTTCTGCTTCATCAATTGGTCTTGACTCGATTCTTGGAACTAAAATTTCAATTAGTTGTTAAATTTTGTAATTAAATGTTTTAATTTACAGTTTGTTTTAATTTTTTCCAATTCTAAAGCCTCTTGTTGACGTAAATATTTGCGGCGAACTTTTTTAACAGCTTTACGGTACACATTGTGACTAAATAATCATTTAAAAGTTAAATTAATTGAATTTTTCTAATAATTTTATCTTACTTTACTTTAGAACAGGGTTTAAGAAGAAGATCAATGAGATCTTTAAACTTGTATTCGGAATCATTATGCCGAATAAGCGTATCAGGGTTGATTTTTAATTTTGACATTATTAAAATAAAAAATAAAATTTTTCGATAAATTTTTGAAAATTGTTTTATTAATTTAAAAAAAAAAGCAAAATAAAGTTAAAAAAATTACTTGTTTTTTTTTTAATTTTTTTTAAATAAATTTGTCAATAAGATTTTTAAATTTTAACTTTTTGCAAAATACTTCTGAAATTTTTTTAATCAAATATTATAAAATCATTTAAAATAATTATTCTACATTTTGAACTATTTATTTTAATTTATTTTTTACTTTAAGGAAAGAAAACAATTTTTGGTAATTTGGTGCGTGGCATAAAAATAAAAATTTTAAAAACAATATATTAGTTGTTAAAATTTTAAATTTTCAATAATTAATAAGTCAATGAAAAAAATTTGTTAAAAACTTTAATAATTTATTCCAATTAAATATTTAAATCATCCTTTTTTATTATTGGCTTAATAATCAAAGATCAAATTAAATTCTATTGTGACATTATTTCATTTTCGAATTTTCTTAAATTTTAATTATAATAAAATATTTCTGAAAATGATTCAAGTGTTTACCTTAGAACAAAAAAAAATCGTTTTTAGACTCTTTGATTAATATTTGATCTAAATACAAAAATGAAATTTAATTTTCAATTTTTTTATCGAAAAAAAAAATTTGACCAAAACAGCCTCGATAGGACCAATTTATCCCGAGTCCTAGATCTTTTCGATCTTACTGCATTAGGTTTCAAATTTTTTTAATTATTAAATCAAATCTTTTAACTAAAATAAAAGGAGTCTCATCGACAATCGGTTCTGGAGTTTATGTTTTAATAGGTTTTTATTTAATAGAAATTATTTTTTTTCTTAAATTTTTAATTAGGAAATACCATCTCACACTATGCCGGACCATCAATAATAATTTCATTTATAATCGCAGGTGTTTGTTCTTTTCTAGCTGGTCTTTGCTATGCCGAGCTTGGATCACGTGTTCCTCGCAGTGGCTCAGCTTACGTCTACATTTATGTCACAATCGGAGAATTCATAGCCTTCATAATCGGCTGGGACGTAGTCCTAGAGTACGTGATCGGCACATCGACCTCAGCAAGTGCTCTCAGTAAATACATCGACAGTCTCACTGATTACCAGATCAGCACTGCTTTAAACAATTCAATGCACATGAATGTTCATTTTTTGGCTCCATATCCGGATTTTTTGGCCTTCGGAATGGCGGTAATCATTACCGGATTGCTGACAATTGGCGTCAAAGAATCTTCATTTGTTAATAAAATTTTCACCGCTGGAAATGTAGCTTGTATTTTTTTGTCATATTTTGCGGCTCTTCTCAGGCTGATCTAAAAAACTGGTCAAAAAAAGTTTATGTAATTTTTTACTAAAAAATTTAATTTTTTTTAATTGAAAAATTAATTAATCTAGCCGAATATGAGCTATACGGACATAGGTGGCAGAAATTTGACTTGCAAAGAATCAAATGTGTGCGGAAATGGAGGTTTTGTGCCATTTGGCTTCAATGGTATAATAAAAGGAGCTGCTAAATGTTTTTATGCCTACATTGGTTTTGATGTAATTGCCACAACTGGTGAAGAAGTAATGAGACCAAAACGAACTATACCAATCAGCATACTTTTAACATTGGTGATTGTAAGTGTTTGTTACATCGGTGTTTCAGTTGTGGTAAGCTTAATGGTTCCGTATTATGTGTTTGATAAGAGTGCACCTTTGTCTGAGATATTCAATTATGTCGGATTAGAGTGGGCCTACTATGTTGTTACCACAGGAGCTATAATCAGCTTGGCAACTGGTCTTTATGCATCTATGTTTCCGATGCCTAGAGTTGTATACAGCATGGCCACTGATGGTTTGTTGTTCCAATTTTTGTCTTTTTTGACTCCTAAGTTAAACACCCCTTTATGGGCTAGCTTAATGACAGGGTTTTTAGCCGGATTGCTTGTTTTGTTGTTCGATTTGAACCAATTAATTGATATGATGTCCATTGGAACTCTAATTGCTTACAGTCTGGTATCAGCGTGCTGCCTTTCGTTGCGTTACAAGCCTAATGTACACGAAGATCCTGTGAGTAAACCGCAACAGTTTAGAGCTAAAATTTTATCTTTAATATTTGGATATTCACCTGAGCCTGTTTCCAAGCGCTTGTTTATACCAAGTGAGACAAAACCAAGTCGAGCTTCATCACATCTAGCAAATACAATTATATTTCTATCTTGTAATTTAATTTTTTATTAAAAATTTGCTTTTTATTTTTTTAAATTAAGTGATTGTCATAGTCATTATTGGTGTAATCTTGAATCAAGCTGATCTTCAATTGGCAGTTTCAATAGCTTTTTTAATAATTTTTTTAGTAATTTTGATTGTGTTATCATTTATTTTGTGGCGTCAACCTCAAGATGATACAATAACAACTTTCAAAGTACCTTTTGTGCCATTTTTTCCACTTTTAAGCGCTTTTGTCAATATTTATCTAATGACATCATTGGCAGCAGCTACATGGGTTCGGTTCATTGTATGGTTTTTGATCGGAATAGTGATTTATTTCACATATAGCATCAGGTACAGTAAAGAGAATAATTTAGGCTCACATATTCTTTTTCCATGTTTCCACAAGTCCTACAATCCAATGGATGATACTGAAGAAATTGTTAGAGATGAAAGTATATTTTAGATTTTGAATAAAAAGCTAAAAAAATCATTTAAAAAATTATTGATTTTTTATTAAATTTTGACAACAAAACTTTTGCCATTGATTTTCATGGTAATTATAAATATCCTTTTCAAAGTCAAATTCTAAAAAAAATTGCTCTTTTTACATTTTATCTTAATATTGAAAAAAATTTTTTTGGTGATTACACTATATACAAATTGATCATTATTTAATGGCATTAGTGGCATCGATTAAAATAAAAAATCAAATATTTTATCAATTACGAGCTTTCATCACTTTTAGTTATTTTTATTTTTAAAAGAACATTTTCAAAATATTAGGAAAGAAAAAGATATTTCTCATAACAGTGGTTCTTGCAAAAGTGAAACGTTTCGTTCCTAAAAGAGGAACAGAATGAAGACGCATTCTAAAAATAATGAATTCCCATTTCATTACCATTCCAACAGTTCCTTTCCAACCAGGAATTGATAAAATTGACAGAAAGGATTTATTGGAACGGAAGGGAATGGAACGAAATGGATGGAATGGATGGAACGGATGGAATGAATGGAACGAAATGGATGGAATGGAACTGTTGGAATGGTAATTAAATGGAATGGGAATGCTTTTTTTAAGAATGCGTTTCCATTCCGTTCCTCTTTTTTATTTTGTAAGAGCCACTGTACATTCGCATAAAATAAAAATCCCTTACTAAGGCGATTTTTTGGAATGGAAACAATATATAAATGTCACTTTTATTTTAGCTCGTTTTCCTATTCTGTAGAGGAATTTAAAATAAACATAGAAACATCAGCGATGATTTAAAACAAATAGAACATTTGTAAAAAATAATCTTGAATTATTTAAATTGAAAAGTCAAATAATGCAAAATATTATTTTTTAGCATTAAGAAATGGATGGTTCAATAAAAAATAAAATTTATTTGCGTAATTATAAATTGTTTTAATGTTTTAATAGTCACTTTGGAAATTCAAATTTTAGTTCTGTTTTTAGTTAAACTGACCTATATGTATGATATATTTAATTTTTGGTGTGATGTAATCTTCTAAATGCACTTGTTTCAAATAGTTTCGGATAATTAAGCAATAAAATTATTTCATTTTTATTCGAATATTAGCTACTATTTTTGTATGGTTAGATGATAATATTCTAACCATTTGATCATCTTCTTCACAAAATAATTCTGGATTTTCAAAAATTTTAAATTTTTATTAATTTAAAAACACAAGGATTTACATTAAGAAAACAGAATTTAGTAAATTTGTCGTCAATTGGCTAGTGTCCTCTTGAAAGCAATAACTTTTATGTCTTTTTTTGATGATAAACCCTTAAGTCCCGCATATTTCTTTTGCCAGTAATGTCTTTCGAATCATTTTCGGAACATAAAACGTCTTTTAATAATTATAGTTTAGACTGTAACATGAGTAATCCTGCCAGTGAGGGTTTTCCTCACTATGACAGCTGATTGTTAAAATCTGTTTTATATTTGTCGTAATTCCCTTTGAAGCCATTCTTGGTGCTGGATGAAATTACTGTGGGCGTAAGTTGATTCCAAAGGGAGACGATATGATTAGTAATAAAAAATTCTCTTTGACTGCAGTTAGTTGTTATTTGTCTCGATTTTTTATGCTTGTATACTCTTATTTCACTTGCTGGATCAATTGAAGAGATCGAATAAGCTAGAGCATTAGGATTGAACCAGTTCACAATGCTAATACCGTTTTCTATTTTGAAATACTGTACTGCATCTCCTCTCAATCTTCTCTCTTCTAATGTCGTTAAGATTAGTTTTTCTAGTCTTTAAGCGTAAGTTAACAATCGCAAGTAAATGACAAGTTTTGTAGCTCTTCTTTGAATTTATTCGAGTATTTAATGTATTTTTGTTGTGAGGGTTCCAGACCGAAGAGACGTAGTCAAGATGAGGCCTAACAAATGTACAATACAGAATCTCAAACGATTCAACCATTCAGGTTTTAAATGCTCTTTTGAGAGCGCCTAGCATTCGCTTTTGCTGCTGCAATTTCTGACTGTTCGTTCCATTTGAGGTTATTTGTTATTTGGAAACTTAGGTCCCTTCCGGATCTTTTTTCGGCCATCTTATTTCTTTCATCTGATTCATCTAGGTCTATCATTGTATATTCAGCCAACGCCTTATCTTTTTTACTCATGTTCGATTTAGTTATCGGCATAGTTTTACATTTCGGTAAATAGAAAAACATTTGCCACTTTTTGGACAACTCAACTACTTTATCTATGTCTGCTTGCAATTGAAGTTATCGTTAATGTTCCTTATGATTGCATTTATATTACAATCATCTGTTGACCGAATTGTTGTAAAAAAAGAATTACAGAGATCTAAATTAGAAACTAAATTACAGAACTCTGATTTTTCATCAAAATCAAAAAAAAAATTTCTAATTGTATCACCAGAATAGCCTTCTCTGGCTCAAAATATTCAAAAGTTATAATTTTAATACGATCTAGAAAAATTAATAAGAATAATAGTGCAAAATTATGAAAAAAAATATTTCTTAGTAATTTTAGTAAAAAAAAATAAATCGCCTTAGTTTTTGTATCTGTTATTATTTCATGTACTTTATTTTGTTTTTTCTTTATTATTTGTTTAGTCTAGAAGCGGTATAGGTTTAGGCACTTATTAAAAAAGTTATTATTTAATGACCCTCTTTTTTTATTTGAGATATAAGCAAGCACCACTAAAATAACTATAAGCTTTAGGCTTATAACACTATTATTAAATAGCAAGATTTTTTTTTTAGTTTACATTCAATAAAACTTTAAACAAAAAAGCCCAAAAATGAACTGGTTTTATTATAAAAAAAATAAAATTCAAAGTTCAGTCGGTCCTCCGTATAACGAACCTCAATATAACGAAATCCTCTATATTACGAATAAGAATCCAGGAACAGATTAAAAAAAAAATTATTGTTTATTTATTTATTGATTGAATTAACCTCCATTAGGAGAAGTAAAAGTATAAAAATTTTAATTATACAAAAAAAAAAAATAAAAAAAAATAAATAAAATAAAATTTACATATATATTTTTTATTAGAATTTTAATCAAGCTATGGGCTAACTTTAGTGAGATTTATTAATATTTTTCTATAATTACTTAGGTTATAGTTATGTAAACATTGTTTTATTGAATCAACAATTCCATCTTTGGGGTTTAAAGTGTCTCTTAGTTTTTCTTTGTAAAACTTTGTTTTCTTTGAAATTTCTTCTATTTTCTTTCCAAAATAGGATTCTAATAAATTGATATCTTGTTCAAAACTTTTTATTTTACAAGTAGAACTACTCGATCTGTAGCAGATATATTTAAAAATTTTAGAAGCTAGGAAGTTATTTTTTAATGATTCAATAAAAGATAATTTCATGCTGATATAATATTGATCGAAATTAAATATATGTAAATCTTTTAGGATATTTGACATATTATTGTTTGATTTAATCCCCAACATAAGTCTTATTAGATTATTTTGTGATACATTTAGATAGTCCTTTGTTTTTTGATTAATAGTTGTAGTTTCGAGACCATAACCGAATTGAGAAATACAATAAGTTTTATAAATGAATGATTGCAGAAATGGACACATTGAGATTTTACCCATACCCAAATGCGATAAAGAAAAGAAGCATCTTTGTACTTTTTTAAATTTTTCAGAAATGATGGGGTCAAATTTTAGACTTGAGTCTAGGATATCGCCTAAATATTCGACTTGATTAGTCTTAGTTAAGTTTTCAAACCCCAGAAGAAACTCATTTTTAAAGATTTGGTTTCCAAATTCAATAACTCTAGATTTATTTGGATTAAATCTTATCATCCATTTTTTTCCATAATCATAACATATATTAAGGAGCTTAAAGGTCCGGAAAATAACCATAAGCTTTAGGCTTATAACGCTATTATTAAATAGCAAGATTTTTTTTCTAGTTTACATTCAATATAACTTTAAACAAAAAAGCCCAAAAATGAACTGGTTTTATTATAAAAAAAATAAAATTCAAAGTTCAGTCGATCCTCCGTATAACGAACCTCAATATAACGAATCCTCTATATTACGAATAAGAATCCAGGAACAGATTTTAAAAAAAAAATTGCATCATTAATTTATACATAGATAATAAAAAGATAGTAAATAAATGCTTGGCTATCACTAATTATTGTTTATCTAAATATTCTAATTGATAAAAATGAATGAAGAGCAAGTCTGTAAAAAGAGAAAATAAATTCGCCTGTGTCAATCGAAAGCAACTTGCCTGTGCTATCAGTTACAATTGCACAGTCAAGTTGCTGATACTGTACTGCATCTCCTCTCAATCTTCTCTCTACTAATGTCGTTAAGTTTAGTTATTAATTTACCAAGACGAGATTTTTTGATCAAACTTATCGAAGAAATCAAAAGTAATTACACAAAAACTTCAGCTCCAACGTCATCTGGCACCCCTAAGAGCGCCCGTAAAAGGGTTTTGAGTCAAGAAAATCAGGAGAATTTATCTCCTGAACGTGTGTCATTTCAAATTCGTTTATGTGGTAATTATAAAGCGACAAATTTTTGTTCAAAATATAAAAAAGCATTTTGTGGATTTTGTACAATAAAAGTATAGAGTATTTGTAAAAAAATGCGATTGACCGTTGGTGTTTTTTTTTAAAGTTAAAGAAGAGACTAAAATTTAATAATTTATCATTTTTTTCAATAAATTTAGACATAAAATATATGATTTATCCTTTATTTTTTAAAACGAGTCATTTTGATACTTCTAGTGTAAATTTTTGAACAAAGTAATATTTTCTCTTTAATTAATCTTTAATAAAAATTATAATTGATTTTGATCCTAAACCATATATTATAGATCCCATTTTTTTTTCAAAAATTTGAATGTTTAATTTTGAGCTAATTTTAATTATTATTTAAGGCCGCATGAGAAAGCGTCAAATTTTTAAAAATAATTTCAAATTTTTAATTGTCAAATACCAAACATCAAATTAATTAAATTTATGTCAAATTTAAGAAAAGAAAGTGTCAAATTGTATTGTCAAATATTTTTCTTGCAATTTCTTGAAACTTTTCAAGAACTAGGCATCGTACAATTAAACCAAGATAATTGAAAGCTCAGCCAATGTGCATGTCCATCGTTACATTACATGTGCAAGCACATCATCGGGATTGCTTATCGCGAACGTCTATTTGATGAGTTTCCTAAAGAATCTTGGTGCCTAACTTTGGGTCTCAAGTGCTGGGAGACCCAGAAAAATGGCTAAAACATTGGCAAAGTAAGTTTAACCTTTTTTACTTTTTTTATAAAATTTTTTATCTTTTTTTTGGTGAATATTTGACTGTTATCAAATAAATTTGATACTTTTTAATTTGATATTTCTTTAATAAATTTGACAAAAAAAATAATATTTAACGTTCTTTTTATAAATTTGACTTTTTAAAATTTGACAAAATAATTTTTTTTTATTTGACATTTCTTTGAAAAATTTGACAAAAAAACATTTACCCATTATTTAATTGTAATTTTTTTTTTTTGGGAGACCAAATTTTGAAAAAATGGCTAGTCCAGATTTAGTGTGTTTTTTGTACAAACAATTTTGCCAGTCTATTTTTAGATATCATCTTGACTTGTTATTAATTTCGGAAAGAAAATTAGAAGAATTTGATATTAGACAGAATTTGTTATTAAAAAAATGTCTTGGAATAAAGAAATTCGCTAGATTTTCACCAGTTCTAGAAGCTCTTAAACTGGCATCAGTAAAACAAATTTATCTGAAACACAAAATTTTTTTTCTAAAACAAATAAGTCAGAGCAAGTTGTACTCCGATTTGTTAATGTACCTTAAAAGTACGTATGAAAAATTTGATAATGTTAATGTGTCTTTTTGTAGGTAATTGCAAACATTAGAACAAACAATTTTCATTAATACTGCTGAATATGCTCCTAAAACATCAATAGAGTTGATTGAATTTGTGTATAAATGTAAGAACCTTGGCTTGGTAGACTCAGGACAAATATGTGTTATCACAAATCAAGTTTGAAATATTGCACAAGTCAAATTATCACTTCTTATTTAAAATTTTAAACGATTTATTAAAAGTGGACTTTTATACCTGATTATATGGTTTTTTTTTTTGAGATAATTAAGTTTTTTTTTTTAAATTCCTATTTTGATTTGTATTTAAATCGTATTTTTTACTCTATTTTGTAAAAACTTTTTTTTATTTTCTCTAAATTGATTATTTTTTTTTATATTCTCTAAATTTTACTATTTTGCCTATGAGGCTTGAATTAATAATAATAATAATAATAATAATAAAATAATATTACCTAAAAAAAAATAATAATAATTGGTTAACCAAAAATAGGCTAACCAACATCACTACAAAAATGTCGGATAAATAAGGTTGCACTGTAAATTGCAAAAGAAAAAATTACATTTTGTTTATTAAAAATTTGTATTTACTTAAAATCAAAGTTAAATTAATTACTTTAAATGATCACACATGATTGCTTCTTCCAAATGGAGCCAAACTTTTTAAATAGAATAAATAGAATGCAGAAACAAAGACCAAATCGAATCTGTTGAATAGAAAAATTAAAAAAGAAAATATTCCATTTATTAATTATTTATTTGACCATTTATTAGACAGATTCTAAATTCAGTTCGACTACTTCAAATAGACAAACTTTGAATGATACTTTCAAAAAAAATATGGTTTTAATTTACAATAAAAATGCTAAATCATTTAATTTCACACTTACAAAAAAAAAAAAAAAAACCTAAAAAAAACCTCAAAAAAAAAGAATTTGACGAGAAGAAAAAAAACAATTAAGCTGCTCATTAACAGTGATTTAAACTCGAGCTTCAATAATACACACACACACTCACACACAAATACTGTTATCTCAGCTGAAACCCTAATGCTCACACATTGGTAGTTGGATTTGTCGGATCGGCACTTTGTCTCGGCTGAATAGTCTTGACAGGATTGAAGCGATAGACTTTTAAACTAGAGGCATTGACTGGCTGATTGTTTGGATTAGATGCGGGCCGGCCAGCGCAGCCATTTGGTCCCACTCGCTGCACCTGACCAGCACTAGTCGGCGTAGTAGCTGTTCTGGTGAACCTGAAGCCAGGCGTTGACGAACACTGCTGCGGCCTCAGACTCTGCCTTTGATTATCAGGTGTGCCGAGCCAATTGACTTTGTTTGGCGTGCTTTCATTGCTCCTGGCCATCTCGCTTCGACCAGCCTCACCAGCACCAACTTGCATGTTCTCAGCCACTGGCCTAGCAATTGGCAAAGACAAGCCCCCTTGTGCATTCATTTTGTGCGCGGTACACTCGACCATTAGCTGGTCCAGTTCAGTGCCAACAGGACCAGCTTGTATGCTCTGAGCGACTGGCTTAGCAATGGGCAAAGTCAAGCTGGCTTGTGGATTGATTGTTTGCGCCATTAGCTGGTCCAGTTCAGTCTTGATCTCGTGTTCCACAATGCTTTCGTCCAGGTCAAAGTCATAGGTGGGAAAGTCATCGATGGACTCATTTTTGGACCTGGTTCGCTTGTGTTTGTGTTTGTGTCTGCGCTTGTGTCTGTGTCTGTCTTCACTAGGGTCCGACTCGCTTGTGTCTGAATACTTGCTTTTTTTGTGCCGCTCTCCACTTGACTCACTGGACACGTCCGAGCTGGACGAGTTGAGCATTTTTTTTATCTTTTTTTTTTTGTGTTTGAGCTTTTTTTTCAGCTTGAGTCTTTTTCTGGTCTGTGCACATGGTTTTTTGGCAAAGGCTTGTTCGATGGGAGGTGGAGAGGGCTGTGCGGGCGCCGGCTCGGGCTGAGGCGGCTCGGGCTGCGTGATGATGTCAGAAGTGAGCACTGGTTGGGCGGGAGGGCTTTGGTAATTTGTTAATGGCGGAGCGACGACCAGGCCGTTGAAGCCGCCGGCGTGGATTTCCACCCGGTCCCTGAACTCTGCGTACTTGGTCAAATTGTCCACTTGAAAATGGCCGATGACGTTTCTTGTTTTGATGTGGTGCACAAATTTTTGTCTGAATTTTTCGCGCCTAGTCTGCGCCTCGGTCTGGGGTCTGAGCGGCACTTTGATGTGCGATTCCACTTTGCACCTGGGCCAGTCGTCACACGGAAACACATTTTTGTTCAGACGGACAAATTTTTGCATCTCGGCCTCGAACAGACTCGAGTTGGAGTCGTAGAACTGCTTGGAGTATTCCATGGTCAGCTTTTTGTTGAGACTGAGCCGCGTGAGTATGAGCACGTCGGTGAATGGTTCACATTTTTCCGTTCGAATTCGAGTCAGGTAAAATTCGGAGTTTTTGTCGGGCTCCCAAAAATTAGGTCTGTTCACTACTTGGTCGATTTTGAGCTGGCCGTCCTTGGCCGTGTCCAAGTCGGGCTCGATCCGCGGCCTTTTTTCCGCCGGCTGAGGCCTAGCTGACCTTGACTCGGCCTTTTTCTTGATCTCGGCCAAAATCTGAGAATACTCGGCCAGTTTTTTGTGCCGCTCCGTCTTTTGCTCCTTGCTCAACGGGTTCACTCTGGGCTCGCTTTGGTTCGCCGGGGTGTTCGGCTCAGCTTTGACCAGACTGGTTGTGGAGGTGCTGTTTTTCATTCGTTTTAGGTGATAGGTGAGTATTAGGTTGTTGGTGGGGTCCTTGAGGTTGACTTTGTTCTTGTCCGCATCGATGAACTTGAGCTTGGTTTTGCGGATGTCCTCGAGCCGGACCTCGAAGCGAGCGTCGCTTTTGTACTGCTTTTTTTTGGCCAACTGCTGCTCGCCTTTGAACTTGACGCCAAGTCTGCCTGTTCGTTCGTAAATGATGCGCCATCTGGGCGGCTTGGTGTGAATTTCTTCAATGAGCTCGCTGAAATTTTCCATGTAGTACTGGTAGCAGAATTGGGCCCAGTTTTCGTCTTCGGACTCAGCGTCGGGCTCCGATTGGGAGCCGTCCGAGCCGAACACACTGATTAGCTTCTTTTGCTGGCCACCACTGGTTCCTGGTCTGTCGACTTTGGGCAGAATGGGCGAGATGATTTGGTCGGATGCCGGCACTGGCTGACAGCTGTGAAACATGGGCTCTGCCGGTTTGTGGCTAAATGATTGAGTTGATGGTGCCGCTGTGGTGGCCGGTTGAGGCCGGAATCTGAACGGCTGAGCTGGTTTGATGACTGGTGGTGTGGTGGTCTTTGGTTCGTAGGTTTTCTTTTTTATTGAGAGTTGGTGCTGGTGTTTTTTTAGTTTCATTTGGAACTTGAGGTCTTTGGAATTGGGGTTGATGTAAAGATTGATGAATTCTTTTTCCATCGGCAGTGACAGAGACTCTTCGTATTTTAAGACTGCCCAGGCGAACATGTTTCGCGGTTTTTCAATGATGTTCAGCTCTTCATCATTGTCGAATAAATATACCTTCAAAATTTTATTATTTTTATTTAGTATTTATTTTTATTTTATTTTTTAAACTTCGATTTATTTAATTAAGAAAATTTTCAATTAAAATTTAAAATTTTTTATCTAGTTTTTTTGTTACAGAATTAAAAAAAGTCAACATAAAAATTCGTAAATAAATTTTTTTTCAACTATTGCTAAAGTTTTTAATATTTAAAGGTGGTGAAAAAAAATTTTTTTTTTTCGAAATTTTTAATTAATTTTCAAAATATTGAAGTTTATGATGGACGGTAATCAGTGCTAATAAGAAAATACCCATTATTATCTTAAATAAAGAAAACCACCTTATAACTGGGTGATATATTTTTTTGATATTCCAATTTTTCAACCGGTCTCGGCTCAACCTAAATTATTTCCTAATTTAATAAATTTAGCCATAGTTTTGATAAAAAATCTGGATTTGACTCAATATTTAGACTGTCCCCATCAGTACAAAGCAGAGTTGGTCCAAAGTCAAAAATTTATTTAAAAGTCTGCAAAAGACCAACTTTGGTACAAGGGGTTAATAGTATAAGGGACAAAGGACTTAATAAAGTGAACCTTTTAATTTTCATTTTTATACAATTACCTTCATAGTTCAAATTTAAATCATTTTATTTTTATTTATTTTTTTTTTATTAAGGCAAAGATTATTTATCTATTTATTATTTATTTGTTTATCTGTGTCGAGCTAAAGCTCCTTCAGATTTAAAATAAAATTTATATTTAAAGTCAAATAAATTATATAAAAATATTTAAGATAAATTGAATTGTGTAATCACAAGTAGTGTTGGCGTCCGGTCGTCCGCCTGTAAGACCGGTCTGTTTTGGCCTAGTCAGATGGTCTGGACCGTCTAGACGGACGGTCTTATATACGATCTTGTATTTATTTGAATCAAAAACAAATTATATAAAATATTAAATTGACTTGTATACATATTTATTTATTTTATATGTGTTTATTTAAGTAGAACAGTTTTAAACTTTTTATGTAATACTAGTTCACCATCAGAAAGACTTTTTCATCAACAGGTTATCAAGCTTGGAATAGAAGAAATAAAATTTTACCAGAAAAAGTAGAAAAATCTATGAAAATGATCAGAATGAATAATCTTATCTATGAAAATGAAACATTATTTAGTAAAAAATTTAAAAAAAAATTTTTTTATTTAATAAAATCATATACAAATAATTTTACTTATTCCTTTAAATTATAATACAATACATGTCAAACCTAAATCTTCTTACTTTTTTTCGAAAGAGACCGGTCTTTTAGACGGTCTTGCCGTCCGTCTTGAACCGATCTTTCCAGGGCATTGTGAAATTTCATACAAAACTTCCAATACAAAATTAAAAAATTTTTATAACTTTTGTTCTATATGTCAAAAACTTGTTCTGCAAATGTAACAAAGTGTAACAACTTTTGTTTCACCTAACGCGAAAGTCTGCAAAATCTGTGCAAATTCTGCAAAATTGCACCCTATCTAAAAGTATTAAAAAATAAAACGCAATTTATTTGCACAGATTTTGCAGACTTTGGCTCTTTCCATTTCACAATGGCTCTTTCCAGGACCGCCACCTAACACTAATCTCAGGTGCTGCATGTATAGATAGTGAACGTTGAAGGAAAAAAGAAGAAATATTAAGGTATCAATCACTCAAAGGAGTTTTTTAAATTCTTATTTATCTTCCACCTTGGAGGGATGAATGGACCAAAATTTTACCTTAAATAGATAGGCTTCATATACGTATTAGAGTAATTGGTCTTAAATCGAAAGCATAATTTGACATAAATGACCCATTTAATAGAATTTAAATTTTAAAAGAGAAACCATTTAAGATTTTTTCTTGAGAAAGACAAATAAAAATTCCATGTGTCAAAATCTAAAAGTTGATCACAAGATTTCTATTTAAATTTTTTTTTTAGTATCCAAAAAAATCTATTTCAAAATTTGTCACCCCTATAAGCATTAAATAAGATGATTTAAATTACTGAATTTTCACTACTTTTAAAATTTATGATAAAATTAAATTTATTAAATAATAAACCTACTTTACTTAATTCATTTTTTTAGAAAAAAATTAAGATGCTAAATTTTTTTTAAAGACAAAATTTTTTTTTCAACTTATTATTTTAAAACAAAATATATGCACAGGAGAAAAAACTACATTGCTGCTATGACACCATCAAATTACCTTTTTAAGTTTGATATAATAAATCAACAACATTAAGCCTAATTTCACAAAAAAATTAAGTGGCAAAAAATATCTAATTTAAATCAAATTATAGATGTTAATGACAAATTCAGGATATTTTTGATAAATTTTAAAATTTTCATTTTGAAAACATTAAGTACTTTTATCTATTTTATTAAAATTGGAATATGTTTAGAAATTAAAAATTTAAATTTTAAATAGAAATGGCGATTGGTAAGATCATAAATTAAACAATCTAAAAATTTTATGACATCATTTAAAAAAAAATTAAATTAAAAAGTCAATTTATCTTTTCTTTTTACTTTTTTTGATGCTTTTTTAGTATTGTTAACATTAAAAGGAATAATTTTTGTCAATTAAAGGATTATATAGGTTAGGCAATATTTTATTTGGATTATCAAAAGTTCTATTCATAAAAGCTTTAGTTAATTTTTAATTATAAAATTTACTTCAAAGATGTATTTTGATGATTAGCAAACTTATTTGACCATAACCAAGTGTAATGTATAATCAGAGTCTGAGAGATAAAAATCTTAAGTAAATCATTAAACCTTGACTTTTAGAAAGTGTTTCTGCATCAAATTTTTATAAAGTTTTTTTTTTAAATAGTTGCTGATAATTTTTTAAATTGGATCTAGACTAAAAATGAAAATCTATTATTTTTCTAAAATTCTTTTAGTTAAATTTAAAATTTTGAGACTCAATAACTTCATATTATTTAATTTATTAATATCAAGCACAATAATCTGTTTGTTTTTTTTTAGTATCAGAATAATGTAAAATTACAGATACTGAAAACAGAAGTAGAATTAAATTACAACAGAACCTAAAATACATAAAAAATATTGATGTATCTCAAAATATATACATTCATACAATTCATTTAATTAATAAAAATAAAAGCTTAATTAACGGAAATTTTATTTTTATTTTATCACAATTCTAATTATTTTATTTATTTGAAAAATAAATTTGGGAATTTTCCGGGACTTACCCGAACGGCAAAAGCCTTCTTTTCAGCCCCCTTGTTAATGTTTGTTATTTAATATATAAAAAAAAATTAAAATAATATAAATTAGAAGTGTTTGAAAATTAAATTTGACTAATTATACAATTTACATTTTTATTTACAATTCTAATTAGATAAAAAAAATAATATGAAATTTTAATTAAGTTTTTGTAAAACATCAACTACTTTTTTCAATCAATTATATTTTCTGGCAAGACTTAAAAATTAAAGTTAAAAAAAATTTAAATATTTTTAAACATCAATATGCAATGAATGGTCTTGAACAATTAAATGAATCCTTAATGGAAAATTTTATTAGGTTATCCTATTGATAATTTTTATGATGCTAATTGATCATCCTGGTTTAAACGACTTTTCATATGATTTATTAAAATTTTTATAAACAAAAACTAGTTCTAATAATAATTTAATTTTAATCATCGAATTTTTATTAAGGTTTCAAATTTATTTTTAACTTTTTTGATTACACCAAATCTTTTTATTTATTCTATTTTAAAATCAAATGAGGACTAAGAAGGCATAAAGCCGTTCAGAAGAATCTTATAGTTATATCTTTAAGAAAAAATGGTTTATTTAATTTTTTTACAAAATTGTCTTAAAAAAAATATTTAATTCATTATTAACAAATGAATAACTTTAAAAAAATCGAAATATTTTCATTGTAAATTTTATTTTAAAAATATACAAAGATTTTTATTCTTTCTTTTTTTCTTTATTTAAAAAATGGTTTTAAAAATAATTTATGTGTTTTACGTATTAATGGCAAGTCTTCGTCAAGTGTAAAAAAATAAAATTTTATTGAAATAAAAATGATATTTGGGCATTTTTCTGAAGTTAATGAGCAATGAAATTCTGAAACGGTTTGTTTTGCTATTATTTATATTTTTTTTCCTCATAACTTCCTTTAATTCGTTCCACAAATTAGAAATGTTTGTCTATTGTTTTCCCTACAAATAATAATCAGATTGATTTAAAAATTTTTATTTTATTTTTTTTCAATTTTCTAAAAACGAAAATTTTCATATTTTACGAAAAATTCACTAAAAAATTGCAAAATCTTTTTTTTTTAAGAAAAAAACAAAAGAAAAAATCTTTTTTTAATTTAAAAAAATCTCTTCTTTTTGCAATTATGATATTTTTCCATTTTTGCTTAAAAAATTGGAAACTCAAATGATCAAATCAACTCTTTATGACAAAAGTTTTTTTTCTCACATAAAAAATTATTATAACCGGCTTTTTCTAATTGCTGTGGAAGTACTGAACAATTTTGAAAAATAATTTGTCAAGTTATTCTACGTAAAAATTTGCAGTAATAGCAAAATTAGTTTATAGCTTTGAATTAAAAAATAAAAAGAGGCCAATTAAGCAAATTTAAATTATCTTAGCCATAAATGAATATTTAAGTTTTATTTATTTTTTAATCTGAAGGAGCTTAGCTGGACACAGCTTCAATTTCAAGGCTAATCAACAGGCTAGTGCCCTTGTCTAATAGACTTATTAACACTTCATTTATTTAAATTTTATAAAAAGTTAATTTCTTTAAAAAATAAAATAGCAGTTTTGACTAATTAAAAAAATTAAACATTGAAAAATTTAAATCAGATCTTTTAAATTTTTTAACAAAATCTATATAAATTAAATTAAAATTAAATTTAAATTTAATTGTAAATAGAAAGCTTGAATGTAGTGAATTTTAATATCATTTGAATATCGAAAAATAATAACTCTTAGCTAGTTAAATTATTGCCTCTTTTGAAAAATAACACATAAGTGTTGAGCAGTAGTCAAAGTAGGGTAAAATAAAAGTTTTAAAAAACTGTATCTTAACAGAAGTTGACAGGTAGAAGAGTCTTTTAACACTAAATATTTTTTTATTCACAACTAAAGAGATGGCACGAGCTTGTTTAGAAAAATTTAAATCTTGATCAATCTTTAAGCCCAAAAGACTTATTTCCTAAACAACTTTTATCAGATTACCACATAAATTTACCATTTCAGGATTATTACTAGTTTTATTAAAAAAAATTATACAAAATGTTTTCGACCAATTTGTATCAATCTTATTGTAAAAACACCATTCATGTAAGCTATTAATAGACAAATTAAAATTTACTAATACACTCTCTAAATCTTTATCAGAAAAACTAATAGTTGTGTCATCAGCAAACATTTAAATGTCAAATTTTTTTTAACAAAAAAGGGAGTTCATTCACAAAAATAAGAAAGAGAAGTGAACCCAAAACTGATCCTTGTGGCACACCTAGTTTTAGAGGTACAGGTTTTGATTTTTCATTACCAAGGCGTACTATCTGTGATCGATTTGTGAAATAATTAGAAAAAAGACCCAGTGAATCATCGTCTAATCCATAATGAAACAATTTTAAAAGAAGAAGATTATTTATTTATTTATTGAATTGAATTAACCTCCTATAAGGAGAAGTAAAGTAAAATTTTTCTAAAAAAGTCATCAAAAATAAAAAAAGACAAAAAAGTCATCATTAGATATCAAATTGTTCTTAAGGTTTAACTTAAATTTTTTTATATTATCTGCTATATTTGAGGTCTTAATATTAAAGTGCTTTGAGATTAATACCAGATCCGAGGAGAATGATTTGTTTGACGGGGGGGTCATTATACATGTTTTTTAAAATTTGTGATGAAAGATAATTAAATTTAACTGTATCAATAAAACATAGCTTTGAGAAGATTTAGAGTTCATCAAAATTAAAAATTTTGAGAACTTTTAGAATTCTCGACATGTGACAGTAAGGAGCTTAATAAAACATCTGTCTTATTAAAATTTTTTTTAGGATATTAATTGAATTCTTGGTTTTAGAATTAATAGTGAGGGCTTCAAGGCCATATGTATATTTTGAAAGACAATAAGTTTTGTAGATAAACGACTTAAAGTTAGGAGAAGAGGTTGGATTGTTTTTGGGTTACAGAAAAGATATTCCAAAGAAGGTGCTCTGAACTTTTTTGAAATTATCCAACGCTTGAGAATTGAGATCAAAGTCTGATTTTATTGTAAAGCCAAGATATTCAATCTGGTCGGTTTCTTTAAGTATTGATCTATTGAGGTAAAAAACTGTTTTAAATAGTGGAGAGCCAAAATTAACAACAATATCTTTATCGAGTAAATACTTATGGCGAATAAAACATATCGACTACGACATTAATTCAGTAATAAACTTGTATGATTCAACTGAATCAAAACCAATTAAATCAATCCTTAACTTCCAAAATTTATCTTAATAATTTTTTTCACAATTTAGTAAAACTGATAATTTATATACATTTTTTTTTGTATCTTTTTCATCTTTTTTACTCAATTACTTTATAAATAATTTTTATCGGCATCTTGAAGTTGATGATCAATTCAAAATATCATTTCAATTCAAAAAGTTTATCTTAAGATATTAAAAAAAATCTTTAATTAAAATAATTTTAATGTAACATGATTAACATGCTATGTAGATTTAAAAAACAAAAAAATTTTCAAAAAATATTTTCTCAATCCATTGTTAAAATCGATTTTTATATTTAAATGTATTACCTGATTTTTTGTAAAGTTTATTTGAATTTTTTATTGCAAAAGTATTTGTATCTAGCATTCAAAATTAAATTTAAAAATTAAATTCAAATAATAAATTCCAAATAAGTAATAAAATGAAAATAAACTTGACAAAAATAAATTAAAAATCAATTTAACAATGGATTGAGGAAATATTTTTTCAAAATTTTTTTGTTTTTTAAATCTACATAGCATGTTAATCATGTTACATTAAAATTATTTCAATTAAATCAAAGATTTTTTTTAATATCTTAAGATAAACTTTTTGAATTGATCATCAACTTCAAGATGCCTTTTTATCCTCATATTTTGCTGAAAGGAGACAGTTCGATCTCCAAACAGTTGGCCAAGGCTATTCGTAAATAAATAAATAAAAAAATAATAACATGAGTTTTATTGAAAAGCTTTTTTTAAGTCAATGAGCAGTATAAGAGCAGCATAAAAAAATGTAAATTTTTTTGTTCAATATTTTATAGGCAGTGCTGAGGTATTCTAATTTAATTTGACTTTTTCACAGCTCAATATTCCTTATTTAAGTGAACTGAAAAAATTCACTTATTTTTTTTTTTAATTTAGTAATTTCAATAAAATGTTTAAGGCAATTAAAAAAAATTATTCGCCCAGTCAGAACTTGTTAAGAACTCGAAAAAAATTTTTTTTTCAAAGACAGGAACCTGTATTAATATTTGAACTAAAGCAATTATTGATTAATTAAATTTGAGATAATTTTTAGAAAAAATTTAATTAAAAAAAAAATAAAAATATTTAAAAAAAAAAAAAACTTACAAGTGAATTGTAGTATCTGACTTTAATCGGCTGGTCCTTTTGCGGCAATTGATTTGACATCTCGAATCCATCGCCGGGATCCGGATACGAATGTTTGTTTTTTTCGGGCACGGGAGCAGATAAACGAAAGGCAGAGTAAAAAGTTTTAACAACAATAACATAAAACGATTTTAACTTGAGATAATATTGATACATAAGAGTGATGTCTAGATGCTTTGACAAGTGAAGACCGTAGGCAGCGGAGCCCAGCACGTTGCAATCGTCGTCGTCCGACGGTCTGCACGTAAAGCCATTCTTTACAATGTCCATCATTTCGGCATCGCTTTTGACCACGTAGAACAGCGCTCGTTCTATCAAGCTAGTCTTGTTCTTCGAGTTGTGCAGTTTTTTGTTAGCTTCGAATATCTGAGCCTTTTTGTTGTTTAGGAGACGAACGAACTCGTCTTCGAGGCTTTTGTTCTCTACGCGCTTCATCTGAGTGCGTCTGTAGGCGCTCAGACTGTTCGTCGGGTCGAAATTGGACTTGGTGAGCGTCTCTTGGACTATGTCTTTTTCGGACGAGTCGTCGTTTTGCAGATCATTTAGCGAGTATTCTTGGGTCCTGGTCTTCTTGGGTATGACAAATTTGCTCGTGTCGGACTGCGACGAGTTCATCGACGTCTGTGGTGAGCATATATCAGTCATTGTCAATAGAACATTACTTTTATTCGAATACTAAATTCTTGAAAAAATTAGAACACAAAATTGATTTATTTGTTTATTCAAGGGGTAGTAGTGGCCCAGTGGCTCTCTGAATGAATTAAATGCTAAGTTTAGAATTGTGAAATTAATGCGTTTTCTCAAGCATCACTGCCGAGTCTTAGTTATCCTGTCCCGATACTCTTTAGCCTCCCCTCAATTTGAACACAACATAATTAATATCGATTTAGGTTCAGTCGATAATTAATTGCGAATCTTATTTTAATAATTTTTGCATGTCGACAACTTTTTTGTCTTGTCGATATAAATTTTGAAAATTTTTGAATCAAATTTTTCACTCGAATCCATAGATAGTATTTAAAAAAAATAAAAAAATTTTTTTGACTTGTTTATTGTATGGAAAAAAATGGAATATTTATTTTGATGAACAGCTAAATCAAGCTATTTCGGATTTTACTTCTGATAAAACTTGATCTTTTCTTAGTAATTTATCTAACATGATAGAATTTAACAGAGTTGTTTAAAAGTCCAAATCCGGACTTTTAATTTTTTTTTAATTTTTCAAAAGTCCAAGACTACAGACATATTACAGAAAAAAATTTGCCGGCTTTTTTGATATTTTTTTTTTTTTTAGATTTTTTATTCTAAAATATGCAAAAAATTTTAAAAGTTAATAGTTTTCATGTATTTTTAATTAAAACTAATGTTAAGTTTTTATTAATAAAAAAAAAAATTAAAGTCTTTGACTTGGACTTTAAAAAAAAAAAATTAAAAGTCCGGACTTGGGCTTGAGACTTGTGATTTTTAAACAACTCTTGAATTTAATAGTTAAATTAATAAATAAAAAGTATTTTATTCACATTTTTGTATTTATTTATTTATTTTTTTCAAAAATTTTTTTAAATTTATGTCTTGATTAAAGCTGTCCAAATTTGTCGAATCAATTATGTTGAATTTATTGTTGTCTACAAAATCTTGTATAAAACAGACATACTCAAAATAATCGCACTAAAATTTTAAATGATTTATTAGACAATTTGTTGATTTATTAAAATGTTCTTTTTATTGATACGAAAATTTTTCGCTTTTTTTTACAAATAAATATGATTTATGCTCTAATCTTTCAATTCGATATACAATTTATTATTATTTTCTTCAAATATAAAATTCAGGACGATAATCACCTCTATCTAAAAAATAATAACTCACTTGTTAATTTTAATAAGTATATTGTTAAAAAAATGATAAATTATTACTTTTTTATATTTATTATTATATAATTATATTTATTAAATTATTACTATTATTACTAAAAAATAATAGGTTTGATGTAAAAAATAATAAATTAGTTTAAAAAATGTTAAAATATGACTCTTCATGGAAAAGCGTTGCTTTAATAGTGGAATGTAAAAAATTTAAATTGTCCTACTTTGGTCGTAAAAACGAATTAATCAAGCGTTTAAACAAGTTTAAATTACGAGAAAAAAAATTTAGAAACTATTCTGCTTACTCAACATGTGGTCCAAGAAGAGGAAGATCTAATTAAGGATGTGAGAATAGTAAAATTCAATAGGGATGAATAGACGGCATCAACTTGTACATGCAGTTATCACTTAAAAAATTATTTCTGCTATCATTTACTTGTTTTAGGTGTTATTGAAAAATTGATAGAGGTACCTAATAAGTTTAAACGTACTAATATTGAACCAAAAGCTAAACGTGGTCGTAAAGCAAAGGCTACAAAAGCCTTAAAAAGACAATAATATTATAAATTTAATTTTTTGTATTTTAATTTTTTTTAATTACTTTTTTACAATAAAAGAAATATATTTTTCAATAAAATGATTATTTTTTACAGTTAAGTAATTATAATATACATGCTTTTCTGACACTTATTATTTTTTACAATCAAGTTATTATTTTGAGCAAGAAAATAATATTTTTTAGGTTTTTTTTACAGGTAAGTAATTATTTTTTAGGTACGACTGATTTTTCCTCTAAAATTCAATATTAAAATAATATTTTTTTAACGATTTACAGTGATGTTCCGCTCTTTCCTTTTTTAAGACAATATGTTGTTTTAAAGTGGCATTGTGAAATTTCATACATAACTTCCAATACAAAATAAAAATTTTTTTATTACTTTAGCTCTAAATGTTGAAAACTTGTTCTGTAAATGAAACAAAGTGAAACAACTTTTGTTTCAGCTACTGTGGAAGTCTGCAAAATCGTGTGCAAATTAATTGCGTTTTATTTTTAATACTTTTAAATAAGGTGCAATTTTGCAGAATTCGACGAGATTTTGCAGACTTCCACATTAGGTGAAACAAAAGTTGTTTCATATTGTTCTATTTACAGAACAAGTTTTTGACATTTAGAACAAAAGTTATAAAGATTTTTTAATTTTGTATTGGAAGTTTTGTATGAAATTTCACAATGCCACTTTAAGTCCAAGTCCGGACTTCAAAATTCAAGTCTTTAACTTGGACTTTAATTTAAAAAAAAAGTCTGGACTTTGACTTAACTTGAGACCTATGACTTTAGAACAACTCTGAAATTTACGGATGTTGTGAAGTTCGTTTCAATTCAGAAAAGTTTAAATAACTTTTTTTACTAAAAAATATAATTTGATTCTATAAAATGCTTAATTTTAAGCTAATTTGCTATGCAGTAATATAAGTCTGCAAAAAATTCTGCAATTTTCTGCTAAAAAGTAAAAAGTATTCTGATGATATGTGCAATTACTTTGCAGAGTTTTTGCAGAAGTATATTTTCGGATTAAGCAAATTTGATTAAACTTTAAGTATTTTACAGAACTAAATTATACACTAAATTATTCCTTATCGTAAAAAAGCTATTCAAGTTTTTCTGAATTAAAACGATCGAATTGAAAAAAACTTCACAACCTCCAATTTACGTAAAATATTGTAAATTTTTCAAAATTTATCTAAATATAAAGCGAATTTACGTAAATTTACAAAACTGAAAAATCATAAATTTACTAGACTTTAGGTAAAATAAGTTAAATTTTCAACATTTTACGTAAATTATTATAAAAAAATCCAAAAAATTTAACAGCTATGGCGTTTTATGAGCTAGAATTAAAATTAAAAAAAAAAACTCTTTATCTATAAAATCAAATGTCTAATTCATTTCTTTTTTTTAAATAAATAAACTAATTTTTATAAAAAGAGTATGAAAATATAATAATATAATGTAAATTTAATGGATTCGTTTAGGTTTATTATATGATCCATATCTACAATCTTTCAATATTGTTTTCTAGTTTTGTAATTATTTTTTATTGTTTTTCATTATAAAATTTAAATTTCAAAAATATGACAGTTTTTTTATAAATATTCAAAAAGGCTATAAATAATAAAATTTTAAACGATTTCTAAATTTTAAAGCCGAAATTAATTTCGTTTAATTAATTTTTTGGTATTAAAAGTAATTTTTTTTAAATTAAAAGTTAAATAAGTTATTTCATCTAAATAATAGGCCAAACTTTCTTATTAAAGAATCAGTTTTTTAATCGACAAGTTATAGATTTAATCATTATTTTATAAACAATTAAATAAAAATAATAAAAGAAATAAAGATCGAAAATTATTTTAAAGTTCGATAGTTTAATATGACCTAAATTTCTTAATTTTAAAAATTTTAGAATCTCATTTCTTATAGAATATAATTTTCATGGTTGAAAAAATAGCCTTAAAGTAAACTTTTATTTAAAGAGAATTGATGGAATTTAAGATACTTATAAATTATTTTCATACTGAATCAATCTTTGACTCAGAAAATCTTTTAACTTTCTGTTTATAAATTTTAATTTTTTTGATCATATTAATTTGAATAAATTAAAATAAAAAGACTTTTGAATGGAAAATTTGATTTTTTTAGTTTTGTAAATTTACAATAATTTGCTATATATTAAGAAAATATACAATATTTTACGTTTATTGCTGTTAAAAAAACAAAGGGGGAACATCACTGTATTTAATATTATTAAATAGTCTGAGTTTTATAAAAAAAATAATTTTGAATTTTTCGGAAATGTTTTTTTTATTAGTTAACTACCGTAAACTCTTGCCTACTACCTCCTGAAATAAGGCAAACTTCAAATTCATTTCTTTTGCGGATTCAACCATCTAAACTATGCTTTATTCATATCCTATATTTTTTTTTATCAATAGAAAAATGCTAAATTTAAACCTTATTTGTTAAAAAAATTCCCTTTATTCAATGCTTTATTCTAATTTTTGAAGTAATTTCAAAAAATTTATTTTTGATGAATAAATTTTAATTTTTGGATATGAACAATACCAACATTGGACATTAAATAATGGAATATTAGTTAAATTTAATATTATTTCTAAAATAAGGCTAAAAAATTGTTATAATATGGTTTGGATGGTAATTATTACAAAAGAAATGAAGAAAAGATTACGGTATTAATGAAAATATTTGTTCCTCTAAATTATTTTTTTGTTCAAATTTAATTAAATTATTCAATCGAAAAAAATAATATAATTTAAAACTTGATTTTTTAGAAAGTATTAGCAATTATTTTTATCTAAGATACGATTCAATTTTTTTTTAAATTTAAGGACTAGAAAGATTATGCAAAAATATTCCATTACAAATAATTGAGTTTATTTTACTAAATTTGAGGATAAGTGGAAAAAAAATTTTCAGAAAATGTTGAGAAATTTTTCAGACAGAATTAAATGATGAAAAATTCATATATTCGTCTGTTCTGAATTTCAGAATTTTCAATTGCTAATTTTATGATAAAAATATTTCAAAAAAAATTAACAATCACAAAAGTCGATTCATAATTTTAATTCATCTAAAGCAATTTAAAATTATAAAAAAATAAAGAAAAAAATAAAATAGCTATAATGCTCAATTAAATTCAAGGCATTCTCGTCCATGCATTTTTCAAATCTTATTTAAAACAGTTTTAAATTTTTCTTTAGACCGAGAGATCCTAAAAAAATACTCTGAGATATTTAAGAAATATTTGGCGTCTTAAGAAAAATAACTAAAATGGAAAGCCAAAAGTTGATCGCCATTGACATAGAAAGTTTGGCCAATTCAAACATTGCCACAACTTCTACATCGGTAATCAGCAAAAAAACAGAAAAAAAACTTCAACTAGCCGATTTTAAAAATTATTCCGAAACATTCCGGGATTTGCTGGCCTTGTTCGACGAGGAACTATGTCCCAAAATGGTGGCCCTAATGTGCGCTAGGCTCAACATTACAGAAGCTCATAAAGTTCAAGTATTTTAAAAGTTTTAAAAATTTTAAAAAATATATTTTTTTAAATCTAGATCTATGTGCATAAAGCAAGAAATAAGGAAAATTTTTTGCTTAATTTATTCAGCGATTGTCAAGATGAAATTAGATATTTTGAATCGGTGATCCAATTTTTGGAACAATTCGAATCCACCAAATTTTTAGTTCAATCTTTGCGCAAGGAACAAAATTGTAATATTTTAAAATTACATCATAAAATTTTGTCTCTCTGATTTTGGAAAAAAAGCCATTTTTAAGGAATGTGAAAAAAATCAAAAGTCTGCTTTTTCCATTCAATTTAGCTTACAGGGCAACAAAATATCAGTATTTATAAAAAAATAATTTTTTTCAAAGTATTTTATTCTAATTTTTTTCATTTAGTTTAAATCCCAATCACAATCATCACTGACCACTAACTCATCAAGTGATTCGGAAAAAATTCTTAAAAGTAATAAACACAATTGAAATTTGGAAAAAATTATCTAACTAATTAATTTAAAGCTAATGTTTTGCTGGTCTTTACTTCAAATCAGCAGAAACGACACCAAGTCCGAATTAAGAATTTTAAAGACAAAATTGAAAAATCAAATATTGCTTTAATAGACTTTAATTTGAGCAAAAAATATGAAAATACCATTAAAAATGAATTCCTTAAGGTAAATAAAAAAACAATTTTTATTTAAATTTAATATTGAAAATTAATAGTGGGAAAATTGGCCAGTTTTTTTATTATTCGATAAAGAAATCGATGAAATAATAGATTTCAACAAAAATGGTAGTTTAAGGAAATCTCCTGAACTTAATAACATAGTCGAGCTTTATTTGCAATTATACTTGGAGTATTTGAATTGTGGAAATAGACGGTATGCCTAATAAACTCTTTTAAAAAATTAAAATTTTAAATTTAACTAAAATTTAGTTTCTATGTTTTTGTGCTTGATGACTATAAAGATTATTGCTTACATAAAAACGGAAAATTTAGATACCATTGGTTGCTAAAGAAAATCACAGATCCTAATGGAAATGAGAAACTCATTCCGCCTATTCGCATACCTGACAATGACAAAACTAGTTCGGAATCAGTTTATTTTGATAAATTTTTGGAATATCTTAAAAGTGCCATTAGACCATTTTGCCAGAGCAGTGTATTATAAACAGCAAAATTTTAATTAGAATTTTTAAATTTGTTTTTGAAAACTTTCGCTTTGTAAGTCAAAGTCACTTTTAGTCAAATTTCCGTTTTCCTTCATTTGTTTTTTTTTCATTTAAACCGATTTTTTCACTGTCTTGTCTTTAAAAAATTCTTTTTTTTTCATTTTATTTTTTAAATACAAATTTTATTTACAATTTTGATTCTAAGGATTATTGAAGAAGATCAAATTTTTAACTATTTATATGGCTTTGAATTAAGGAATAACTAGCAGTTCTAAGACAAACATTCAGTTTATAAAGAACTGCAAGTTAAGATTTGATGTAATCCTGGTGGTGTGGTAAAATATGGAAAATTTTATATCGACCATGCTGTGTTTTTTTAATTAAACTTGGATGTCTTTACTGATTAACATGGTTCATATTTTAATCATTCTGACTCAATTTAAATATATATTTTGTAAAACTTTAATTTTGAAATAAATTCAAAGAAAACACATTTTTGTTTTATTTATTATTTTGCCTTTAATAAAATTAAAATTAAATTTTAAATTATCATCAAATTCTTTAGTGTTGCATAAAATTAAAAACAGGGTGAGTGTGAAAAATTAATAAAATATATTTTATTTTGTGATAAATATACCATCAAAATGACAATACATGATAAAAAATCGATAATCAAAATTTATTAAAAGCTTGCTTAAAATAATCCCATTGTGAAAATTAATGCTAACATATTTTATCAAGATTTTTCATGGACTATTGCATAAAATTATCATCAGCACCTTTTAAAATTTAAATAATTAAGCACAATTATGAATTAAAAAAGATTTTAAAGCACCTTTTAATGCTAAGGATTATAAAATTTTATTTTGATTTCAAGCTTTTGAGAAGTTTGTTATTTTATAAGAGACCGATTTAAGGAAAAAATTATTCAATCTTTTATCGAAAAATGCGCCGAGGAATTTTCTGGTTCGTTTGATTAGATTAATTTAGAAAAACAAAGAAAAAAGTCTTAATTTTTCTTAAGTCTATCAACTCAGACTTAATTATTTAGAAAAAAATGTTGACAATATTCTAATGAAATTTAAAATTTGCCAAAGTAGATTCAAAAACATAGACCATAATCAAAGACAATAAAATAAAAATAAGATTATTAGTTTAAACATGTAAAACTAGGATTAAATATAATTGTTTTTTTTCCTTGTATTTTAATTAGAATATGAAAAGAAAAAAACAAATTAACTGGAAAATAAAGATATTTTTTAAATTAGATTTGGTGTCATATTAACACTGATCACTGGAGAACAATTAATTTATATTGAATTGGGTTGTCATTAGTTTCGATAAAATTTGATAATTTTATACAAAATTTGAATCAGGCCATAATTAGACCAGTAGTAAAGGAAATAAATTTTTTTCGAAATCATATGAATTTGGTCCGTAGCAAAATAATAAATGTTGCAATTTTTTTAAAAATAAATATTTATTTATAATAGAATGTTTATTTTGTATATAATACTATTTGTTATTGCTCACTTATGCAATAAAGATATTTCAAGATATTTGGCAATCAAATAATTAAATATTTTTAAATTAATATATTTTTCAAAAATCGATATGATGAATCAATGAGAAAAGAAACATCGATTCTAGATGATGCTCAATGATCGGCTTAGTCTATGCCTAAATGAGTAATTTTAAAAAGCTGATTTTTTATGATACTAAGATAAAACATGCTAATGGGCCTGATTGATTAAGAATAAAAATTGGTGATGGATTAAATTTGCTTTCGTCAATTTGAAAGTTCTCATGATCGAATTTTATTTGAACTAAAGAACCAAATGGCTTAGATGAGGAAATATATTATATAAAAGCCTGAATATTGGTGTTTAATATTGTTTTAAAAAAAGTTCCGAGTAAAACGCTAGCTCTGGGTGGCAACACTCATGGAATTCAATTAAATTTTTTTCTTCTCGACACCTCTGGAAAGCATTTCAATTTCTTTATCATAAATATTTAATTATTTGCATTTTTTTTCACTAAAGGATTAAATTTTATCTATTAGTAATTTAAGAAATTAGTTTCTTGTTACTGTTTTTGCATAATAAGTTTTTAGTCCTGTAAAATTATAGATCGAGATGGCTTTTTTTAAAAATTACAAAAAATTTTTTTTCTCAATTTGTGACGCATTAAATGTATTTTTAATTACAAAATTTTTTCTTAATTTAGTTAATCAAGTTTGTTCTTGAATTCATTCAGCCTTTTTAGATAAGCATTAATTAAAAACGAACCCGCAGCATAATCAAATCAAAATAGCTTAGATTTATTTCTAATTATAATAATATTTATAAACAAAATAGTTAATAATTTTCCAAAAAAAAATATATAAATTTTAAAATTATTTATTAGTTTTATTACAGTAATAACCATATTTATGCCATAATTATTTTATTTTATTGGTTTAATTTTTCGCTGCTATCGATTGAGAAAAGCTCAAATCGCTATCAGCCTTTATTGTTTCCAAATCTGGCTTTGTAATTATTTGTTTATTATCTATGTAATAATTTTCATCGACCGTGATAATGAAATATGGTTGTGTTTTTTTCTTATGCGCAGTAAACAGGGATCAAATCAAGGAACTTGATAAAATTATAAATTAAGCTCTCTAGGCTCAGTGAATCAATAAAATTGAATTTTTTGACAAAAATTTATTACTTTTTTAAGATTTTAAACTTGGCTAAAATGTTTTTCATTGATTGATGTTCGTCATCATCCGTCAATTTTAAATCATGAAAAATTTCGGAAATAAATCACTCATAAATCATAGTTTTTTTTCAAAAGACATGCTTTTTTGTGCCTAAATAAATCTTAGAGTCAGATAAATTAGAATAGATTGTGAATTCAACAAGTCTATCTAAATTTAATAATAGTAATCAGTTTTAAAAGTGCTTTGAACAAAAATTTTTATCTTCTAGTTAGAAATAGCTATATTATGCAATTAGTTTAATATAGTTTAACTATGGATTATATCAATTCTAGGATAAATAGATCAAATTTTTGTTATTTAAAACAGAAAAGCTAAAAAATATCTTCATTTTATTTTTAATTAAAACAGATTTATTTAAAGCAGGTATTTTAAGCATTAAAATTGATCTACAAAAAGTTGAATTAACATTTTATAATTTTTTAAAAGAACTCTAATCAAGTCGACTTTTTTAAATAAATAATTGTTTAATTTTTTTTGTGAAACTTGTCTGGTCTTTTGGTCAGTCTATTTGGAAAATAAAAATTTTCACATTTAACAATCTAAATTTTAAGCAAGATTCTAAAAATAAATTGAATAATGTTTAAAATCTATCCAAGGCTTCACAATTAATTTCTATCTTGAAACAAAAAATAGATTTTATTTATTTTTTCAATAAAATTTCCATTCGCTCAAAGCTCTTAAAACTTCCTCAGAGCTATTTTAAATTCACCATATCCCAATGAGATAATTATTTTTTATTATGATTCAAAGAAAGAGAATAAAAATACGACAAAAAAAGAACACATTAATTCGATATTTCTGATAATCAGCGCACCACATTAAGAAAAAAAAATAAAAAATTATTTAATAATCATAATAATATTTTGAATAAAATGAAATGATAATAAATCAAGAGAGAAGCTGCTATGACAAATGGACAAATAACTTACACGAAGCCAAAATGAATCAAACCCATGCGAGTTCTACGACCAGCAAGCATTCTGGCAGTGCTCACGAGTCCATCATAAACCGCATGAAACCAAGCGAACCACAGGCAAGCACAAATTCCAAAAATTATCTCATCGAGTATCCATTTAGGCGAATTCCGCGCAAAACAGACCAGATAAACGCGCTCTTTAGCTTTTTTGAACTTGTTAGTCTATTCACACTGAACATAGTGCTGGTCTTTCCGCTAGTTACCATTCTCTTCTTCACCATGTTCATTCCATTCACCATTTTTAGATCACTCTTGTTCAAGTGTCTCCACTGTTCCCACTTGGTCGCATCGAGCCAGTACTCGATGGACGAAACACCGGATTTTCTCAGTCCCATCGAACTATTCTGGTACTTGAACAGCGAATTTAGGAAAGAAACAAACAGCTTAAGGGGTCCTAAATCAATCGGAGCAGGGGTATTTTTCATAGAGGGCTACTTGTCCAAGAGCACAGTGCGCGATTTGATCAACAACAAAATAATCCAAGCGAGCCTGCGCTCCCCCTACCACGAATTCAGCCGCTTCTCCGAAAGAATACTCAAAGTGTTCGGCTTTGGCTATGTATGGGTGAGAACGCCACAGTTCAATCTGGACGAGCACATCATTGAAATTGACAATGCACAGGCCAATCTAAAGACAGACAAGGATCTACAGGCCTACATATCTGACTTGTTGGTCAAGCAGAATTTTAGTCTCAACAAGCCATTGTGGAACTTGTACTATCTTAAAAGCTTTGGTCAAAATCTGAGCGACAAAACAAGTGTTCTGATATTTTTGTACCACGAGTCGTTCTCTTCAGGGGTGTCACTGATGCGCCTGTTTCTCAAAGGACTGGTAGACAACCGGAATGCATTTGACCTAAAGCCCAGATATGCTTATTTCAACCTGAGTATAAGTATTATAAAACAATTTTTGTTCTCATGGATCAAGATGGTTCATATGGTGCTGCTGGGCAGAAGGGACCAAAATCCACTCACTCACAGATACTGCAAAAGTGAAAGATTCAAAATGCTCAAGCTAAAGCCGGTCTCGTTCGGCAACCAAACAGTCACTTGGTCCGAACCATTTAGTCTAATAATGCTCAATAGGATCAAGCTAGTCACTCGTTCCAAAATGAACGACTTGCTAACAGCCACACTAGCTGGTGTACTTAGGAATTATCTGAAACAAAAAGGCATAAACAATCCATTTGACATGAAAATGGTGATGCCCGTCGATTTGACATCCAACAAGTATCCGTTTAAGATCAAGAATAATTCAACCATGATTTGTGTCAGGATGCCTGTGAACACAGAGGGCTCGATACCGCGTCTCTGGATGACCAAAATAAAAACATCCAAACTCAAAAATTCCAATGACTTCCTTTTTTTTCACTTTTTTGTAAATTCGTTGTTTTACTTGTTGCCGAATAGAGTAGCTTTTTGGCTAGTTGAACGCGTTCTCAACCGAAGTACATTTCAGGGCTCTACATTGGGCGCCGGCGACTCCACTTTGTCCACTCTGTCCATTTGCAATCGCAATCTCAAAGGCCTAATCTATTTTAATCCGGTTATTTCGAACATAAAAATAAGCTTTGCCATAGTCACTTATGGCGATGAAGTTCGCCTTTCTTTGCAGGCTGACACGGGCATTATTTCCGACCCGGACCTAATTACCTCAGAGTTTATTAAACAAGTAAAAAAAAGAATTAATGAAATTAAATTAATAATTTAATAAAAATTTAAATTTAAAAAAAAATGTTTTTTTTCTAGTTAGAAAATTTGACCGATTTGTTGGCAAACCGTAGAATACCTGGTGAAGTAAAGCGAATTGTACGACCAATTGTGGAATCCTTTACTCAGTCATCTCCGGTTACAGCATTAACAAACGAGGTGTCAATAGAAGAGGTAATAAACATCTTCTTGCAAAGAATTTTTTGTATTTTTGACATTTTCTATCAAAAAATAACTCTGAATTTAATTTAATTTAATTAAAAGCCAGTATTTTTAAAGTAAATTATTCAATTAAAATTAGAAAATAAAATTTGATGATTATTTTTAGTAAAAAAATCAAATTTTTTTTAACAAAAAAAAATTTTTGAGTCTTGTTTAAATAGACATCAATAAATTTAATTAATAAAATTTAAGATTAGAAATTAATGTCAAATGATTCTGATTCAATTGATTAAATTATTTTTTTAATGAGATTTTATAAATTTTTTAATTAATTTAGCAGGGTTTAAGGAAGTCTGCCTTCTTTAAAAATGGTGTTAAAGCTAAAAAATTATTTATTGGGACAGATCTGCCGCTTAGAATTAATCATGATCCAGTATCCACCTATTTTATTCTCTTATCATTTAGCACTAGTGTTTTTGAATAAGGTATAAAGCTCTTTCCAGAAGCCTCTAATTAAATTTTTTATTCTTCTAATTAAGAATATTTTCCCAATATATTTCAATAATTAAGTTATCAAAAAATTTCAAAATCGAAATTCGCTCCGTGCAAAAATTCTTAATTTATTGATATTATTAAAATAATTTATTGATATTATTTAATTTCAATTAACGCCGATTCTGGCTATGTTAAAAACATATTTTGCAAAGATTTTGAAGAGAACTAATTTGGATCAAACAAATTTTTTTTCAACATAAGTAGCTTTACCAATATTTTAACAAATCTCGGATAAAATTTTGTTATTATCCTGCTCATACTCTTCCAATTCCAATTTAAATTTAAATTCTGCTATTCAACTCTACTGTTTTAATTCAATCTTGTTTGGTGTTATGACACAGCCACCATGTTTTTATTAAAAGTTTATTGAATAATAATTACATGTATTTTTCCTTCTTTTTCACTTGATTTACATTAAATTATGGGTCTTTTTTTTAATAACAAATTAAAGAATTTAAAATCTAGATTTTGATCAGCCTTTTTTTAAGATATTTGACAATGTTTTAAAAATGTATGAAAGAATACATATTTATAAAGTAAGAGTGTTCAGAAATTCAGTTCCTCCATAACATGTCTTTTTGCTTGATTAACAATTGAACCTTAATTTCTTGTTTTTTAAATCCAAATTTTAAGATGCAGCATAAAATTGCCGAAATACAACAAGAATTACAAATATTGTCTGAGAATTTGAATAGTTTAGACCAGAATACTAGTGACTATATTCGTCAAAAACAGATAATATTGATCAAATCAGACCGATTGAGAAAAGAATTCCGCTCTCTTTTAATCAAACTTCAAATAAGACAAAATTTACACAACCAAACTATTCCATCTGACGACGAAGATGAACTTGATCCCAATGAGAGAGTTCGTCTTCGCTCGTCATCAATCGCATCTAAAATTTCAGTTGGTTCCAACTCTACATCGAAGCGGAACAGGTGAAAAATCAAATTTATTAAATTATTTAAACAAAAATATTAACTTTATTTTTTAAAATTTTAAAATAAAAGAGAGTCTAGTTCGGAGCATTCTAATTGTAACTTGGACAAAATAGTTTCAAGTCGCAAAGGCTCAAATTGTGCTCAATCCAGAAATGGAAGCATGAGTTTTGCCAGTGGAATATCAAATGAAATGCATGGTCCCAATGTTCACAACTCTTCAGTCAATATGAATTGTTTGACCGTGGAAAATGAGCTAACAACATCTAAAAAACAGATAAGTTTTTACTCAGCAAGTCAGTCAAATGTAAATAAAGAAACAAAAACTATGAACGAACTGAACGAATTTTATTATGAAGATATGTAATTAAGCTTTAGTTGCTATTGTTAATTATTGTTTTTTTGTTGAGCCTTAAATTTAAATGTTTATTTTCAAATAAAATTTTTATTTGTTTTTAAATTTTTTACAGTCTGCATTTATATCTCTTGAAAGGACTTTTAAATTATTGACGTAATTTTAAAAAAATTTTTATTATGTTTCTATTTTAAATAAATCTGACAACTAAAAGCTTTTCCTGTTTTCTTTCTAAATAATAATATGTAGAATAGAGCAAAAATATTCGAAATTAATAAAAAAATATTTAGAGTTGAAATACTCAAGCAAAGATTATTAAAATATTTTATTAGTTTCTAAAAATAACAAAAAAAATTGAATGAAAAATTTATGACTTAAGACAAAAAAATAATTTTTCTAAATGATGCCAAGAAAATGAAGTTCATGAAAAAAATAAAAAATTGTCAAAAAAATTTCTTCTTTAAATGCATTAAATATCAGCGAAGATTTTTTACAAGTTTTTAATAATTAATAAATTATTGATAATTTTTCTAGAAATACATGTGTGATACAAAATTATTTAAAAATACTCTTTTAATTAAATCTTGATTTTTTCATACTGAAATTTTGATATTTCAACTATTAAATTTAATAATTATGCAAATAAAAATAGAATTGGTCAAAGTATATACAGTGACTACTAAATTTTTATTTGCCTCAACCCTAAGTTTGGTTGCTAACAAAAATTTTGTTCGTGAAGTAACTTAGCAACATACATAAGTTGAAAATTTGAAAAATAAAATTTAAAAAATTTAAACTACACTAAAAGAACATTAGTGCAATTCAGAATCGATTAAAAATCGAAAATGTCTGATTATGAAGATGAACAAAACTACGAAGAAACCGATCAAGATATTGAACAAGAACTAGAGGCCGAAACGGGTCAAGAGGAAGAGACCAAAATTGAAGGAGGTGAAGAGGAAGAGCAAAAAGAAGCCGAAGAAGAAAAAGCTGAGGAACAAGTAGAAGAAGAAGAAGTACAACCAAAATATTATTTAATTTTAAATTATTTTATTAATTAAAAAATTAATTTTAAGCGTCCGCCAGATGTCAGTCTTAACGAGGACATATTGTCAGAGAGCCTACTGCTACTTGCCAAGACTGGTAATGGTCTTTCTCATGCTTATGTTAGACTAGATGCTGCTCAAAAGTATTAAGCAAAAATAATTATTAATTTTTTTATCTATTCTAATTTAAAAGAGGCCTCACTGATATATCACTGCTAAAAAATTACATTCATCTTCGCTACATTGATCTATCTAACAACAATTTGAAAGACATTTCTGCATTGAACAGTCTTACCCATTTGTTGACCCTTAAGCTTGACTTCAATCGATTGACCAGTGCCAAATTGGACCCTTTACCATATTTACAAACAGCAAGTTTTAGTAACAATAGAATCAAATCAACAGACGGAATTTCACATCCAAAACTTGAAATTCTAAATTTGAATAGTAACTTTTTCTTCATTAATTATTCATTTAAAAATAGCAAATATTTTTAAAGAAAATGAGATAAGTGAAATAAAAGATTTTGATGGAAATAAATTGCCCAATTTACAGACACTTGAAATAAGAGAAAATAAGCTCACATCAACAAAAGGAATTCGTTTGCCAAGCTTAAAAAGCATTTTTATTGTAATCTCAGTTGTATTTTTAAAATTTAAATTTAAATAATTTAATCAGGCAGCTAATATGCTTACAAGTTTGGAAGATTTGGCTGATTTGAAAAATTTAAGCGCTCTTCATTTACGCGACAATAAATTGGAGAACTTGGACGGCTTCAGCGAGAACATGGAATCACTCCAGTATATAAACTTAAGAGGGAATATATTGGCCAATTTTACAGAAATAAATAAGCTTCACATACTACCAAAACTGCGCGCTTTGGTCTTGCTGGACAACCCGCTTACTGAAAATAGTGATTACAGATTGGAAGTGCTGATTGCAGTGCGTCGTTTGGAAAGACTTGATAAGGATGAATATTTGGAAGAGGAAAGAACCGAGGCTGAGGAAATACACGAGCAAAGGCGAATAAAGGAACAAGAAGCTGCTCTTGAGTCACAGTCTAATCTAAACGATGAGAACAACAACGATGCCGATGAAAATGAAAAAATTGACAATGATGAATAAATTTTTTTTTTTATTATTAAATTAATAAATTATTTAACTAAACTTTTTGTTTTATTTTAGAAAAATAAAAGTCCTCTAATTAAACAGAGGATTTGAAGCTAAATGTGTAGATTAGATATTTATGTTTTTAGATTTATGTTGATATGTTTCGTTATTATTCAAATGTTGTGACTATTTTGTATCCATTACGGTTTATACCAATTATATGTCAACTAGTGTTGTTAATTTTACTCTTATTGGACAGGGTTAGTGGCACTAGTGGAAGCAGAACTTTGATCTTAGAAAATTTGATCAAAGTTTTGGGTCAAAATTTTAAATTATTTAACTTTTATTTTCAAGGAAAAAAATGTCAGAATGTTTATGAATTTAGAATCTCAGTCAAACTCGCAAATATCTAATTTTGAGACTCTAGATACTGAGTATGATTTTTAAAATTGAGATTTCCCAACCGATTAATCTTGGTTATCATTTATTTTAATTTAAAATAAATTAAGGATAAAGATAATCTAAAATTGTTCAAAAAAAAAAGAAATTATTTTATTTTTAATCTCAGAAACTCTATTTGTTGAAAAAATAAATCAAAAAATTTGGGAATCTCATTTTTTGTTATTAATTAAAAATAATTTAAATTTTTTTATCTAAGGTATATAATATGGCTTTCATTCTCAATTGGAATTCTTGTTTTTGAATTGATCTCATTTATGTTCACCATTACCTCATTGATATTTTATCAAACTTTTATTTGTAATTTAAATTAAAAAAAAATTCTTAAAATATTATTATTAATAATTTAGCTATATTGTCACACTCAATCGGAGTTTTAGTTTTGTTTGCCTTCTATATACAGACATGGCCTTTCAGAGATATACGCTGGGTTTTGGGATTTTGCACTGTTATTCCATTTTTAACAGAATTATACGCCTATTTGGACGTGTTTTCTTTAAGAAGATCGTACATCTAATTTTTTTAATTTTTATTTTTTTTTAAATTAAAGCTTAATAATAAAATTTTGAAATTATTTTAAAAATTCATGATTTAACAATTCGCTAGCATAAGGTCTCAAATCGGGATCTCTGGTTAAACACTTTCGGACAAAATCTCTGGCTTCTTCAGTAAAGTGTTCTGGAAGTTCGGGCGGCGGACTTTCTCCACTGCCTATTGCATAGATGGCAGACAAAGGACTCAAATCTCCCCATGGTGGTCTTCCAACAGCCTGATTATTTAGACCAGCTTTAAAATTGCTTAAAAAAGACAATAAAATTTACCATTTCAAAAACAGTTGCTCCAAGAGACCATATGTCAGCCTTAGATCCATGACCAGTTTCTCTTATTACCTCTGGTGACATCCAATATGGAGTACCTTTTAAAGATTTGAGCAATTGTTTGATACTATTGGAACTTTGATTTTTTCTCAGTCTTTTGGCACATCCGAAATCAATCAGTTTCACTATACCATTGCTCATCAGCATTATATTTTTGCCTTTTATATCCCTATGCACAACATTACATGAATGAAGATAGTTTATTCCTTCAGCAATTTGATTAGTGAAATTTTTGAACAGCTCTTCATCAAAAGGTCCGAATGTTTTGAGCAGTGCTTCGATAGTTCCGCCTGGAATAAGCTCCATAAATATATTTACAACATTACAATCAAGCATAGTTCCCATGAATCTAAATGATTTTTTTTTTGATTTTTTCATTTTTATATATAAAATTATTAAATTACTGAACAATATTTTCATGTTCAAGCTCTCGAAGGATTTTCACTTCCTCTCTCACACATTCATATTCAGCTCGCGCTTTAACAGGATCTGACTCTTCCATTTCTATCTGCTTTACAGCTATTATTTCACCTGTGCTCAACATGGCTTGATAAACAGACCCAAATGCTCCTTTGCCTAGAAGATTGCCTCTTTTCCAACGAAATTGAAAGTCATTTTCACTCTCAATTTGAAGACTCTTTGACAAAATTTAGAAAGATTTATTTAAAAAAATTATTTAACTATTACAATAGGACTCCTGTTTCTATCGTTTCGATACTTGAGGTCATAGTGGTAAGTAATACTGTTCGAGTCAAAACTGGCAGAGCTATTAGCAGATTCGTTGCCAATGCTATCAAATTTTCTTGACTTAAATAAATTTTATTAATCCTAAAATTGAAAAAACTGAGTGTATGATGTTTAATCAGGGTTCAAACCCGACTGGAATCAAACTAAGCGACTCCGAGATCCGTAGAGTAAGAAGATTTTAAGTACCTAGGCTCAAAACTTAAATCATGCGAGACCGATTTTATCCATCGTAGATCACTCGCTTGGGCAGCGTACTGGAAACTGGAAAAAATATGGAAAGCTAAGCACTTATCAATCAAGTTGAAGGCCAACATATTTGAATCTACCGTCATTTCAGTAATTTTATACGGATTTGAAGCATGGATAGTGACTAAAGATATGGAGAGGAAAATGAATACTTTCGCCACGTCATGATATAGAATGTGGTTTGGGATCAGACCGCTCGACAAGGTTTCGAATGAAGAAGTGTACAAAATGGTAGAGCAAAAATCTGTGGTTGAAAAACTCAGAAAAAGGCAGCTTAGTTGGGTAGGACACACGCTACGAAGAAATGCAAGCGACCCAGCTAGACTATTCTGCTTCTACGAACTCGAATTCAATCATGGTTCAATTAAACGAGATAGAAAAACAACAACATTTTTCAAATACATCAGCGGTCTTTTGTTCTCTAAGGAGGTTGAAGTGACCAAGTCTGAAATTGAGAGTTTGGCAATGAACAGAAGACTTTGGAAGAAACATGTCGCCGAATGCTGTAATCAAGTGTTCAAATGAAGAAGAAGAAGAAGAAGCGGATTTGAAAATGCATATGCCGTCAAAAACTAGGCTTGTAAGGAAAGAAACTTGATAAACCAGGATCCTAGTGAGGCAAAGGAAGCAAGCTCAAGAGGTGACCTGCATATACTATATAGGATCATTAATATGGTATGTGGCTCTTCATAAAGCAGAAAACTATTATTTGGTGTCAAGAAGGCATTCCAGAAGACTGGTCAAAGAGCAAACCTTGCGAATAAAAGGAGAAAAAGTGATTTGTGACAATTGGCGAGGAATAAAACTGTTACCAAAAGCAAGCAAGGCGTTGTGCTGTTGATTGACTTCAAAAAATCTTTTGAAAGCATACACACAGAGAAACCTTGTGCGCCATTTTAAAATCTTCTGGAAAAAGGACAATCTGGGAGTTCGACTTGATTTGAATCGAAATTAATGACCCTATGCTCCACAACTAGCGAAAAAGGAAAATAAAATATAATTGAAATTAAATAATTATTAGATAAAAAAATTTTCTAATATATTTATTATTCTTTTAGTTGAGAAAAAAATTACACTTCAATTTTAGTAACATTAATTTCATTAATAATTGTAAAAGAACTAATATGTTTTAATATAGCTACAAATTAATCGATATTTAACATAGACATGGGAAAACAGGCGGGTTTTAGGAAAGAATTTGTAAAAATTGGATTTCAATTTAAAAAAAAATTTATCCTAAAAGAACATAAAATGCCACTTGTTAAGAATAGATGCTTTAAAGTAATAGTAATGGAAAAACTATTAGTTCTATTATCATCAAATTGCAGTCTGTACTTTCATATTTTACGTAGTTTCCTTAGACTTAATATCCTGATTAAAAACATATCTAAATAAATACAAATTTTTTTTATTTTTTAATAAAAGACATTTTAATCTTTTGGATGCATATTAACCCGTCATATCAATAATTAAAATTGCCATATAAAAATAAACAAAATAGTCAAATGGATATAAAAATTAAAGATTTTAATTATTTAACAGTTTAATTATTAATTTTAATTTTATATTAATTTTAGTTTTATTTTAAATATGGCTTATATGATAAAACTTTCGATAGAATGTTATCTTTTTCAAAACAAATAATCTCTTCCCATAATTTAGGTACTTTTTCTTAAACTAGTTTTTTAATAAAAAGTGCTATTTTTTAAAAATAAGTCTCAATAAGTTAAAAATATTTGATTTCTATTTAATTTAGTCTGAATTAATTTTTTATGTATAATTTTAATAATTTGGGAATTTATTCAATATTAAGGGAAAAAAATAAAAAATTTGTGGTATTTTATTCAAGTTTTGTGGTACTCGAACAAAATTTCTCAAAATAAAATATCAATTTTTTTTTTCCAAATTATTAAATAAAGTTTAATTTTGAACATTTTTTAAGAATTATAGAAGAATATACATGAAATTAACATGAAATTACATGAAGACCTTTTAATAATCTGAAAAAAAGTTCCAAATTAAAAAAAAATTATATTTTATGTTTCTGTTTCTGATTCAATAAAAAAATATTAAGTAATAAAGTTATTTGTTAGAAAAAAAACTTGCCATATAGAACAAATCACTTTTGTAAATAAAATTAAAGTAAATCAAACTCACATTTAATTTTAATTTTGAACTTAAGTTTAACTTTTCTTCATCATCTCGTTGATTGAAATTGCCCGACTGTACCTCATTAGGTAAAGGAATCATTAGAGTATTGATTTTGTCACTTAAACCGGGTGGTAATTTAAAATTTTTGCGGATACCCGGCACAATTGTCTGATCGGCTGTATTACTAGACCTTAGTGAATTTTTATTTCCTTTAGTATCAGACCTGATACTCGGTGTTCTGTTTACTGTATTTTCCTTTTTGCTATCGTTCGGAATCGGAGGCTTGCTAATGACTTTTTTTTCCGAATTTTGCTTTGCCATTTGGTACAACTCTTTTAGCCGCTTGGCATTAGAGTCCAAATCTTCTTGGTCAAAATTGATATTGTCTTTCAATTGATTTGCCATTTCTTCACTGAATTCTGCTTTTTGATTGTTCAACATCTCAGCTTTTTCCTCATTTTCCTGCTGCATTAATAGATTGTCATATTTGGTATAGATGGCGAACAATTTATCTTCAATTGACTGAACAAAATCTTTATTTAATTGACTATTGAGTTTTCCTTGGCCGAATTCTTCGGATACTATTTTGTCCGGTGCTGATTTTACCGCTATTCGTGCTGCTTTTGTGTTAGAACTTGTCTGGTTGCTGTCAAGCTTAATCTCGGATATTTCCTTTTCATTATCACTCAAGTAGTTTACGGAATTCTTTGACGACACAGACATGTTTTCGTCAAACTCAGAATCGTACATGTCATTGTGCATAGACTGGTCAATTTCTTTCTGCAAGTTAACATCTATCTCTTGGCTGATTAGAATTTTATTTCTAGTCTTTTTGGGGTTTATTTTTTGTCCTGTTGGCTTAGTTGTCGCAGATTTTACTTTTTTGGCACTTGTTTTTTTCTTGGTTGTGCCAGATTTTGGTTTTAAATTTTTTTCAGATTGTACCGAGGCAACACTGTATGGCTGGGGGTAGTTTTCGAACATGGTGAAAATTACAGGCTCTTTTGGCTCAACAAGACTAACTTCAGATTTGGCTGATAGAGGTTTTTCGGCAAGATTTATCCGGCTCGAGTTGACTTCTAGACAACTGTCGTTTGATGGACAAATGGTTGATTTGCTGGCCGAGCTTATGGTGGTCAATGTGCTTTGAAATGATGCATTAAAAATGTCATTTGGAGTTTCAATTGGACTCAGCTTTGTCCGAGGGGTCTGTGTTTTGACAGGCTCAGCTTTTGGTGGATTTTTGGCTTTGGTCTTGATTGGAACACTTTTCATAGAGCCAAAAGAGGTTTTTTTAGTACATTCATTATTTTCTGGATTTTTTGCCAGCGTTTTGGAAACTAAATGCTGAGGTTTTTTTAAAATAGAAGTAATAGGTTTTGTTTTATCCGCATGCTTCTGCGGATTTAAGTCTAATTTTTTGACATTTATCCTAAGAGTTTCACTGAGTGACTCTTTGATTGGGTCCAAGCGCTCTTTGTCCGATTTATTCTCAATTGTTTTTGAAAATTTTTCCACAAGTGTTTTTTCTGTTTGCATTTTGCCACAAGATTTTTGTCCACTATCTTTAACACTAGGGGGTCTCTGGAAAAAGAGTATTTAGAAAAAAAAATTTAGTAAAAAATAATAGATACACTCGATTTGGCTGAGTATAATTCACGACTTGTTAAAGGATCAAGGCTTTGTCTGGAAAGTCTTCCGGCTTCGGATATAATGTCAATGGTAATTGGGGTGTCAAAGTCGCGGAAATTAGAGAATGACAATTGTGCTTGGTCTATGGAAACAAGTTTGTCTGGTGACTTTTTTTTATTAAAAGATAAATTTAATATGTCGTTGGTCGATTCGCTTCTGGATGGCGAATAATCAGAGCCGAGATCTAGCGATTTACCAAGAGGTGGAAGAGATTTTGGTTTAAATCTTTATTAAAAATTTTTAATCCTAAAAAACAAGTCAAACATTTAACTTACTCTTGAGCTGTCAAATTTTGACCTTTGCTTGTTTCATCCTGCAATAAATTAAAGATAAAATTTTTGACAAAAAAGCTTTATTTATTTAAAAAAAAAAGAAAAGCAATGTATAAAAATAGTGAAATAGCTGTTTCACGCTTACTTTTCTTGGCAAAAAATCCTTAAAGTGGAGACAAAAAATTTTATTCATATTATTGATTAGAAATGTGATTCAAGACCTTTTTATGAACTTGAAAATATGCGCAGACACTTTAAGCTAAAATCAGGAGCACACATATTTGGGTGTAACATTAGGTAAAAAAGAAACTTACTAAATGAGTTAAAAAGCAGTGATCTTAATTATCTTCGTAAATATTACGTAAGTTGTTGTTATTAGCAAAAAGTGATCGTAATTACAAGGTGGTTTTCTAAAATGAAAAGAAAAATTTTAAAATTACTTACGTCCATGGACTTGGTTAAGTTAGACAATCTTAAAAAATTTCATTTTTTATCTGAAAAAATTAATTCTGTAAGAATAACTGTTGCATATGTTACCATGGACTCCATTTACATTATTTTATGTAAGCTTGCTTATTAAATTCCCTTAATATTGAATAATGGAAAAAAAACTACTAAATTTTTTTGCCAAATTAGTTGAGTGTTTATTGTATTTACATTAAATTGAAAATCGATTGCTGCTGTCAAATACTTGAGACTGCCTATTTTCGCTGTGACAAAGTTAAAGATTGATTTCTCAAAGACACAATTTTTCAAGTTATCCAGGTAACAAAATTGAGCAAACAAAGTAAATGTGATTCAAACAACGAAATTCCCAATTAAAATTAACTTTCTCATTCAATTTATTTTTTTAAAAAAATTATCTTAATTTTTCGTACATTAAAAAACATTAAAAAAATAAAAATTAAAAAAAAATTAAATATTTAACTAGAAAATACAATTTATTTTTATTCTAAAATTGACTTGAAATTTAAACCATTCTCTCTACTAATTCGAATAAACATTCAAAAGAAAAATTTTATTAGATTACCCTAAAAAGAAAAAATTTCTTATTAATTACACCACGTAAATTTTGTTAAATTTAAATTTACAAAAAATATTTATGCCCATTTATGTTGTATAACATTTCAAGGTAAAATTAGTGTCACTTAGAAAATAGAATATGTAAATTGAAAACGTAACTTGCTTCACTAAAAAAATAAATGTTTTTTTTTTAAATTAATAAAAAGTTAATTTCACGGATATTTTTATTGATTAGATGTGAAAAAAAAATTAGAATTGCACAAAAAATAAGAAACGAGTCTTAAAAATAATAAAAAATTAATTTGATAAAAAATTAATGTGAATATATTTATTTATTCGTCAGCAATAGGTACGTGCTGTTTTAAATTGTGCAGCTCCTTGAGGGTTTTTGTAAGCAAATTGCGGACTGTATTTATTTCGAGCAGAGTTAAATTGTTTACTTTGGCATGTAAGCTTTCACTTTTAATAAACTCATTCATACTGCTCCTTAATTTTGCTATTCTCAAGTCCCAAATGTCTTTTATTAGAGTTTTGACCTCATCAGCTCTTGGAATGTCTTGCGGAGCACAATTAAGTAAAATATTGGTAATTTCCATATAATGAGGATTTGGCATTTGAGTGAATAAATCACTTGATTTTTCGTTGTTCATTATTTCTTCTAGTTTTTCTAGAATTTTAAATTAAATTGGTAAAATTTTTGATTTTTCTTAACGTGAACCTACCGACGTTTATCCATGAGGGACATTCGATGCGACATTTTTGTCTTTGACGAAAGTGAACTGCCAGCCAAAGTGGAACTTGAGTGGGAACACTTGGCTCAAAAGGACCAATATCTCCCTTGACAATTTTTTTAATTAGTTTTTAAAAATATTTTCTTTTAAACTTACTCCGATTAGATAAAAAGTTTTGTACTGAAAATTAGGCACTACAGTGATCAATTCGTTTTCAGCTATAAATTCAACTTCATCATTATCCATTATTTGTACAAAATTTAATTTTTACTTCAATTTTTTCTTTAATTTTAATTTCAAATTTTTATTTAGATCTAAATCTAACAAAATGTATTGCAATAATAAATGTACATAGTTTAGATTTGGTACATTTTAGTTCTAAAAATTAGTTTTATTTTAAAAATCATTGGAATTAAAAAGTTATTTTTATTCATTTTTTTGTTATTAATTAATTTAATTTATCCTTTAAATAGTTTTTTTTATTTTTGGTCTTTGTAGGATTTAAAGATTTTGTGTGAACTTAATAATTAATGTAAATTAGATTGTAATTTTATTTTATCTATTTTTCAAATTATAAACAAATATTTTTAGGATAATTTTAATTGATTATTTATACAATAGAGCAAAAGATGAATTTATTTGATATTTTAATCAAATAAAATAATGCATTTGTAATGAAATAATCATATTTAAAATCAATATTCATTAATATTAATTATTAGAAAGAAAACCCATTTTGGTATCCTTTATTTTTTTAACCAAAAGCTTTTTTTATTTGAACTTTTTCCACAAAAGAAACAAATTTTGGCTGGAACTTCAGACTAATTAAATTATTTTATTGATGCGACAGCTAGAGCTGAAATTAATGATAGATTTGAAAGATTTTGAATTTTTTAATTTTTTAAAATTTGTTTTGGACTTTAATGCGGCAAGTCCAAAATTTGCCTTTGAGTGCCAAGTTTCTTTGCAAGACATCAAATTAAAAAAAAATTAAAAAATTATTGTTTGTCAGTCTCAGTTAGATGAGTTGAGTTGACTATTTTTGAGTTTTTATTTAATTTTTTTTTGTCTTTAATTTTAGTCTTTTGACTTTGAGCTTTTTCAAAAGATTCAAACTTTACTTAAAATTTGTCTTTAAATCTTTTGATTGCATCACCAAAAAATTTTTTTAAAAATAAATAAATAAAATTCCCACAGATTATTTTGCTCATTATTTAATGCTTTTTCAAATCACAATAGTATTAGCACAGATTAAAATCAAAATAAATCATTTTATCATATTGAGTCGATTACATGAACAAAATAAAAAAATTCTACTATAAAACCAGAATAATTTACAAATTTTATTCAATTTTGATGATGATTCAAAAACCAGAAAACTAAATAATTTATGTTTGAAAAATAAAAAAATTTCTTAATTGAAATTTTTTTGATTACGATCTAGTTTGATAAGTGAAATATTCATTTCTAAAAAATGATATCTTTTTCCAATATAATCAACTACGTAATGGTGTAGAGAGGCAAAATGCAAATTTATTATTGCATAAACTTCAATATAGAGAATCGAGAAAAAAAAAGATGATAATTCAAATTATGCAGCATGATTACATCATCGACTAAATATTCATACAATTGTAAGTCGGGGATTATATTTCAACATTTTCATAAAGACAATAGTAATCTTGCAAATTGAAATCATTATTCTTAACCAAATGGCAATATCTAGAGAAAAGTTTAGTTTGAAAGAAGAGAGAAGAGCGCGCTTCAAACTTTTGATAATTTAGATAAACTTGTAAATTATTCATTTGCAAGCAAACAATGTGAAAATAATGTTTGCAATATTTCGTTTGGTAACATGCTTTTTTTCTAACCAAGTAGTCTACTACTTTGGTTCATGCATTCCATAATTAGAATCATTTTCTCTTTTGCTACGTAAAAATCTTCTTCTTCTTTTTAGAGATTAAAATTTCGAAAGAATTTTATTAAATTAATAAAAATGGTAAATTTAAAATTTTAAATTGAAATTAAATAAAAAACATTTCTCAGAGAGAGGTATTGAGCATTCACGTTGGTCAAGCTGGCTGTCAAATTGGCAACTCGTGCTGGGAACTTTTTTGTCTTGAACATGGTAATCTAATTAAAAAAAAAGGGGAAAAAAATGTATTTAATCAATTCTTCCACAGAGATTCAACCGGATGGCATTATGGCTCCAGAATCCAGAAATTCAGCCACTTCAATGGGAACTTTTTTCAACGAAGTAGGCAATGGTCGACAGGTACCAAGAACACTATTCGTTGACTTGGAACCAACAGTAGTAGATGAAATCAGAACCGGTAAGTACCGGAGATTGTACAACCCGGACCAGCTGGTGAGTGGTAAAGAGGACGCTGCCAACAACTACGCCAGAGGTCACTACACAGTCGGCAAAGAGATAATTGACCAGGTCTTGGACAAAATTCGCCGCTTGTCAGAACAGTGCACTGGTCTGCAGGGTTTTTTGATCTTTCACAGTTTTGGCGGTGGCACTGGTTCAGGCTTTACTTCACTACTAATGGAAAGGCTAAGTGTGGACTTTGGCAAAAAAAGCAAACTTGAATTTGCAGTTTATCCGGCACCGCAAATTTCCACTGCCGTAGTCGAACCTTACAACTCAATTTTGACCACACACACCACCTTGGAGCACACTGATTGTGCCTTTATGGTTGACAATGAAGCCCTGTATGATATATGCAAGCGTAATTTGAATGTGGAGAGACCGACCTATTCGAATTTGAACCGATTGATAGCTCAAGTGGTCAGCTCAATCACTGCCTCGTTGAGGTTCGAGGGCTCTTTGAATGTGGATTTGAACGAATTTCAGACCAACTTGGTTCCTTATCCGCGCATTCATTTTCCTCTCACTTCCTATGCGCCCATTTTGTCCGCTGAAAAGGCCTATCATGAACAAATGTCGGTCAGTGACTTGACCAATGCTGTGTTCGAGCCAAACAATCAAATGGTAAAGTGTGATCCTAGAATGGGCAAATACATGGCGTGCTGTATGCTGTACCGTGGTGACATTGTTAGCAAAGAGGCCAATTCGGCCATTAACGTAATCAAGACTAAGAAAAACATTCAATTTGTCGATTGGTGTCCGACCGGGTTTAAGGTTGGTCTGAACTATCAGCCGCCAGTGTGTGTGCCGGACAGTGATATTGCCAAAGTGCCGAGAGCGTTGTGCATGCTGAGCAACACTACTGCCATATGCGAGGCATGGTCCAGACTGAACCATAAATTTGATCTGATGTACGCAAAGAGAGCGTTTGTTCACTGGTATGTTGGCGAAGGCATGGAGGAAGGGGAATTCTCCGAGGCCAGAGAGGACCTGGCTGCTTTGGAAAAAGATTATGAAGAGGTAATTTTTTTTAAGCAAAAGAATTTTGGAATTATTGACTTTGGGTTTTTATTTAAGTGTGCTTGTGATTCTGATTTGAACAATAATTATGTGTCCGAAGATGAATATTAATAGTTTGAGCTGAGTTTTTTTAAATTGCTGTCGGTATTTTGGAATTATTTTTTTAAAAAATTCATGTATTTTTTTTAGTTTTTGTTTAAATAATTTATAATAAAAACTTAAGCTAATGGAGTTTTTATTTTTTGCTATGGATCAACATGACCATCGCACGCCGAACATCTTGTCAACACACTCAAAATCGTTTTATTAAAAAAACTAGAAAAATGAAAAATTTTAAATAATTTTAAGCACTTTTTTTAAAACGTGTCGGATACCAATCTCTATTTTTAACAGTACCAAACACACTCTCTTAGGGTCCGTTCCAAACCGTCTATCATTATTAAGAACTTAAAAGAATCGAGAACCATAAAATATTCAAAAAAGAACCCTTAAAAAAGAACAAAAACTATTTTAATTATCTTCTTAAATTAAAAAAAAAAACTAAAAAGAACCATTCATCTAATCATTGTCTATGTACGGATTTTTATCAAAAAATTTTAAAAATCAAAATATTATAAAATTAAAAAAAAACAATAGTGACTGTTTTGAGAACTAAATTTAGAATTTTTTGAGATGAAAATTAAAATAATTGAGATTTTTGGGCTAATTGCTAAAAATAAAAACTTAAAAAATTTATCAAAATATGTTTTTTAAAAAACAAAAAATTTGAATTTTCACTTAATTTGCAATTAAGTTGGAAATTTTGTATAATAAAGTTAATAAAATAGTTAAAAAACATTAGATTCTCAAGAAATTAGGTTTTTTAAATTTCTTGTCAAAAATTTGAAAAAATGATTTTTGAAAAATTAAGAAAAAAAAAATATTGAGAATTGGTCTTGACTTTAATTTTACCTTTACAATATTGTTTAAATACCAAAAAAAATTCAAATTTGAAAAATACAATAATTGTATTTTAAGTAAATTTTCTCTGAATCTTTGAATTTTTTTTTAATTTTTACTAACTACTTTTTTTTTAATCAAAATAATTAACTTATTTACACTAGAAAGCCTGATTTTTTTTAATACCATTAAAGCCCGGTCGGGGTTTGAAAAACCAATATTCATTTTTCATTTAAAATAATTAAAAAAACATGATATTTTTGTATTATTATGTTTATTTTAAGTTACTTATTAAACTAAAATAGAGAAACAATAAATGAATTAATAAATGAATTTAACAAATATTAATATATATCTTAAATAAAATTCATATATTGAAAAATTGTATATATTAATAATAATAATGATAAGCTACAGCAGGAAACCTGCGGAGCGGAACTAGCTTTAGTCTCGCTATGGTAGCCAACAAATTTTTAAAAACAAAACAAATAAAAACAAACAAATTTAATAAAAACAAATTTAATTTTTGCATAATTTTTATTAAAAAAGGAAATTTAAAAATTAATTTAATAATTTTTTTATGTTTAAAAAAATATAAAAAGTAATAAAAAGAAAAAATTATACGATATAATTTAGATATTAATTGAATAAGATTTTAAGTTTTTTTAATTAAATTATAATTTTTTATTCATTTTAAAGATAAAATTAACACTTAAATATAAATTCGAAACCGGGACAAAACCAAATTTTATCTCAGATATAGTATTTTTATTTTCATTAAAGTTTTTTAATCAAAAAGGGGTTTTTAAAACCCCCGGGCTTTCTAGTGTTAAAAACACAAACTTATTATTTTTATCGTAACTTAACAAATCCTTAACCAATTTTAATGCAGTTTTGAAACAGAAAAAATTCAAACTTTTAATAGTTTATTACACTTATTTATTTATTTTAATTTTTACTTATTAGTTTTAGATTAAAAAAAAAACAAAATAAAAATTAAACATGAAATAAATATTTTATTTTATTTAAAAAACCTATTTAGTTCAGAAAATAAGAATCAGTTTTACCCACGATCACCATTAAAAGTTACCGTTTCTAAAACATAATAAATATTGATTAATAAAATTCAGAGAAAAAAAATTAAAGAAAAACAGAAAAATGATCAAGTAATTCTCTTGATGTACGGGTCCAGCTAAATACCGCGTAATCGGCAAACCAAATCTTTTATTTTTTACACATTTTACTTCTGAATCTTTTGAGTTAAATTATAAAAACGCCGATAAGTATAATTTACAAACACATAGTCTTGTTTTTTTAGGTCATTATCAGCTGCATTAGGCGGTCCGAGATCAAGTTCCTCGTTGGGGAACTCGTCAAAATTGGATGTGTCATCTATGGACCTAATTGTGGGCAAATAAGGCGCTGGCCGGTCTCGTATATGCTCCCAATCGACCCCAGTCAAAAACGGATGCAGCCTCATGTCACCTAAATTGTTGTACCTGTGCTCGGCATCGCAGCAAAATCTCATTATCAAGTCCCTGGAACTATCTGAAATGGGCACCTCAGGTGGGAAAATTAACGTGTCTCGCCAGTGCATCACTTTTCGATAAGTAATCTGGGCATCTTCGGAACAAAAAGGCGGAAATCCAATCAACATTTCGAACATGATCACCCCCAGTGACCACCAATCGCACGAATTACTGTATCCTCTTTGCATAAACACCTCCGGTGCTATGTAATCCGGTGTTCCCACTGTGGAATAGGCCAGTTCTCTTCGCTTTTTTTTCCATGTTTCAGCACGTCTTTTTGAGTCCAGTGGGCTCGCTTTTAATTTTTGAATAAAAATTTAAATTAGAAAAAAAATCTAAATTTTTTTAATTTTTAAATAAAAATTTAAATTAGAAAAGAAATCTAAATTTTTTTAATTTTTAAATAAAAATTTGTATTAGAAAATATTCTTTAAATTTTTTTAAAATTAAAAAAAAAATTTTATTTGAATGAAAAAATTACATAAATCTGTTGTTGGATTGAAATTGGTTATTTCTCGGTAGTATTCGGTGGTGTGAGCTTTTTTGAGACCTGTGCACAAACCAAAATCGGAGAGTTTTATGTGACCCTTTGAATCTAGAAGCAAATTATCCGGCTTGATGTCACGATGAATGAAACCAAGCTTGTGAATGTAGTCGATGGCTGAGGCTGTTTCGGCCACGTAAAATTGAGTCATTTCTTCGCTGAAAGTGTCCTTTTTGATCAAAAGAGTCATCATGTCACCACCAGGCAAAAATTCCATCACCAAATACAAATTTCGCGAGTCCTGAAAAGAGTAGTACATTTTTACGACCCATTGGTGGTCGGCCTCGGCCAGGATGTCGCGCTCGGCTCTCACATGAGCCACTTGTTCCTTGAGCAACATGTCCTTTTTCCTCAAAATTTTCATCGCATAAATGTGCCCGGTGTCCTTTTTTTGAACGAGTCTGACCTCGCCAAATGCACCTTTGCCAATGACTTTGAGCGGCGTAAAATCATTGTAGCTCAGTTTGAGGCGCTTGAGACGCAAAAATTCTGTCTCCTTGATGGCGTGTATTTGGCGGCGCTCGTTTTTTTGCTGCTCATTGAGACCCTCGGCCTTCATTTGCTCCTCCAGCTTGCGGAATCGTTCCTCTCTTTCTTCACATTCTTGCTGCAGATTGTTGTAGTAGTTTTCGATCATCACTTTGGCCTTGTTGACTTTGTCTATAGTCGGCTGACTGAAAGTCATTGGCGGAATGGCAGCGCCCGCACTATTCGATGAATTATCGCTTGCCATATTTAAACGCCTTGACTTGTCAAATTAATTCTAGTCCTAATCTTTATTATAATATTAAAAATTATTTTTAAGAATTTTATTTTTCCAAAATAAAAAATTTCAAATGTATATATGTGGCTTGCAACAAGACTAATAGCTCTAAAATTTCAAAAAAAACTTGCAAGCCATTTTTTTGCAATAAATAGAAAAAAAATTTGCAATTTTTGCTCTTTTTCTTTTTCTTTTGGTGCAGTGCCCGGAGTAGATTTGAAATTCCAAAAAATGAGCGCCGCCGAGTCTGATAAACCCTTGAAAATGTAAAAAGTATTTTTAAAACAATTCAGTATTTGAACTGTTGGTTTTAGTTTGGTCAGTGGTGATGTGGAAGGCAGATTAAGCGACTTGTATTCAAGGGTCAGATCAATACAATCGAAAGTTGGAAAATTTGATGTAGGTTTTTATTTAGAGTTGGCCTAATTCAGCATCGGTTTAATTGTTTAAGAAAAATTTTTTTTCAAATAAAATTATCTTTTCAAATGAGTTAAAATTATTAAAAATTTTTTATTAGAAATTTTTTAAAATTTATAGTTATTAAGAGAAAGTATGAATGAAAAAAAAATTCAAATTAATTAGCCGATTTTAGAGGTTTGCGCCAACTCTTCCGGAATTATTTTTAAAAAAAAAAAATTTTTTAATTAATAGATTTATTTTTTAATTTTTAAGATTTTGTTTTGTGTCGGTGAATTTTTTGCCCAAGAGGCTAGCGAAAATGCTGAAATTTACGAGTATATATCAGACCCGTCACTTGGTAAGAAAAAGATAATTTTTTAATAAAATTTTTAATCTATTTTATAAGTACCAATTCAGACATATGTTCTTGGACCTAACCATTCAAGTCGATACAAATATTTTTTTGACAAGTCAGGCTGTGATTTGTGCGCGGACAAAATAATCTACCTTGGACCAAAGGGTACATACAGCACTCTAAATGGTCTGAACATAGTTTACTTGAGCGGATTTGAGAAGAAAAACGAATCTGTCAAAAAACTCAAAAGGTCTGATGATTCGGACACGGAAGAATTTGCCGAATTTGAACTCAAAGACATCGAGTCTATAATAAACAACTATGAGAAAAGAAACGCCGGCGAGTGCATTGATATTTTGTTGACTAATCAATGGCCTAAAAATGTCGAAAATTTAAGCAACCAGGAATTGGTAATAAAAAAAGAAATTATTTTTTTAAATTAAATTATTTTTATTCTTAAAGGAAAATAAACAAAAATCTGAAAATTTCGGTTCAGAATTAGTCGCGTATTTGGCTCAAAAGCTAAAGCCACGCTACCATTTTTCAGCTGTGGAAAATTTTTTTTTTGAACGCATACCTTACCGCAACCATCAAGTTCTCCTTGAGAAGGAAAAACATATGACACGTTTTTTAGGCCTTGCCAAAGTAAACAAATCGAATAAACCAAAATTTTTGTATGCATTCAACATTGTACCAGCTAAAAGTTTGGACTATGTGGAACTGGTTCGTCAAACAGCCAACCCAATCTCCAGTGACAACCCGTACTCCAACATTTTCAGCTTAAAAAACAATGACGGCAGTCAATACTACGGCGACCATGATTTGCAGCCAAGTAAACAGTATTTCTACGATGCTGATTATATCAAAAAAATGAACGAACTACAAGAACAAGAAATGCTGAAGCAGAAAAGAAAGTTGGAAGCGATGCAAAAGCAAGAACAAGAGCCTTGTTGGTTTTGTCTTGGTGGGTCCAAAGTCGAACGTCAATACATTGTGTCAGTGGGAGACAAATGCTATTTGGCCTATGCCAAAGGAGCCCTAAACAAAGACCATTTGTTGATTATTCCAATTGACCATGTACAATCAACAGTACTGGCTAATGAAGACCTTATGGAAGAAATAGACAAATATAAGCTTGCATTGGCTAAGTATTTCAAGTCAAGGAACAAATGTGTTTTGTTTTATGAGCGGAATTATCGCACTAAACACATGCAAATTCAGGTTTATGCCATTCGAGCGGACAAGAGTTATTTGTTGAAGGATGCATTTATGTCGATGGCTCAGAACCAAGACATCTATTTGGATGAAATTCCTCAGATGACTAATTTAAAGCAAATTTTGGAACCAAACAGACCGTTCTTTTATCTAGAACTTCCGAATGAGGAACTTCATGCTGGTTCTAGAAACGAAATGGACACTACCAGGTACTTGTGCGAAATTAGAGGTGGATTTCCAATCAATTTCGGCCGTGATGTGATGGCAAGTGAAATTTTGTTAAATTGCTCTGATCGCATTGATTGGAAAGAGTGTGTGATTTCAATTGAAGAGGAGAAAAAAATGTCCCAAGACTTTAGAAAAGAATTTAAAATGTTTGATCCTGCTCTTTAATTTTTTTGGCTCTAGATTTTTTTTATTTGAATAAATAACGCTTTAATAGCAAATTAAGTTTTTTTAAATTAACAGTTGTTAGGATTATTTTAATTTTTTTTACAGGTTTTGTTTTAGCGTCATTTTAAAAAAATATTGACGGTTTTTATTAAGTTGTCAAATTAAAATTAAAATTTTCTTTGAAATCAAAGCTATTTAAATCATTTAATATAAAAGCTAGTTTAGGAAATCGAGTTCAATCGATTGATAAAATTCAAAATTAGACTAAAATCTTTGAACTGATTCTTTATTCTAAATAAAATATTAAGGTAGGGAAATATTTTTCTGGTATATAGAAAAGAAGAATTCAAATTATTAAGAAAAATTATTTTACCTGAGTATTTTTTTAAACTTGAGCTAATTATAAAAAAGTGATGGCAATTGTCTCTAATCGATTGATAAAATTCTAAAATCGACAAAAAAATAAGTCGTTTGCAAAAATTAAGTTTATTATTGAAAACCAATTTTTTAAAAAATTTTAAAATCAAGGAGATTAGGCAATTTGGGTCTAAAATTCACCAGAACCTATTTATAGACAAAAAAATTTACCTATATTAAAAAAATATTTAATTTTAAATTTTAGATTAATAAAAAAAATTAATATAATTTAATGATTAAAATTTATTTAAAAGTTTTAAAAAATAAACCATAAAAAAATCGAGTTTAAAATCAAGTTTTCAAAAGTCAATTGTTTTAACAAACTAAAATAGGATTAAATAAATAAATTATTACGAGGACAAGTTGATTTTAAGTTTAGCTAAGAGTAGCTCGAAAAATGTGTACAAGTTGCTTGAGCAACTTAAAAAAAATTAAATTAAAAAACAAACAATTTATTTTAAATTTTTTCACAAAAATTTTATTAGAATCAGAAGGTAAGGTCGTAAAAATTTTAAAAATATGAGAAAAAATAAAAAAATTCTATTTTTTTTGGCATTTTTGTTATATATTCTGTTTTTTATTTGTTGTAGAGGTAATAATCGGCGCTATTTCGTAATTCTTTCCAGTGATATTGATGATAAAAACACTTACTACTACACATTTTATCTTCCATTGGCAGCTTTAGCATGGAAACAAATTGGCTTTACACCGATTGTTTTCCTGGTGTCATCTGATTTTTACAACATAAATTTATTAAACAAGAAAGCAATTGATTTCCTGGATGAATGTAGAATACCAACTATCAAAATTCATTCAGCTGATGGATACCAACTATTGACTTCCAAATTAAGTCGAATTTTTTCCGGATTTGTGGAGGATAAAATAATTAGAGACAATGACTATGTTATAACCTCTGATGCTGATTTAATACCCATTAATAAATCATATTACTCTGTAAATTATCCAGAAGAAATAACTGTATGGAATTCGGACTGTTGTGGTTCATTTGACGTCGAAGGAAATTCTATTAAGATGTATCCAATGTCCCATATAGGCATGACCAAATCAAATTGGAAAAAAGTTACCAATTTAAACGAATCGCTTAATCTGAAACTTGAATCAATAGATTCGACACTTGTATTGAACAAGTTGATCAGAATATTTCATGACATTAATCTCATCCGGAACAATAAATTGGCAAGAGAGAAAAATGCTTGGTTTTCGGATCAAAAAATGATAAGTTTGATGATATACAATTATACAAAATTTAATAATTTAAAAATTGATGAGATCAAGTATTATGGATTTAGACTGGACCGTGAAAGTGAGTGGAACAAGCAGAGTTTAGAGATAAATTTTGATAAATTTACTGATTTTCATTTATTTCACGATGAATTATCTAACAAATGGTCCTATTTGGAAGATTTTTTCGACATTTTATTTCAGAATAAATTTCCAATGGTTAAAAAATATATAAATGAATACAAAAATATGCATTTAGAATTTTTTTAAAGTTTATTTTTATTTACACAATAAAAAGTTAGTTTTTATATAAATTTTTTAAATTAAATTTTTTAAGAATCTATCAAAAACCTGAGAAGTTTTCGGGCTTTACGATCGTTCATTTTACCTTTTGATTTTAATTCTTCCAGAGAACTAAAGAAAACCAATTTAAGCTGTTAAAATTAAGATTAATTGAATTTTACCTGCTACAAAATTTTGATATATTGTCAAAATTTTTGCACAAATAAAGACTGTTAATTATGGACAAATTGGGCAAAGAGTGATAAAATAAAAAGTCTTTTTTTTTCTTTTCCAGAAGCTTATTGCAATCTAGATCAAGATGGAAGCCAAGTTCTTTTTCATAGTTGCTCAAATAATACAATTCGTAGCTGAATTCCTCGGCTAAGAATTTTAAATTGAAAATTTTTCCACCTTCTTAAATAAATATTTACTTTTTGACTTGGAATATAAAATTTGAGAGCATTTAGCCAAATTGGCAATCACAGAATCAAACAATTTTGAACGATTCCTTAAGTTTTAAATATGAAAAAAAATTCCACATGCTAGGATTAAACAAACTTGTTATTATCTCGGTCATCTATTACAATAATTATTACGTTATTATACAACGATTTACACTTGGCGTACCGATCAATTATTTGATCACGCATTGATGCCGCACTTAGTTCTTTTTTATGTAATTTTTAGAAAAAAATTTTAATTAAAAAAAAATTTTACCGCTCCATTTGAAGCGTAGTACAGCATTTCTTTGACTAATTATGAAGTCACAACTAATACCAGACTGAATCACAACTTTTTCCTGTTGCCATATTCTACGAATATTCTTCACAATATCCTTAAAAATTTTTAAATTTCATTACAATTGTTGAGCCCGAGGTTTATAACAGGATTTTTTTTTGCTTAGAACTAATTGTCACAATAAATATTTTTAATTGTTTTTTGGAAAAAAATGCCACCAAAAACAATCAAAAAGATTAAATGGTATAACAATGAAAAAACGTCTGTCTTAAATGTTGTGAGCATTTTTAATTTTTGCTTCAAAAACTAGAATATTTTTTTTAAAACACCTAGAAAACTTCAAAAAGGTAGTACATAAACAACAGTTTTTTTTAAATTTAATCTATAGTTTTCCTTTACCAAATATTTAAATATTATAGCATTTTTTTAAAAATAATTTTGTTAACAAAATCCTATTAAAAAGATTTATAAATATGCTTTTTGTTTAATTTGAACAAAATTCAAAAATATAAATAAAACAAAGACTTGGAGCATATTGAACTTTTTTTAACTCCAGTAAAAGCACTTTGTTTAATTTAAACCAAAAAAAATGTTTTTCTTTATAAAAATTGTGTTAAATTTTACTGACCGCAGCACTGGTTAGCAATGAAGCATCAACTATGATCCAATTGCTATTTTTAGGCAACTATAATAAAAAAATTTAAATTAAAAAAACCAAATTACAATTAATTACATCGGATGGAATTATTGACAAATTTTGAATGTCGACTTTTTTATTTTTTTCTCGAGGTACTTCTTGCTTAAGATGGGAATTTTGATTTTTTTGATTAAAATGAGACATGAATTGTTTATTTTCAGCTTTTTCTGGCTTTGAAAAGTATGCTGATGTCTCTGTAGACTGATTTGGCATAAAAGAAAAGTCATTATTACTAGCACTCTCTTTGGCAAATGTGTCATTTATCCAATTATTGAATTCTTCGTCCTCATCTTCGTTAATCTGAACTACTTCGATAGGGTTAATGGGCTCAGATTTAGTGATGGGCTTTATGTCATCATCAATGTGTATACAATCAATATTGAGCCTCAAATTTGATTTATCATTTCTAGATTTAAATAATTTAAAATCCTCCTCTTCTTCATCGATTATCATTAAGCTATTGTTATAAGTTTTCGGTCCAGGTTTTACCAATATTTCTTCTGCTATTATATCATCATCACTGTCATCGTTTACCAATTTTTTCCTTCGCGGCAGTTGAGTCATAGGAATTTTTTTTTCTTCTGGCAGTTTTGTTTGATTACTGGGACCAGCCTCATCGTTTACACAGGTCATATCCAAATTTTTAATTCTGCGAAATCCCTCTTGTTTTTTATCGATTTTGTTGCCAATTTTTGCTGACTTTTTTTTCCTAGATTTTTTCTCATGAAAAGATACCTGATCATCAGGTACACAAAAGCTATCGTATGCATACCACGAATCCTGAGTAGGCATTTGAGAAAATATGTCATCTGTTATTGGAGGTAATTTGCGTGTCAAATAACTGGGACGATTTCTTTCTGCATCTCTTAAGCTTTTCTGATACTTCAAATACATTGACTCTAAAAAAAAGATAATTTTGTATTCCAAATAAACTTGAAGATTCATTTTTTACCATCGCAACTAAGCTCTTTGGTATCAACAAAACTATCTTTTAAATCGTAATCATCTTCATCTTCGTCATCTTCAGAGTCTTCACCTGACAACACTGCTTCTTCCATTATAAATTTATTTTTAATTTTCTAATAAAATATTATTTAATTAAAATTATAATAATAATTAAATTTTAATAATTACAAACGATTCGATTAAAATCGAACAATTTTTCATTCGAAATAAAATTCATAATTCCTCGAGTCCTTTCTAATACATTTAAATAATTGATTTTTGGAATTTATGATTAAAAGCCCAAGAATGGTATCTTTTAGTAATTTTTCAAAAATATTTTATTAATTTTTTTCAATCAGTTTATTTAAAAAATTTTAATTGAAATTTTCCTAAATTTCCATAATTAATTGCAATTTTTTTCAAAAAAATGTAAAAAATCTTTTAAATTCAAAATCTTACTAAAATAAGCCATGATTCATTTATTTTTTTGACCTCTTGTACAATTTAAAAATATTGGAATCATTTTCTTGCTTTCGAATAAAATTTAAATCAATTAATTGCCTTCAGGAAAAAAAGAGGAAATAGTAAGGTAGCAATTACACAATGGAGTTGGGTATTCGATATTTCTTGATTCGAAACCTTTGTTATATATTAAGTCATTCCGTAGCTCTTATTAAGTAATTTTAGAGGCCAAAAATAATTAATAGATGAGTCCGAAGTAGTAATTATATATACCATAATTAATTAATTTTTGAGTCCAAAATAATTATGAGCCCGTTTTAGTAATATAAAATGAGCCCATTTAAATTATTACCGAATACCCGACTCCATTGGGTAATTGCTATCTAACTATTTCTTCTTTCTTTCCTGAATTGTTCAATAATTAAAAGTTTTACACATGTCATTACTTACAATTTGTCTATTTTAACTGTCTTTTATTTTATATTTTAACTTACTTTACTTTTATCTTATATTTTAACTTACTTTACTTTTATCTTATATTTTCTTTACATTTTTATTTTATTTTATTTTTATTGATTTATTTTATTTTTTATTTTTTTTTTTTTTTTTAATCTGAAGGAGCTTTAGCTCGGCACAGATAATACAAATAAATAAATAAAATAAATAATAATTATTACCAATTTAAAATCAAATTAAGCACAAATTAATTTAAAATTAAAATTAAATAATTTACTTTTTTTCTTTGTTTTTTATCCAAAAAATCTAGCTCAAAATCATTGTCCGATTCGCTTTCATCGTCAATTATTCGCGTTTCAGAATTGGACAAATCCCTATTGTTACCAATTATTTCGTCAAATTCAGAATCATCCGAATAGTTTTCTTCATTGACTTCATTTGTGTCAAGAAAAGAGCAGCTCAAGTCTTTAATTACTTTAGTATTCTGTAAATTTCCAAAATTTGAATTAAATAAAAAAATTAATATTTAAATTTGATGTCATTTTACTTTTTTCTTTGCCAACAAACTTTCATCGGAATTGTAGCTTGTGGATTTTTTGTGTCCACTAGTTTCTATAATTGATGCTTCATCGAATCTAAGTCTTTTTTTTCCACTCGAACCAAAATTAATAGATTTTGCCGAAGTGTTTTTAATCGATGTATCCGGGCTCATGGTCCCGAATAAACTAAATAAAGTCGATTTCATGTCAAATAAATCACAATTTTGTTCATTCTTTACTTGAGTAACATCAAGTAAATTTAGAGCTTGAGTCATGCCAACCATGGACACACTTTTGCTAGTACAATTAGAATCATTTTCAATTTTTGGACTTAAATCAACAGGTGAATAGGAAATGTGATTTGTTTTTTTTAGTATTGATCTCGGTGTACTTGAACTTTGAATTGGCATTGTCGAAGATGGACTCGCCATTTTGGCCTCTTCGTCCTTGATTTGTCCGACTAACTTATTCCCAGGCTTCATGTTCTCACTAATTGTTTCATCAACACAAAATTTATACATCATGTTCACATCATTCAAATACTTAAGATCATCGTCTTCATCGTCCATGAACAGATCATTTAAAGTTGTTTCCTTGGGACTTTTATCCTCCACCACAAAGACTGTGTCATCCACAATCATTTGAGGAACATTAGGAACACACTTGTCACTTGTTTCTGGCTCGGTCTCCTCTTCACTATCTGATATTTCATCCATTAAATTTATGTAGAATTTTTCAAATTTTTCTATCAAACTAGAATTTTCAACACTATTGCTAATATTTAGACTTGTCTCTTTGGCAAGCATGAAATCGTCCTCATCAGTTTGCCAAAGATTGATACACTCGGCTAAATTGAAAGACTCTGGAAAAATTTCCTCGTTTTCTTTGCCTGGTTTACTCAAACATTTGAAGAGCTTCCTAAAATTTGGCGGATCTGGGACCAATTTTTGTTTGTCCAAAATATCCGAGTCCAATTTGGTGCTTTTAATGCTAAGTGTGTTGGATTCATTGAAGAGTCTTAGCTGAGTGGTATTGTGTGGGGTTTTGGTCAAAGATTGGTTAGTTGTGTGAATATCCAGGTCCAAATCCAAATCTGGTAATTTTTGAGAGCTGAACGAGTCTTCGTTTTTGTCGACTGTTGAATTTCTTTTACTCTTTCGAGTTTTTTTTTTAGGCTGCTCGGTCTCATCTAATTTTGACTTTTTTTTGCTCTTACTCTTTTTGTTCTCTTTTTCCTCGCCAGCCTCAGCTTCTTCATTCGGCACTACAATTTTCATTTTGTGACACCTAGGTTGGTGTCCCTTTGGAATCATTAGCGGATTGTTTTGATAAAATTGGAAGTTCTTTTTTCCATTTAGAATAAATTTGTACATGCTTTTTTTCTTGGACAAACTGGTGATATAAGACTGTTCTTCTTTGCCCTCAGTCAAAAGAATCACAATGCGGCCTTCACGCTTTCGTCCTGTTCGACCCATTCGCTGAATTAAACGAATGGGACTCTTCTGAGAGTCGTAGTTTATGATCAAATCTACTTCGCCAATATCAAGACCCTCTTCTCCCACACAAGTCGAGACCAAAGTATTGAAACCGCCATCGCGGAATTTTCTGACAACTTCCAGTTGTTCTTTCTGTGTGACTGACTTTCGACTGCCCCCTGATGCCTGACCAACAAACTGCATTGGTTTTATTTCTTCATGATCGGACAACATTTCAGTTATTTCATAAACACTCTCTCTGTACTGAGAAAATATCATCACTCTGGTATCGTCTTAATTAAGCTTAGCCATAGATTTAAAAAAAAAATTAATTTTTAACTAAAATTTATTTACTTTTTCCAAATTTTTTAAAATGTTCCAAAATTACTTCCTCAAGCTTTAAAAGTTTTGGATGTCGCATACTTCTTGGCACTGGTTTGGACCTGAACAAAAAAATTTTTTATTTAACTTCAAATTTAATTTTTGCCAATTTACTTTTGATCAAAAACTTCCTTAAATTTTTCATAATAATCGGCCATTTCGCCTACATTGCCAATTTCGGTTCTAATCTTGTGTTGCTGAGCGGCCGATTTAGTTCCATCAGTATTTTCTACACAACTTTTTAAAAACATGTAAAAAGACTTGACACCGTATTGAATTAGCAATTCAAGAGCGTGTACCAGAGTGACCAATATAGCAAGATCACTTTCGATTAGACCAGCTCGTCTTGAGTCCATACTGGGTGCTACATTTTTCCTAAAATCATCTCTACGCGTCAAAATGGCAAATTTGTGCAAGCTGCCCGGATCACGCACACTCAACACTCGGTTTACTTCAAGTCTTTTCAAAGGACCAGATATAACCTAATAAAAAATATTTTTTATTATTGTTTTTGTGCCATGTGCTAACTCATTAACTAAAATTACTAATATTTCACCAGTTTTGGTTGATGAATATAAAAAAACCATCTTATTTCCTTTTTTTTAAATTTAAATCAGAATAAATTACATTTAATTTTCTAAAAATTTTTAATATTTTTTTAAATCTTTATTTTTAGTAAACCTAAAAAAATTCTTTGTTTAATGTAAAACGTTATTTTTTTACCAAAATTAAGTAAAAATGGTAAAAAAGTAAATATTCTACGATAAATTTTGGCTTGATTTTTTTTAACTGAATTGACAATTGACCTTCCTTGTCGATTAAAATTTTAAAATTTTTATTACTTAAAATAGAAAAGAGATTTGACTTTTATTATTAACTTATTATTTGAAACTAAAGCACAAACCTTTTTAAATAATTTTCAGGTTTTTTTTAATCGAATTATCTAGTTCCTATTTCAAAGTTCATTCGAAAAATGTCGTCCCTTTAAAAATAATATTTTCATTAGCTTGGCTGAATGCTACTTTAACTTCTTTAATAAAAAAACTTAAAATATTTATTTTTTTTTACCATTTTTTACTTAATTTTACTGTAAGAAATATAGCATTTTTATATTGAATATTTAAAAAAAAATATTCAGAAATTTAACCAAATAGGCCAAAAATTTTCTTTTTTTGGTGCTTTTTTAATTTGCTAATCGTTCGGTAATTTTCATAGAATAAAAAATTCTTAAAATGTCCTTTTAATTTTACCAAAATTCCTTTTGTCAAATAAATTCTTTATTTTTCCCTTAAAATTGCTGAAAATCACTGACAATCATAATTTTAAAATTAAAAAGATGATTTTAATTTTTTTGAAGTTGGTTAAATTATGTTTAATTAATATTTTCAACATGATTAAGAGAGATTATAATAGACATAAAGACTATGGAATATAGCAATATTATATTTTTTATTAGTAATTTCAGTTAAAGTTTCAATAATCTTGGATAAAAAATATTAAATCAGCCTTATTTATTAACCTTTTGAGGAACAAAAAATATCTTATAAAAAAAGTAATTACCTTATAGTATGCATTTCTTATTTTTAAAATTTCATCACTCAAAGACAAGACATGTTTGTCAACTGTTCTATTATTGCTGTACTGTTGAATATCTATTGAATCATCACTTCTAAGCTCAATATGAGATATCAACAATTTATTAATGACATTTTGAACTGCTTTTATGTCACTACCGGGCGTAGCTGTCAAAGCTATGATCCGAAAATTTTTATTTGACTCACTTATTGACTCAATGACTTTACAAAAAGCATAGTCGCCTAGAGCCTTATGAGCCTCGTCTATCACAACACATTTTATTAAATCAGCATCAACAGTTCCTCTCAATATGTCATTTGAAATTACTTGCGGAGTTAGAAAAAATACTCTTTTTGTATTCCAAAGGAGTTTGCGTTTTTCAGGCGCCATTTGGCCTGTCATCGATGTCATGTCATTTTTTGGTATACCAACTATTTGGTAGCAAGCATCGGATTGTTGATTTACCAGAGGTTTAGTCGGAGCCATGAATATAGTCTTTCCCAATGGATACCAACGGTAAAAATTGTACATGACAACAGCGGCAATAAATGTTTTTCCCATTCCTGTCGGCAGCACGACCATTGTATTTTTGTGCAAGCACTGTTCCACAATACTGAACTGATATGAACGCATTGGCTGGTTTTCATTGATCGGATAAATCCACACTGATCCAGAGTTAAAATCAAATCCGGTAGTGTCCGTGAATTGGGTTGATTGAAGAGCATTTTCATCTATTCCAAGTGTGAGCTTTTCTCCTGTATTTTCTTCATCTATCGTGGTAGTGTTAACTTTAGTGACGCTTTGGAGATCGTTGACAGTCTGATTCACCGAGTAGTTGGCTAAAAATGTATCAGTTGAATTAACTAGCTCAAAATCATCATCTTGAACCATTGCGACATCATCAGTGTCAGGAACCTTTATGGGTTCAGATACAGATGTTTTCGAATTGTTGGGTTTCCAACATTGGAACAATGTTTTTTGTAGGTTGTCTGAAGATGGTGCTTGTCGTGTCAGTTTTTGAGTTGATTTTTTCATTATTTTTTAGCACTTAGATTTTTATTATGATTTGAAAAATAATTAAAATTCATTTATTCAAAATTTTAAATTTGTTAAAAAATGTCTAGCTCATAATTTAAGTCTTTAAAAAGGATATTTTTAAAATTTGTTACAGCTTTTAAATAAAATTTTATTTAAATAAATTAAATCATTGAAAAAGGGTTCAAAAATCTGATTTTTACAACCGTAAATCACCACGTATAAAAAAAATTTTTGTACATAAAAATTAAATTAGAAAAGTTAAAAAAGGGTACAGAAAGAAAATTTCTGAATCTGAAAGTGGAGAGCAGGAACAATAAGCTGAAAATTCAAAATGAACTGCAATAGAGAAATAAAGGAATCTGTACAAATAAGTAAAGCTTTCGTGATAGATTAAATAATTACAAAGCAAAAACAAAATAATTAGTTGAAATATATAGAAAAAAAAGAAAAAGATATTCTGTAATTGTTAATTTTTAACAATATTTTAAATTTTTAGTGAATAAAAATTTTAAAAAAATATTTTACTGCATTGGTTAGGAAATTTATTTTATGAATAAATTTTATTTAATGGAACAAGTAATATTTTAAATCTTGAATTTATTTAAAAATTAATATTATTTGAAAAAAATGCTAATAAAATCCGGATATTTTTAATGTTAAATTAAATCATTTATTGACAGGTTAAATATTACTATTTATTTCAAAATTACGCCAGATTCAGGTACTTCAAAAAAAATTAAATATAAAAGTGAATTTTTTTATTGTTTTTTGTTTATTTTTTTTTTAAATATCTCTGAAAAATATATGAAAATATATTCCCAACTTCAGTCTTGCGTAGAACATTTGTTAATACAAGATAAGAAATACTATCTAAATAATATAAATCAAATTTCCAATCAATTATTAAATGTTGAGGTTCAGAATGATTTTAGAATACTGTGATGATATTGTGATACAAGCAACATCTTCTGGTCATTGCCAAATACTACTTGACAAATTTTCAGAATTTGCTAAATGCTGGAAAATTGACTTTAATCCAAGCAAATCTGCTATGCTTTCTTTTCTAAAAGGTAAATCTTTAGTTGTAAATAACGTTAAGCTTAATGGTACTGTGATACGGCTAGCCCAGAATATTGAATATTTAGGTCTCCCAATTGGAGATAACGACTTCATTTGGAAATTTGTTAATGAAAAGTGGAAAAAAGTTGAAAGGAGTTTTTATTATTAAAACCTAAGTCTGCATGTCTGTATTTGGTCAGTTTTCTGTAAAGCAGTTTTGCCAATCAATCTTTCATTAAAATTTGGATTTTGTCTTTATTGGCGAAAAGAAATTGAATGAACTTGACATAAGGCAGAATTTGTTAATCAAGAGAGCGATTGGCATTAAAAAATTTAATAGATTTAGACCTTTGTTGGAACCTTACGTTTAGAGATGGTAGAACAACTTTATATGAAACACAAAATATTTTTCTTGAAGCTATTGAAAAACAGTTCGACATGTTGGAATTTATTGGTGTTTCTTATTGAGAATTACAAAATTTTTGACCAGAAAAATACTTCTTTGTGTAAGCAAATCATCAATGTTGGAAAAAAAATTTGTATTGATGTAAATGACCACAGTACCAAGACTTCGATAGCTTTAATTGATCATTTATTCCTAGGAAAAAAAAGAGGTCTGGTCGACTCGATGAAGTTTGTTGTATCACAAATAAAACTAAATATGGTATCCAAATTTAACTATTTTTATTTGTATAGTATTTTAAATAACCTTTTGTAGGGAAATTTTTTACTAAAATATTTCAATTAAAATTAATTTGTAAAACAGTTTGTATTTTTTTTCTTTTAAGACTTTTTATTTAGCATTTCTCATTTGCCTATGAGGCTTAAAACTAATAAATATTAAAAATAATAATAGAATGTTTTTTTTGTACCTGTAAATTAAATGAATATTTATACATTTTAAAATTTTATTAAAAAAATTACGAAACAAAAATAATTTTTTGTTTTAGAGGCTTTATAAACGGCAGACAATATAATTGTATAGAAGAATAGAAAAAAATTTAAAAAGATAATTTTGTTCTAGTGGTAAATTTGGATTTTGAATTGGCTTTAGTTTCCTCCCAAGTTTTGGATTTGCGTCTAAAATATTTCATCTCATTTCTGTAAGAATCGTTCAACATGGGCATGTAACTTTTAGGCTCACACATTTGAAGGTAATTTTCATAAAACGATTTATATCCTCCTTCCAACAGATATATTTCAGGATAATAAAGATTCGGATAGCAATGTTTGTTAATCAAACGATCCATTTCTCTGATATCTCTCATTAACTTTGGTCCGCGCTCGATTGAGAATTCACAGTGAAAAATCAAAACTACACGTTTGCCTTTATCACAAGCTATGGGCTCATTGAATAATTTTTTGACAAGTATTTCTTTTTCAAAGCTACTCTGAGCATTGATGACATGTCCCCCATTGTATTCATAGGGATATCTGGCATCCAAGATCAAATATTTGCCAATGAGATCATCGAACTTTCCATTGATTAAATCTACCAGAGTTTTTGCATCAATTGAGGCCAGATCTTGGTGCTTAGTTTTGCTTAATGTGGGCAGAGTGTGATATGTTGACATGTCACCAATAAGTCTATCATTGGAATAGACATTTTGTTCGCTTTGGGTGATTAATTTTGGTGATTTGGGGCAAAAATCCGGGTCCAGTTTGTCATAATCAAAAGAAAGCTCATCGGTAAAAGTGTCTTGACTGTCAATCGAATGGTCGGAAAAATTGCTACCGCATGAGTTTTGGTCAATGTAAGCAAAAGATTCAGGTGAATTAAATTGGAAACTTTTTTTTATATTTTTATTCATTTTATCTAAATTATATTGAAAACTGTAAAAAAAAGTTTGTTTTTATACCTGTCTGAAAGGTGTATATGGGCTAATTGAATAAATTAATTAAACTAATTTAACTAATGCTATTACTAACATGATTTTTTACACATTGAAATTTCCTGAACATGAACGAACCGGAATGAATATTTATAACTATTTTTATTGACATAAAGTTTTTGTTAAGTTGTCAATTTGGCCAAGTTTTACAGTTTTATCGGTGAATAAAATGGACAACTTCAATTGCAAGACTAGAGAATTGGACAAAAATGATATCCCTCGGCGAAGACTTATCGAACAAAGCGGCTGTAATATCCTGGCCAAATATTATAGCTGTAATTTATTAGACTTCAAGCTGTTTAACAAAAAAAAAGAAGTTTAGCAATTTTCTCAGTTATATCTGACAGTTTATATCGGTAGCGTTGAAACCAGATGATATTTATTACCTTTAAAATATATAATTATCTAATGTAATTTAAACTATTTATAACTTAATTGTTTAATTGTGGTTTTATGGCTTCGATAAGTGTAGAAAATATTTGTACCTTTACAGAAAAAATGCATTCAATTTGAACCATAGATGAACAAATCCGCTATCGCACCTTTCCATGTATCATTTCATGAATTCAATTCGAATGAAACGTTTTTTTAATTTGAACAAATTTGAACAAAATTTGGTGCTAATTTAATTAGACTGCTTCAACAATTTAGAGGCTTTTTTTTTTAATTTTGATTGCCGGTGCTAAACAAATAGATAAATGTTTTTTGAAAATAAAATCACATATTTTTTTTATACTTTATTTTTTTCAATGTAAAACATTAGGTTTTGATTGATGAAATTTCTATTCTATATTATAAATTCCTTTTTTTTATCTTTTTTGTTTTTCTTATTTACTATAAATAAAATTTTAATTTTTTTTAAAAGCTTGGTACATATAAGCAAACAAATAAAATAATAAATAAATATTAATTTAACTCTTTTTTTAATTAATTATATTTAAATAATCCTATAGTCAGAGACGATACAGTTGAAGGATACGATTCAATGTAACTGCTACCTTACTTTTTCTTCTTTTTCCCCCGAAACCTCAACTATTTAAACTATTTTACTTAAATTTATTTAAATTTAAAAATTTATTTTTTTAATATATTTTTTGTATCTAAATTAAATTTTATTACAGTGTTAGTAGACTCCTTTCTATAACTTAAGAATTGTCCATTAACAAGAAAAAAAACACTTTACATTAACCAGACTGTTAAGACGGCGTAAGCCGTTCGAACCAGCCTTGGTTTTCCACTTAAATTATTTTTTAAATAAATAAATTCATATTATTTCTATTTTCTTTGATTATTTTTTTAATTTTATTTTAAATTTTATTCTCGCGGAGCTTTAGCTTGGTATTGATAAACAAATATAAAAAAATTATTAATTTGATGAATACCAAATAACTGAAAATTTTACTCTAAGCTCTGAGAAATTAGTCCCTTATTGTTTGGAATATTCATCAATGACAATCTAAAATGAAACAGAACAAAAAAAAATTCCGTTCTTTTCACAAACCTTGAAAATAAGATAAATAAATATGTTAACCAACTTTACCACTAATGGCTTTTCAAATTGGAAAAGAAAATATCAGTTTAGAATTCTTGTTTAATCGTCTTTTGTAAATTTAAACAAAAAATAGGGCTAAATTATTACAAGGTAATCTTTAGTTAGATATATTTTAGATTATTCTCTCCTTTCTCTTAATTCATTATCAAAATCTAATACTAAATATTTAAGATAGAGCCATTCTGTTCCATTGGTTGTTAAACTGGTAGAAGAATACTAAGCGAGTTATAAACAAGATTTATTTAAAAATGTATCTATTTAAACTCTTGTTCTTTAAAATTTGTATTTTATTAGATTTAAATTTTTAAAATTTTAATATTAATTTTAATTCAATTTTTTTAATCTGAAGGGACTGTTGATCGATGCAGATAAACTAATAAATAAAATAATTATAATCTAAATAAAGGAGTGTCTTAAGTTTTTTCCTTTTCTCTATTATTAATCAATGAAGTTATAATAAATAATTTTTTTATAAAACTGAACCTGCTACTGATTGACACAGGTATAAAAATAAATAAATATACAAAAGAAATAAGATACGTGGGAAAACTTTGATAAATAAGTAACTGAAGTTTGTTTTTATTAAATTTTATTTTAGATTAACCATTTACATAATGATTGATTAAAATTAAAAAATTCTGTATTAAAAAATTAAATTTTAGTATTTTATTAATTCTCTGATTTCCAGAATAGAAAAAGAAAAATAATCAGGTCTTTTATTTAAATACTTGTTTTTGTAATTGTTTTCTTTCTTCATGGAATTATGTTGTATTTCTTTAATTTATTTTTTAATGTATTATCTCATTTTTATTCTATTTAATCTAGTAAAATTTAGAAAATATTTTTTTTCAATTTTAACCTGAACAAGCTAAAATTTTATGCAGCATATAAATAAATAAACATAGCAATAATAATTATTTACATTTTGTTTGCCAAATTTAAATTATCTTTAAAATTTGATTTTTTTCACGAAATTCAACAGTTAAAAGTTATTTTTCAAAATAAATAAGTTATTATAAATAAAACTGTTTATTTATTTAAATCTTGTTTAAATCTCAATTTTTAGACTATGTTTGTTACTTGAAGTGTTGGAAAATTTAGTGAATATTCACAAATTTATTTGATGCCTAAATTTTTTAATATAATTCATTGTTTATCTTTTTTTTCTGAAATTAATCATATTAGTTTTAAAAAATGTACATAAAAAGGTTTTAATTAATTGTTTTTTTTGTAATCTTGAAATTATGAAAAGAATCGATCAAGTTTAATTCAATTTTACCTATGAATTAAAACCATTGAATGTATCACAAAAAATTATTTATCTTTTTAGATGTCAAAAATTATTTTTTTGCTAGAATTTAAAACTTTCAAGAGTGTAACCTTCTTTCTAAGCCAAATGAAATTGTAAAAAAAATTTTGTGGATTTAAAACAAATTATTATAAAAACAATTAAAACACCTGTTTGTTTTAATTTTTCAAAAATAAAAATAAAATAGTTACAATATTAGGAGAATTTAAATTTTTTAGATAATCTAAATTTAAGTTTTTAAGTTTCAAATTTTCATTTATATTTTATTTTAAAATGTCTTTTTGAAATAATTTGTTTTAAATCCATAATTTTTTTTTAGTTTTGGCTTAAAAAGAAGGTTAAATTCACTCTTGAAAGTTTTAAATTCTAGCAAAAAATATTTTTGATATTTAAATAGATAAATGATTTTTTGTAATTCATTTAAAATGGTTTTATTAATAAATTGTGTCTAAAAAAGATTGTGTTAAAAAAATTTATTTAATCCTTTAATTAAGAATCGTAAAAAAAACAACCAGTTTTATTTAATAGATTAGAATAAAAATGCAACGTTTTTTTAGATTCTTCATCACTTGAATTGAACTGATCTGAAATTGAAAAATAAAAATGAAAATTATAAAATTAAAGTCTTTTGTTGTAGCCGAGTGAAATAAAACCTAATTTAAAATAAATCAAAATGTTTTTATCTGTGTATAAAATGATAAATTTTTATCGTTTTAAGATAACTTTTTTAATTAAAAAAACTGGATTTTATTAGATAAGCACTGTTCGTTGAATTTTTAAAGTTTTAATTTAGGTTTATATTACTCATGGCGACGAATTTAAAAGTTTTCAAAATTAGCATTGCATTTTGGGCTTGCTTTATGAAACGATATAATGAAACATTTTCTTTGATTTCATGTCTAAATTAGCTTTTAGAAATTTAAAACAATTACTATGTTGATAATTTTTTAAATTAATAATTTTATTTTATATAATACTAATTTAATTTATTTACGATTTCGATAAATGCGCAAATTTTTTTCAATTAAGATTGAAAGGAAATACTAGGATATTCGAAAATGGCTCATAATCTATCTCAAGATTATTTTTATATAAATAAATAATAAATAATTAGCAGTTAAATTTAATTGAAAAAAAAATCGATTAATCAAAATGTGATTCATTTTTTTCAAAATTCATTTAATGAAAAATAGCTGTAATAAATTCCTCTGAGTATTTTATTGTTGTATGCATAATTAGTATATTTATCAAATTTAGCTAATAACTTTGAAAATTCAGACAGATTCATGCTAATTTTGTTTAACTTTTAAGGAAGCTTTAGAGTGCGAATTGTTAGAAAAAATGCAATCAATAATTTAAATCATAAAATTAATAAATGATAATTTCTTATTAATTTTCAAATCAAATAAAAAGTAAATCTAAATTCTAGAATTTATTACACATTTTTCGATTTATTTATATTATTTTTAATATTTTTTTATTTTAGTGTATATTTAATTTTTTTTTAATTTTGATTCAGCTCTACAAATAAATAAAAAAAATAAAATTAGTTGCTTGGATTTATGTGTTTTTAGAAACATTATTGTACCTTTAAATCTTGAATGTATTGAAATCCAAAAATTTTACGTAATTTAGAGTTTGTTTTTTAAATAAATCTGAAAAATTGAAAATATAGATAATATTGATTGGAAAATTTCTTTTTTGTAAATTAGTCAAAAATCTGAAATATTTTGAGTTAATAAAAAATTTTTAATTCTTATTTATTTAATTTAGTAGCATTGAAGGAATTGATTTAAATGTTTAAAATTATTATTTAAAAAAGCCACAGTTAATTAATTATAAAGAATTTTATTAATTTTTAAAAAAATTTAAAATTTAATTAAAAAAATTGCTATTAGTTTTAATTTAGGGAAAATTAGTTATTTTCTAATTGTTTGACCATTGTCTCCAACAAAAACAGATGACTCTCTTGTTTGAAAATTTCATTAAATTCATCATTTTCACATTTTTCATTTTCATTTCTTAATAAATGTCTTAATGCGTGGCATAAATTGTACAAATATTCTTTGTTTGTTCCACTGGGGCCAATACTTTTGTATATTTGAGCACTAATGAGACTAAGATCTTCACTAGGCGAATAGTACGAGTTGTCCTCATTGGCGTAGTAACACACGCAAGAAATTGGTTTGCATTCCGAGCCATTTTTTGGATAAAAAGTCACTTCTTTTAGACTATAGCCACATTTTTCTCTAAAATGAAGATTCTCAAATGTTTTTTCCATGTTGTCCGAGTGGATTTCATACGCTATTCCGTACACTTTGTCCTCGTCATTTTCACTCTTTACCAAAGTCACCACTCGGCCCATACTTAAAACTGTTAAATATACAACCCACAGGTTTATGGAGACAAAAAGTGAAATAAACTACTTGTTCTGCGTGCCTCTGTGATCATCACTAAGTAGCCAAAAGTTTCGTCTATAGCTTTTGACAAATCCGTGTATTTTTTTGGTATACTCAAAATCTACTTTCCACAACAAGGATCCATAGCCGAACAAATAGATAACATTATTGACTAGTAGTTTATCTTTTAACAAATTAAACTCTCCGGTGTGATCGGTATGATACATTTTATTCACTTATTTAAAAAAAAATTTTTTTATTTAAATTTTTTTTAAGAATAGAAAAAAAAATATAATTGTTTTCATGCATTGCTTGCATTTTTTTGAACATTTTATATAGTACTAAAATAATAATAATTTCAAATTTTGCTTCGTTTTTTTTTCTATTTTTGCATTCTCTCTCTCTTAATTTTTTTATAAAGCAGAAAATTTCTATATGAAAAAATAAAATGCGTATTTTCAATTAAATGGTTTTTATTTTGAACTAAAGTTTTTGATGAATGATTTGGCCTTAAGCATCCAAAATGTCCAGTCCATCGAATATGGTGAATTTTCTCGACGTTGATCTAAGTCCTTTCCTGGGCTCAAGTCTCAACCAGTCGAACAGCACTCTGTTCAATTCAAATCCAAACCTGAGTCTGAACGATGGTTCGGCATCGAACATCGACTTTTCCTATGACTTGCTGCTCGAACCAGATCCGGTTCCAAAGCTAAAACCCAAAACAGACCAAATGAGCTATTCTGCGAAGCCAGCTTCCCAAATAACTCATCAATCGGTGGTCAATCAGCTTAAATCTCATCTAAATCGAGCCAGCCAAGACTCGACTTATCAAATAGTGTTCACGCCGGAAATAAATAATTCAATACATTTGGATGATTTTAACCTAGCTACGCCAACATCTGAACCAATTCTAATCTCAGACGCATCTAATTCAAGTTTGAATTTATGTAATTTGCCATCAAGCAGCACCATGAATTACATTCAAACTCCTCATCCTCAGGGCCAGCCCGGTATCATATCCCGGTCCAATTCCCAGCCTGATTTAGCCAATACTGTCAATTTAACTTATTACAACTATTACTATAACACCAATAGTTCCAATAGCTTTAATCAGACCTCTATTAACAACCAAAAGCTAAAGCGCTATCCAAGCTTGACATTTATAACCAGTCCGCCAGTGGAGCAAGAATTTTCCAACTTCAACATAAATGACTTTTTGTCCAATTCAACTCAGAATGCCTATCAGTATGTAAACTCAGGCCATGCACAAAATGCGTCCTATTCATCTACTACAAGCGGGGTGTCCTCCTCTTCATCGTTGACCACTACTAGCCAAGACGACGGACTCTTTTTGGGTGTTGACGCAATCACCGATTTTTTGAGCAAAAATTCTGTCAATACAGATTTTCTGGACGATTTGCCCGATCTCGAGGATCTGATGTCTCTGGTCACTTTTGAGACCTCCTCGTGCATTTCGTCCTCTTCTGCACTAACAAATTCTTCAGCTCAATCGGCGCCTCCTGGTGGTCTTAAGTCCATTGGTCAACCCCTAATGCCTAATTTGTTTGAGTACACAGACTTAAATTCGTTGATTATTGACGAAAATTTAAATTTAAGTACTTTGGATGAGGTTGATTTGGAAAGGACAACTCGCAGTGCTCCTCCAAGCCCCACTCAGCAAAGAAAAAAACAACGACCTACCACAAATTTACCTTGGAATAAAGCATGGTAATTAAAGGAATACATTTTTTTTAATAAAAAATAATTTTTTTTTAATTTTATTTAAGGAATAAGATGGACGATGATGAACGTTCGAAAACCGTCAAAGCACTTACAAGAATTATAAATGACGAAATGGGCCTTCGAGAACAACTGGAAATTATCAGAATTTTGAATCCGGACATAAAATTAAAACCTACCGACACCCAATTCATAATCGGTAGTTTTAATTTTATTTATTACTATCTCTTAATTTTTTTGATAAATGTTTAGATTTAAAAATGATTGATGACGAAAAATTTAAAAGAATCAAAGATGTTATTAAAGTGTATGGAATTTCTTTGACTGAAAAGTCTGTTGTTGAAAGTCCCGATTGTCCATTAGCTAAGGTAAACTTTTTATGAAGCTGATCAATTTTTTGATCTTGTTTTTATCAACTAAATAAATGCTTTAAACTTACGAACAGGTAGCTTGGTAATTAAATGGTTTACAAAAAAAATTAATACAAGTGATGGAAAAATTAAATTGTTCTAAAGGGTGAATATTCAATTCATAAAATTAGCTTCTTATTAGGAATTATTTTTTGTATTAGGAATTTTTTTTCAAAGGAAAAAAATATTTGATAGAAAATTTGGTTGTCCCTAATTTCCGGACCCGAACTCCTGAAAACGGACTCACGGATCCGGACTTACATTTCCTAAAACCCGGACTCCGGATCTGACTTTAAGTACTAATTTACGGACTTGATTTTTTTTAGTTGCAATCAAAAATTTTTTGTTTCAAATAAAATTGTAATATTTTTTTAAAATTTCAAAATTATCATATAAGAAAGTTGCAAATTTCTTCTTGCAACAACTATTTGAATGCATGCAAAAAGAGGTTAAGAAAATAAAAAAATGAACATATGAGAATTAAAAATGAACTGTTGAGTCCGATAAGAGGAAAAAAAAATTAAATTTTAAATTTTATATTTGTTTTTTTTTAACCCTAACCTTGTTGCCAGGCGATAAAAGCGTCATTTAAAAAGATAAAAATATATGTTAATATTTAATAAAATTTTTGTATATAATTTTTTTTTCTTCAGTCCGAGTCCGTATTTTAATCGTTATTTTTTTTAAGTCAGTGTCCGTAAATTAGGTTCAGAAAGCCCGGGCCTGTGAGTCCGTTTTCCGGAGTCCGGGTCCGTAAATTAGGGATAACCAGAAAATTTTTCATTAGATTTTTTCAGAATAATAATCTCTCATAATTTTTTATATGCAAAAAATTTTAATAAATTAAAATTTTCCTTAATACTTCAAAAAACGAATTGTAATTGTAATTTAAAAAAATATATTTCAAGAGTTTTTGAAACAAAAGTACACTAAAAATTTTGTTCCAAAAAACAATTCTGATTAATTTAATCAAATTTTGTGTTTTTTTCTAAACATTTTTCAATTAAAATTTATTACATAAGAAAAAAATTATATGAGTATATTTCTATGAAATATTTTTCTATCAAAATTTATTCTATGAGTTTTGTATTGTTTTATTAATTTTCTATGAATTGATATATCATCGTTTTAAAGAGAATTTGTTTCTTAGATTGTTTTTTTGTTGAAGATAATAGCGTGTGAAATTCATTTCAAATTCGGCAAACATGTTTCTTTTGTTTTTGAAAAATTAAACTAAAGTTAAAAAAAGATATACCTTACTAACCTAAAATAAATTTTTTCATGGACCGACAAAAAAAATTAAATAAATTATTTTATTTAAAGCAATAATTTAAATAATCTATGCAATTTTGTTTTATTTTTTAAAAAATTGAAAATATTTTTGTTCAATTAGGACTGAATTTCACAATAAAAAAGATAATGATAATATTAGGGTAATGGTTAAGTTGTTAATTTTAAATTATATTTTCGCCAGTCTGAGTTGAAGAAATTATTTCTAAAAAAAGGAAAAAGAAAATTTAAATTTATTTTATTTAATCTATTAAATCACTTTTTAAAATTTATTATACAATTCTAATTAATTTTTGATAAAAATAAGAGAAATTTTAAAAATTAATTCTTATTTAAAAAATTTTAATTCAGCGAGAATTGAGAATAAAACGAGCTCAGCAACGATTGAAGTTGAAGCAAAAAAAAGAACACCGTCAAGTCCTTAAGGAGAATAAGAGTGGATTGTTCTGCCAAACACAAGTTATTCCGCTTAGAAGTGTTCTGCCCGAAGAGGACACCGACATCGATATTCTTGGCTAGTCAAATTAAAATTATTGCTACTCATTTAACCTTGATATTTATCCCATGAGACAACTTAGACAAACTAAATGATTGATTGTATTCCATTTTTACCGGTGTTAAAACATAAGTGTAATCATATGTATCGTAAAAATAAAATTTTAGTTTTACTTTTCCATTGTGTAATTTAACTATTATTTAACTATTATTTTTGATATGTCGTGCAATAGCTTCTATTTTTATATTTTGTATATTTTGTTATTTATTTTTCTAAAGGCTGTTTTTTCTTTATTTTTGATTCAAAGTGTATAAAAAAAGAAAACTTTTTATTTTGTGTACACTTTAATTTTTTGATTTTTGGCCTAGTCCAAACAATAAATCCTTAAAAAAAATTTCTTTTTTAAACAAAAGAAATTATTAAAAAAAGTTTTTTCCTATTTTAATTATTATTTAAAATTCAATTTTTTAATATCGGTCATGATTTATAATCTAAGACCATTTTATTAGAAAAAAAAATAAAAAAGCCAGAGATTTCCATTTTACAATAGTTAATACAGGTTTAAAATTTTAGAAGCCTTTTAATTTCATCATTGTCAGTCGATTCGATAAGACTTCTTCCATCGGGAGCCTTAACACTGCGATTAGCGCCCTTTAAGACAAATTAAAAAACATCATAAAAAATGCTTACATTTTCGGACACTTACTTTGTTCAGCAAAAGTTTTACACACGATACATGATTTTCCCAAATGGCTGCTAACAAAGGACTTATGTTATATTTGTCTTGGACCTTTTTTAACCATTAATTAATATTTTAAATTTAAAAAAAAATAAAATTTATTACATTAATATTAGCTCCTCTATTAAGTAAATATTCAATTATTTCCTTCTGGCCATAGTCACAAGCATAGTGCAAAAATGTTCGACCCTTTATTAATATATTTATCACTTTAGGATTCTGTAAAAACAAAAATAAATTTTTAATTTTTTTTCCATTTTCCACTTACTGAGTCTATATATTTAGATATGGTCTCAAGATCGCCATTTTTAATGCTCCAAATGAATGCTTCACTGTTGTAATCAATCATTGTGGACAAGTTTTTTTCTAAAATTTTCAAAAAATAAATATTTGATGGTGGCGTTTTTTAAGTAATTGCTTCATATTTCATTCTTATATAATCGAAAATAAATGGCAAAAGATCAAAATTGAAATTCTCCAATTTCATATTTAATTAAGAGTTTTTAAATATGTCTTGCTTAGGCTATTTGATCATATGATCAAATATTAATTAAAGCAAAAATCTTTACGGATAGAATCCTCGAGTGACTAAATTTATTTCAAATAATTAACCATGGCTTTAAATTAAATAAATTGCTAACAAAATTACTTTGATTATGTAAACATGACCCAAAAATATACCAATTTTGTCATGTTCCTTGACTAATTCAAGTCCCTTAATGATAAATTAAATTTGTTTGCTAAAAGATATTTCATTACTTAATCAAAACTTAAAGAACGTGATTTATAGACAAATATTTAGCGTTCAATTGAGGAAAATTTAGCCATTTTATTAAATTGTCAAGTCCCTGTGACAAACAAAGTCTTAAAATATTGTTAAGCTTGTTGATCACAATTCAAGCTAATATCTAATTCTAATATCTAAGTTTTTTTCTATGACCAGCAAAACATATCATTGTGAATTTAAAAACAAAAAAAATAAAAAAAATATTAAAACTAACATGATAACTTTTTTTTCTAAAATACCAAAACTAGTTCTTAAAATTGTATCAGCTGATACTTTCATTATATCACCTAATTTCAGCATCTTTAAAAATTCTAAAAAATGCACACACATTAAAAAATACCAAACTTACTCTGCAGAATACATTAGATGTATAAGCTGATGCAGTTTGATGCAATTTTAGACTTAACCAAGAAAATAAGTAATTGAGTTTTTAACTATTTGTTTTTTATTTTTTGTTCCAAAATCTACAATGGCCCACAAATTCTTATATCTTTTTGGATTAATTTTTTTCCGATTAAGGTGTTAGAAATATAGAAAATTTGTTGTTCAATCGAATTTTTGTTTTTAAAAACAGAATTTTTTGTTTATTTATACTCACTTGAAAACATATGAGCTAAAATTGTGAATAGTAAATATGCCTTAAATAGAAATTGCTTTTGGTCATGAAAAAAAGAAGATTAAATTGTAAGCCAGAGTTTTATTTGGTTACTGTCTATGCATATGAAAATAAAGGAATAGAATTGAAGAAAAGATGCTATTATATTTGTATTGGTATGCTAAATAATTTATATATAGATAATTTAGAACAGAGCTAAGACACGAAGAGATATCTATTTGCTTAAGCTACCAAAAAATCCAGATAAGGGTGTTACTGTTCAAATTTAAACGATGGTAAATTTATCTAAATATTTGAAGCGAATTTATATTTAAAAAAAAGGAAACTAGGTAAATTTTCTCATTATTAATTTTAATATTTAGACTTGGCCATTAATCTTATTTACTTTGGCTTATGGGTTTTAGAATAACAAATGCATAAAAGGCTAAACTTTTAAGAAACCAATTTAGTTTATTTAGTTTTAATTTTTAATCGTGGCTAAATTGAACACCCAGCTTTAAACAAGAGAAAAAAATTAAGTAAATTAAAATTAAAATGAAATGAATTGGACAAAATTTAAAAAAAATCACTTTATTAATATAAAAAATAAATGATAAATAAAATTAAGATTTATTAAAAATAACCAAAAAATACCTTTAAAAAATTGGGCGTTGTAAATTTTCAAAAAAACCTTCGAAAAATTACATTAGTATTTTTCTATAATTAAATTTGGTATTACGATATGAAACAAATTATGACTGACTAAATAAAAAAATAAAAAATTGATTTTAGGCTTAAAATATATATTTATGATCAAATAAAAATCAATATTTGGGAGTCTTTTATGTCTATATGACCTATTCTATTTTTTTGCTATTCTTAATTTTAATTAATTTAAATGTCAAAATTCAGTACCTGATACACGTAGCTCTTAATCCTTCGAATTTATACAGTAATTAAAAAAATTATTTTCATTTAAAAAAATATAACTAAAATATTATCAACTTACAATTAAGAATTTAAATTAATTAATATAAAATCTTTATTTGAAATTTCTCTTTAGATAAGACTTTTAAAGGCAACTTAAAGTTCATAATGATGATCACATATATATCAATAAATAAGATGAATTAAGCTTTTTTTATTTCATTTTTTTTAATTAAACATTAAAAGTTTAAAATTTTAAATTAACAAAAAAAATTATTCATAAATTATAAATTATATCCTAATTGATCTTTAAATGGTTATTTTAGGATCTTTATTTGAAGATCTTAAAGATAAATTTAAATCCACCATAAGTTATCCAAATTATAACTCAAATAAATGCTTTTAATTGAATTATAATATTAATTAAAATGTTTTAAAGGGAAAAAATGTTAAATTTTGTTGATTAGATTTTTATTTTTACTTCAGACAAAAAAAAATTTAAAATAAGAAATATTTTTTTTTCCTAGTTAAATATTAGAAAAATTATGTATTTTAAAATTTGGTTATTTATTTTAATTGCTAAAAAACACCTTTTTTAATTCAAAACTTAAAATCGGTATCTGAAATTTAAAACTGATCATGAACTTCAATTTGTCCTTTTAAATGAAACAGTCTTTGTTTCATCTTTTAAAATTTACAAAAAATTAATAACCCAAACTTCATATATTTTTTAGTAATTTAAATTTTGTATTTAAATATTTTATAAAAATTCACACTGCCTAAAAATTAAATATTTGTTTAAAATTTTTTTAAAATCTTTTCTGTAGTAACCAGGCTTCGGTTTTCAATGTTCATCAAAATCTTTGAATTAGCCAGACTTGTTCAAAAGTCAAAAAAAAAGTAATTTTAAAGTCAGTGACTTGACTTCTAAAAAATTTCAATTCAAGTCTTTTAAAGTTTAAAAAAATGTAGATTTTAAATTTTATATTTTAAAAATTTGCAATTTTAAATAAAATGTTGCAATTAATAACTTTGAATATTAACAATTTAAAGACATCTATCCTCTGCTTGTGTCAACTCAAAAGACTTGACTTGACTTTGACTTTTAGATTTTTGAACAACTCTGGAAATAACCAAGATTTCGGTCAATTTTATTTGAGTAAAATGTTGTCACAAATTTTTTTTTAGGAAATACAGCAAGTAAAGGTTTAAAGCTTCCTATTCTCTTGCTAATTTAACAATAATTAATGGCAGTTTTTTATTAATGTGAAAAAAATTGTAAGAAAAAGTAAAATTAACTGTGGAAATTATCAACAAAATTGTTTTGAATTTTTATTTTTAAATTTTCCTAAAATATCGATTAAAAATTAAAAGATCAAATAAAATAAAATTTATTAAAAAATCAATTTTTTTCATTAAAAAAATATCAGTAAAATATTATTTAATTTTTTTTTTAAGTTAAATCAAAGTTCCGCGTCTACTGTTCTTTAAAATCGATAATTCGTTCGTCATCTTAACCCTGTTAGCTGTTTTTTGTTCGTTCTTTATTATCATTGTATTCATTTTATTTTTTGTGTATTCAGAAACCTTTTTTAAAAATTCTTTTGTCAATAATTCACTCTGGTATAGAAGTGCTTGAATTTTGTCTGTTTTATGATTTCGAATTTGCGATGTTGTCACTGCAACAAGGATATAAGTTTGACGAGCATTGAGTTTATGCGAGCAAAAGTCATTCATGTTTTCCCTTAAATTCATCATGTTCCCATTTACATCCACAATATCTATCACTTGCCCTTCCTGAATTATTTTTCTGCAATTTTTTCTAAAATAATCAAAAACATTTTGCACCTAAATAAAATTAAGATGAAAACATTTTTTTATTCAAACATCTAGCTTCACCTGACAATCAATGTTAAAAATTAATTCTAAATCATCGCCGTATTTTAATCTGGCAAATTTGCCAATTAATGGTTCATCTTTTTTATGGACGTACAAAACCTCGTCATCACCATATGCTGCATTTAATTCGGAGATAATCGAACTTGCTCGTGAAGCTCTAAATTTTGTGACGTTTTCTAAACTGCGTCTATTTTTTGTCATCTTTTCGAAATAATTTGAAATCTAAATATTTGAAAAAATGCTAAATAATGACTTTTTTTTTAATAAAAAAAAACTTAAATTAAATATTTGTCTTTTTATTTTTTAAGAGAATTTTGTCATCACGAGTAATTTGAGAATTAAGTGTTTATTATTTCATTTAATGTATGATATTAGAATTTTATTAATGTGTCAAAAATTTAATTTAAAATAGTTTTATTAGATATAGCTTAGTTATTCGAACACTTTTTTTGATTCTAAAAGCATTATTAAATCAAAAAAATTTGTTTGGCCTCGCTTAACAACTTTTAACAGTAAAATTTTAATCAAAAAAAAGATCAAGATTTAAAATTTTTCATTAAATCAATTAAAACAAGTCCGAATTCATATATTGAATTTTTACAATTTTTTTGAACAAAAATTTCATAATTAATGAGTCAACTAAAAAAGCATTTTTAAAAGTTCGATTCTTTAGAAATTTTAGAAAACATTGAAATAAAAAATGGTCAATTAAAAATTGACTTGTAATTTCTTATTTGCTTTTTAATTAGAAATTTAAATTAAAAACTAAGAGTTAACTTTTTTTTTAAATTTTTGGCGAATAATTAAAATAATTTTTGTTTCCTAAATTATTCATTAAAATTGATGAATTTATTTTTTATTTAGAAATTTTTTTTCATTTCTTGAACTTTAAAATTTAAGCTAGTTAGTATAATAAAAAAATACAATTGAACTTTTAAATCATCTTAAGATTTTCGTTAAAAATATTTCATTTGAATTAATAAAATTATTTTGAAAATGATTAAAAAATTTATTTTGCTTCTGAGAAGTACTTGAAAATTAAATAAAAAAATTCTAATAAAATACTTTATTAAACTTTTGCGAGTTATTTAAAAAATAATAAACTTGATCTAAAATAAGTTCTTTTTTAAATAGAATTTTTGTAGAAATATTATGAACCGAATTCTTCAGTATCTTTGTCAATCGGAAGGTATTCGAAGCTTCCTTGGCCATCCATACGCAAGTAGTACTTGAAAAAAAAATAGCAAAAATCACAAAATAAATTAAATTTTTTACTTCATGGTATTTCCAAAGTGATTTTCTGTGTGAAACAGTGAAAAGTGTAATTCCAACTGATTTGCAGAATTCATACATATTGCCTTCAACGTCAACACTTACCGCGCTAGTGCACTCGTCCAAAATAGCAAATTGGGGTTTATGGTAAAACAAACGAGCCATCTATTTTTAAGAGGAAGAAGAGTGAAAATTCAAAAAATATCTTAATCTTAATATTACGGCAATTCTTTGTTTTTCTCCGCCAGAAAGAACATCTATCCAATCTTGAACGCTATTCCATCCACCTTCTCTTTCCAAAAGATAACTCAATTTAACTATGTCTAACAGTTTGACTAAATCAGTATCTTTAATATGCTTATGCTTCATGTCATCGACTGTATCTGGATAAATGACTTGATCTCTCAATGAACCTATGGTCATGTAGGGTTTTTGGGGTATGTAAAACAGCTTGCCTTTTTCGGGTTTGGTAACAGTTCCACCAAACAAAGGCCAAAGTTCTCCTAGAGTTCGGAATAGACTGCTTTTTCCACATCCATTTGGCCCACAAACCAGCACATTTACACCAGATCTAACTTCAAAAGACAACTCTTTGATCAGCACATCACCATTCGGAGTCATTAATGGAACTTTTTCAAATCTTAAAAAAAATATTTTATGAAATATTCTATTTTATACTAAATCTAAAATTAAATACCTAATTATATTATCCTGATAGATTATTTCTCCACTATTAGGCTTTAGCTCAGCTGTTTGGGCTACTTTTCCGGCTTCATTATCGTGTTTCACCATTGTTCGCTTGTATTGTCCTCTATTCAAGTCATCAATCACGTTTATTATTTGAGTGACACGTTCAGTAAAACCAGCTAGTCTGGTCATCTCACGGCCAGCTAGCGATATTCTTCCAAGTGCTTCAGCTAATTTTACCAACATTCTACCACTACGATAATAATTTTCCAGTCTAATGTTGTATTTTTCTTTAGCTAAGTGATTATCATTTTTCATAAAAGGCATCGATACTACATTGTAGCCAATAAATGTAGCAAAATCTAATTTAAAATTTTGATAATTTTTGGTTTTTTTTTAATAAAAAAAAAATACATTTAGCAACAATGTTATCAATAAATCCCATGGAAAATCTGAAAGTAATAAAATTTCTTAAATGGTTTTCCAGTCTGCTGTAGCTGCTCATTAAGTTTATTTCTTCACGTTTGTGGCCCTGGTAGAAGGCAACCTCTTCGCTGTTTGTAATTAGCCTGGCATTCATGTGTCGGAATTCTCCTTCATTATGTTGCTCCTTCACAGTCATCTGAGCCACTGGTTTACGAAGCATGGTAAGAAAAACACCCGAAACAAATAGATAAGCTAACATCATTGCCGGGCCCTGAGCTCCAATTGCTGCTGTTAGCTTAACTGAATAAATTCCGACATCCAAAATAGGCTAATAAATTAAAGAATTAATTGAGTATTATTTTTTTCTAATTTAAATTTTTTTTTTTTGTCTTAAAAAATAATATTGGGAACACTCAGGGGTTGTTCAAATGGCAATAGCCTTCATTAAACCCTCATATTTGTATTACAATATTTTTTACAAAATTTAATAATTAGTTAAAAATTAATTTTAAATTTTACTTTGCTCAAATTTGAGTATAATTCGGTAAATGAATTACAAAATCTTTCGACATCCTGAGTCAATAATTGATCAGCGTTGGCAATGCGATTGTCCAAATTATTCATTTTGTAGTAGGTCAAATTTCTTTTAAATTTTTTTGAATTTTTTTAATATTTTTTGTTTAATTCAAAAAATTACTTTAAGTATTTGGAATACAGAAATTTTGTCAATCGGGTCCTAAATCTAAGTTTCAATTCATCGATTCCATACTAAGCAAATTTTATTGATAAATTTTTTTTTCAGAATTAATTTTAATCAATTTACTTTTAATAAGTTATTGATCAAGGAAATCTAATTTAAAAAAAAAAATTTCAAACTTTTTAAAATTTTTAAATCAAGACTTACACATGGCATTGCATACACATACTTTGCCAAATGACCAATAAAATGATTCAAATTGCCGGAGATAATAGAGCTTAGATTTAATTAATTATTGAAAATTTAATAAATTAAAAAATTTGTTAAATTAAGTTCAAAAGATCGGAACAAAATGATAAAAAAATCATATAACTTTTTTTCTATGAGCTCAAAATTGGTTCTGTGAATGCAACATGCTGCAACTGCACCCATAGTTACATCAGCTGTCAAAGTGGGAAAAATCTCTGCAATATGAACTTCTACTTTAGTATATTGAAATTTAATTTTCTGCTAATTTTGCAGAGTTTTACCAAAATTTTGATTCGCAGAACAAATTTTTAACTTAGAGATAAAAATGTTTTTAATATTTGTTCTGTTCCTTTGGAAAATTTTCATAAAACCAAAAAAAATATATTCATACCTTTCAATCGAGGTTCCAATCATTATCATAAAAACATCTGCGTATGTTCGAGCTATGAGGGAAACAGCGACCAATATCAGATATCCAACCTTAAGATGAAAAATTTTCAAAATCAATTTAATTTTTGTGACAGGAGCAAAGTTTTACTTCGGCAGAAAACCAATTCGGAATTATTATTTTCAATAAACGTTTCAAATTTCTAATTGACAAAAATATTATCAGTGGTTAATTTAATAAATAATCATACCTAAAAAAGTGTTTGTCTACAGCAACTTTTTCTTTTTTCTCATTTTTCTAATTGAAATATTTAATTTTTTTTTCACTTTTTTTTTATCTAATAAAATAAAACTTACTTTTTTGAATAAGACAGAACTGTCGCTTTTTTGGTGTTTGGCAAGCCTAAAATTTAAACGTGGTCAAATGAGCTGAGAACATTCGCTCAATTACCTTCGATTTCTGTAGTTGATTATTTTCATCGAAGACCAGTAGGCAAAAACCATTGATGAAGCCAACATGATGGCATTTCTTCTCATTAGGGGATTTTGTAAAAACTTACTAAAAGCTGACATTTCTAAGCTTTAAAACAAAAATATTTCACAAATGATTAGACACTCGAAGTATTTGTCTCTTTTAAACTGAATGGCATATAAAAATTTAATTTATTATAAATTATCTCACAAAATAAAATTAAAATAGTTGCCTATATATGTGAAAGCTTGCATAATTTTTGCTTTTTAAACTTTACTTTTATTTAGAATCTTAAGCCTTGTAAAAAAATAAAAATTAAAAACTAAGAGTGCAAATTTGTCTCAATCGAGTTTTATTGAAAGCTTTAAAATAAATTGAAGTTTTATTGAAATTTGAAAAAAAAAATTAAAAAAGTTAAGTTAGAATAAAAATATTTAATTATTTACTTTGACAACCTAATAAAATGCTATTTTTTTGAAAACAATGTAGTAAAAATAGCGCTGATAAGCAATTAAAAAAATATTTCTAAAATAATTATAAAAATGAGTAACGACGATCAAAGCGTTGAAATTGAAATTATACAGGAATCGATTCCTTTTTTTCCCAAGGTCGATAATCCGATCACTTCAACCATTACTGGTGATAGAGGATGGAATCTTGTGCGTAAAGAGATAAGCAGACAATCCAGTAACATTCAGTCGGCCAAAAATTGGAAAATTTTGGTAAACAAATCAATGCAGAAATTTTTCGGTGTTGATTGGGACTGTGAAACTCAATCGAACCTTCCAGTAAATACCAACAAAAATTTAGTTGGATGGAACGAACGCGAATTTAAAATATTACAAAACAAAAATTTATTTGGAGGAAAACTCAAATATGAGGCTTTTAAAGATTACATCGAAAATATTGATGAAAAATTATTAGATGATGCAGATAATTACGCTCATTACAAAAAAACAAAAACAGTATTGCCAATGAGCAGAGATGAAAAATTAACTAATTTATTAGAACGACGTCTAAGCAATCCATTAAAAGTAAAATTGAAAAAATTAATTAAATTTTATTAAAAAAAATTTTTGTTAGAAATGGAATTCTGAAGATTCAAAAAAAGTAAATTTGTTTGATTTAAATTTTTTTTTATTGATTTATTAAAGAAAGAACCAAAAAGTGAGTCTGATTTTGACAGAATTCAGGCAAAAAGATCAGAGGAAGAAGCCAGATCAGTGGAATACAACATCGAAGGTCCATGTGATGCGTTTACCCATACATGCACTACAAGGATTCCTGGTATGGGATTTTTTGGTCGACTATTTGACTACACTTTAGATCCGAACAAAGACTCGGATCTTTATACTCAATTAATTAATACAACTATAAATCACAGGGCTTATTTTACTTATTGGTAAACAAGTGAAAATATTATTTTTCCATTTTTGCATTCTATTCTTCAAAGGGTTACTTTTGTGCAGATTTTAATTTTTGTTGGATCCTTAATTGCATATGGATTTGCTCCTCTAGGCTTTACTTCTACTAAAAAAGAAAATTTGGTCACCACAATAATATTAGAAAAAGAATTAATGAATTATGAAGTGAAAAACAACTTTTGGATTGGTCCATCTGCCATTGATCTGGTTCATCTTGGTTCAAAATATGCTCCATGTATGAGAAAAGATTTAGAAATTTACCAGAGAATTGAGCAAGATCGATTGATTGAAAAAGAAACTGCTTGCTGTGTCAGGTATGATCGAGGTGGATGTGTTCAAACATTTGAGAGTAAATGTCTAGTAAAAATTTAATATGTATTTGTTTTTCACTTAAAATAATTTAATAAATAAGAATATGTCATCGAGATGGGATAAATGGAAGAAAGGAAGTGAAATTTCGATCAAAAGAAATCGAACTTCTGGTAGTGTTTGTGGTCAAGATCCTGAGTGAGATTATTAACTAAAGAAAAAAATATGATTCTTTTTTTATTTATATTTTTTGATGTAGTTTTTGTAATGATCCGGGCTCAAAACATTGGATAGATGACATTACCCAGTGGCCGGTAAATTAATCTTGATAAGAAAAAATTAAATTTTAATTATTTTATTTTTGAAGATTTGCTCGAAACCTTCTTTGGTAATTAATTCTTCAGTAGAAAAAAATCAACACATGTTTTGTGAAGTGATAGGTCGCCCATGTTGCATTGGGCTCCAAGGCCAATGCATCATAACTACTCTAGAGCATTGTGATTTTATGAGAGGATATTTTCATGAGGAAGCTAGCTTGTGTTCCCAAGTTGATTGCATGCAAGATGTGTGTGGTATGATGGACTTTCTTGATCCAAAAAGTCCAGATCAAGTCTATCGACTTTTTACATCAATATTCATCCATGCTGGGTAATTAAGATTTAATTTAAAAAATAAAATAAAAAATTTTTAAATTTTAAAGAATAATTCAACTACTGATTTCGATTTTTTTTCAATTTTTTATTTTGAGAGATCTAGAAAATCTAGCTGGATGTCTTCGCATCGGTATAATTTATTCAGGCTCTGGAATACTTGGCAATCTAGCATCTGCTATTTTTTTGCCCTATCAAGCAGAGGTATGTACATTTCTATTGATTAGGTATTTAATTTTTTCAAATTGTTTTTTAAACATTAAAAGGCAGGACCTGCTGCAAGTCATTTTGGCATTCTAGCATGTTCATTCATTGAGCTTTTTCAAATATGGTATTTTTTTGTTTCAAATATTTTTTTCTTGATTTTAAATTAAATCTTTAATTTAAGGAAGTTATATGAGAATCCATGGATTCCATTTTCTAAACTCGTCATATTCATGGTGTCACTATTTATCATTGGTTTGCTGCCAATGATTGACAATTTTGCCAACATATTTGGTTTTATATCAGGTCTTATTCTTGGAACAATATTTTTTCCAAATGTTTCAGGGAGAAAATCGAAAATATTTAAAAGAGTTTTTATATTTTTTATTTCAATTGTCATCTTGGTTTTTTATGTTGGTTTGATGGCTTCTCTTTTCTACTTCAAACCCATTGCAAATTGTGAATGGTGTAAGTTCATAAGTTGTCCATTTGGTTCTAAATTTTGTCTCGATAGCGATTTCAATATAATAAGAATTTTTCAATAAATATTTAATTGTATTCCTCCTTTGCTATTTATTGATGGCTTTATTATTAACCAGTAAAAAATTTTATTTTGTTCCTGAAATAATTTTGATATCGAGTGTCAAAAAAAGATCAAAAAACCTTAAAAATATTTGAGAAAAAATATTTTACCGATTTTTACGTCAAACCTTTTCAAACGTTAAATTTCAATAAAATTCAGTAAAATTTAGTAAGATTGTGTAAAAACGTGTAAAAGTTTAAATCTGAATTATACTTGAAAATTATATAATTAATTTATTAAATTATAAGCTATTTTATTTAAAAAATAAAATTTGATAATTATTAATAAATAAATAGGAAGATAATTATTAATAAATAAATAGGAAAATTATTATTAAAATTTAAATAAAAAAATGATAAGAATATGATATGATAAGCATGCTCTAGAATATTTTGTTTGCTCTAGAGCACAGCTAGAGTTCCTTGGACTAAAAATGATCTCAAGATCTTAATCAAAAATAAGAGCAATCTAAGATACAGGAATTGTTCATATAACTGGAAGGATATGAATCTATATAAAGATTACGCATGTATCTGTAAATTAGTTTCATCAGAAATTAAAGAAGCCAGACTAACATATGAACAAAATTTAGTGGAAAAAGCTTGGAAGAATCCATAAATACTGTATTAAACTTAAATGATCAACAAGTTATCAAAAAACCTATCAAAACATTAAAAAAGTCAAACCATGAATTAACGCAAGAACCGAAAGAGATATCAAGTCTTCTAAATAAATTTTTTCAAGATATATTTGTAATTGAACAAGATGGTGAGCTTTTTGAAGTTGAATTTGAAAACTGGTCAGAATATATTGACATTTATCCAAATGATATAGTCATGATATAAATATTAGTTATGAAATGGTATAAATCAAAATAAAGCATGTGGTGTAGACAAGCTTTATCCGTCTCTGCAAAAAAAAACTGTGCAGAAGTCTTTACTGTTCCTTTAACATTATTCAGAGTATCTTTATCCAATAGTCAGCTTCCAATACAATTCAGATCAGCAGATATTACTCCATTGTCAATCTAAAAGTCTAAAAACAATATGTTCGTATTAGAAAAGATCAGTGGGAGTTTCTGTTTCAGAAGTTGTTTCATCTGGTTCTTCAACAGCATTTTTTTTATGAACAACTTCCAATTTATAATAATACATAATTTTAATTCAGTAAAATTAAAAAAAAATAAATAAAAAGTCAAGCATATTTTCTAACAAAAAAATAATTCTATTCTTGGGGCAAAAGATTGAATGCACTTTACATATAAAAAATAAGGATTTGTTATATGGGCGCACATTTTTTTTTTAACGCACATACAAAACTTATTAACAAACATGGGTTTTTTTTTAACAAACACCAACTTATTAACACACAATTTTAACGCTCATCTTTCTAACACACATTTAAATGTAAACTTACAAAAAAATTGAATCGAATAAATTATGTGTTTAATTATTTATTAAAAAAATGAAAGTTTATAAAGTCTAAAGTTAATAAGTTTTTTTTAAATAATTAAATAAAGATTACAAAAGTTTGAAATAATAATTTATTAATTAATCTCTTATTAAGGCTTTTTTAGCTTTTTTTTGAGCCCCCTTTTTAGGCTTGTTTACAAAATTTTCGTTATTTAGCAAGGAGTTTAAACCTAATAAATGCCCACAAATCGCTTTTTTTCTAAAATATTTGCAGTTACACATTTTATCCGTGATATTTATTAAAAATTCTTCATTATCAGAAAACTTATAAATACTTTAACCACATTTTTTAAAATAACCCTTTTTAGAGTATTTTACTCCAGCTAATTTAGCTTTGGAACTCGGGACAGGCTTGGTATGAAAAGTACTATTCTTGATTCAATAATATCTTGCAATACGCAATAGAACTTGTACAAAATCTAAAACAAACATTCGTTTCTTCTTAGTAAAAGTTCTTTTGATTGAGCGGTCGAACGACTCAATTGGTGAGTTTTTAAAAGCGAATCCTTCGGGGCTATTAAAATTTTGCCATCTCTTAAATGGTACCGTAAGCCACTGGTTTTTAACATAAAAGTAAAAATTATTTCAAAAATGTGCGGTAGCAAGTTTTTAGTGCGTTGTTCAGTAAATGTCTGTTTAAAAAAAAATTTATGCGACGGAATTTTTTGAATGTGCGTTAAAAATTTTTTTTATGTGCGGTGGTTAGGCACACCCTAAAAAATAAGGTTATATAGAAAAATTAATTAGTCCAGTTCGATATTTTAAATTGAAAATTGTTTATTTTTATTTATTTCAATTAAATCGCTTGCAAAATAGCTTGAATATAGGATAAAAACTATGTCAGGTCATTTGACCCGACCGGGCCTTTATGTATAATTTTATAATTTAAATAGTTAGAATAAATTAAAAAATTATTCTTAAATAATAAATGAAATTTCTTTTGAAAACAAATCCGGGCTTTTTTTAATTGTTCCAAAATCTTGTTTGGTTCAATTTTTATTGAAGTTTAAAAGCTTAAATCCGGCCAAATGACCCGCCGGGCTTTCTAGTGTTAAAATTTTTGAATAAGTAAACTGGTTTTTAAAGATGAACTGGTCCACTAGGCCTAACTATTCCATTTTCCAAATAATTAAAATTGTTAAGTTAATAAAGACATAATTTTAATTTCGGTTTCTAAAAGGCTACTACTTACTCAATGATTAATTTGATGTTGATTAAAATTTCAAATAATCCGTTGATAAGCATAAAATATTTTTGATATGAGTAACGAAGACCAAGAGATAGAAATTGAAATCGAAAGAGAAAACGAGGATGCGCCTCCTTTTCCACCTGTGGTTACACCAATGACTGTCACAAATCCAGACCAGGAAAAACCATTGCAAGCGTCTGAGAACAAAAATGCTGAGAAATGGAAAAGTTTGGTTCAAGCTTCGAAACTATTTTTCGGAATAGACACAAAATCTGAGCCTGAATCAAATTCACCAATTTACACGAACAAAACTTTGGTTAATTGGAACGAGAGAACTCTAAAAGTCCTAAAGAACAAGAGAATATTCGGCGGGAAAATAAAAGAGTCCGCACTGAAGCAATTTATTGAAAAAATTGATGAGAATTTGCTAGATGAAGGTGATTCGTACAGATACTTCAAAGTTACAAATAGAGTTTTGCCAAAAAGGCGTCAAGAAAATTTGACAAGTTTTATAGGAAATAAATTAGGAAGTGTTTTTCAAGTAATTTCTAAATAAAAAGTTTAACAAAATAAATTTAGTAAAATTGATAATTAAGAAACAAAAGTCTCTACACCAAAATATCCAAGTAAAGCAAAAAATCGAAAAAATTCCTTTCTTTTATTCTCAATTTAAAAGGGTGAAAGATTTGTTCCTGTTGATGAGGACATTCCTGATTTTAGAAAAGATGAACAAAGAGAAGCTGAATATAATGTTGAAGGACCATGGGACGCGTTTACAAGTGGATGTGCGAACAGAAGGATTCCTGGTATGGGATTTTTTGGTCGACTATTTGACTACACTTTAGATCCGAACAAAGACTCGGATCTTTATACTCAATTAATTAATACAACTATAAATCACAGGGCTTATTTTACTTATTGGTAAACAAGTGAAAATATTATTTTTTCCATATTTTTATTCTATTCTTCAAAGGGTTACTTTTGTGCAAATTTTAATTTTTGTTGGATCCTTAATTGCATATGGATTTGCTCCTCTAGGCTTTACTTCTACTTATAAAGAAAAATATGTGACTACAATAAATTTAGAAAAACAATTTTTGAATTATGAGGTCAAAGATAACTTTTGGATTGGTCCATCTGTCAAAGATCTGGTTCATCTGGGTGCAAAATATGCTCCATGTATGAGAAACGATTCGGATGTTTACCAGAGAATTGAGCAAGATCGATTGATTGAAAAAGAAACTGCTTGCTGTATTAGAAATGATAAGGGTGGTTGTGTACAAACAACACAAGAAAAATGCTCGGTATCTTTTATTTTATAACTTAAAAATATGGAATTTTTAATTTAAACAATTATTAAAATTTATTGTTTAAAGAAATTGTTTTCAAAATGGGATAAATGGAAGAATGGAAGTGAAATTTCGATCAAAAGAAATCGAACTTCTGGTAGTGTTTGTGGTCAAGATCCTGAGTGAGATTATTAACTAAAGAAAAAAATATGATTCTTTTTTTATTTATATTTTTTGTTGTAGTTTTTGTAATGATCCGGGCTCAAAACATTGGATAGATGACATTACTCAGTGGCCGGTAAATTAATCTTGATAACAAAAAATTAAATTTTAATTTTTTTTTATTTTTGAAGATTTGCTCGAAACCTTCTTTGGTAATTAATTCTTCAGTAGAAAAAAATCAACACATGTTTTGTGAAGTGATAGGTCGCCCATGTTGCATTGGGCTCCAAGGCCAATGCATCATAACTACTCTAGAGCATTGTGATTTTATGAGAGGATATTTTCATGAGGAAGCTAGCTTGTGTTCCCAAGTTGATTGCATGCAAGATGTGTGTGGTATGATGGACTTTCTTGATCCAAAAAGTCCAGATCAAGTCTATCGACTTTTTACATCAATATTCATCCATGCTGGGTAATTAAGATTTAATTTAAAAAATAAAATAAAAAATTTTTAAATCCTTAAAGAATAATTCAACTACTGATTTCGATTTTTTTTCAATTTTTTATTTTGAGAGATCTAGAAAATCTAGCTGGATGTCTTCGCATCGGTATAATTTATTCAGGCTCTGGAATACTGGGCAATCTAGCATCTGCTATTTTTTTGCCCTATCAAGCAGAGGTATGTACATTTCTATTGATTAGGTATTTAATTTTTTCAAATTATTTTTTAAACATTAAAAGGCAGGACCTGCTGCAAGTCATTTTGGCATTCTAGCATGTTCATTCATTGAGCTTTTTCAAATATGGTATTTTTTTGTCTCAAATATTTTTATCTTGATTTTAAATTAAATCTTTAATTTAAGGAAGTTATATGAGAATCCATGGATTCCATTTTCTAAACTCATCATATTCATGGTGTCACTATTTATCATTGGTTTGCTGCCAATGATTGACAATTTTGCCAACATATTTGGTTTTATATCAGGTCTTATTCTTGGAACAATATTTTTTCCAAATGTTACTCTAAATGGAAGACTAAAACTCAAAAGAGTGTTTATTATTAGCTTAGCAATTTTCGGCCTAATTTTTTATGTTGGTACATTGGTGAGTCTTTTTTACCTTAAGCCACTAAATAATTGTGAATGGTGCAAATTTATCAGTTGTCCTTTAGGACGAACATTTTGTCTTGAAATGGATTTTAATGTTATAAGAGTAAATCAGCTAAAAAAATGATGATTGTCTTCAAAATTACATTCCTTTTTGCTTTATTTTTGAACTGAGTATTAAATTTTTTTATCTGTTTTTTAAATGATTTAAATTTATTATTATATTTATTAAAAAAATATTCAAATTTATTTTGTGTTTAGTTTTAAAAAATTGATCAATTTATAAATAAAATTTAAATCCTAATTATGTTTATACAGCCATTTCCATTTTGATTGTTGGATAGGGATCATAACCAGCAACTTCAAAATCACTTAATTCAAAGTCTTCAATACTAGATCGCTTATTTTTTATTTTTAAAGTAGGAAATTTTCTTGGTTCTCGTTTCAGTTGCTCCTCCAAGGCAGCCACATGGTTCAAATAAACATGACAGTCTCCAATTGTGTGCACAAACTCTCCAGCTTTTAAACCAGTCACGTGTGCTATCATGTGAGTAAGCAAAGCATACGAGGCTATATTAAATGGAACCCCGAGTCCCATGTCGGCAGATCGTTGATACAACATGCATGATAGTTCTCCATCAGACACATAAAACTGCACAAAACAGTGGCATGGCGGCAGAGCCATGTTTGGAATGTCTATCGGATTCCAAGCTGACATTATTATCCGTCTATCATCTGGATTTGATTTGATTTTTTGAATAACTTCATTTAATTGATCGATTCCTTGATTTTGATAATCAGTATGCATATCTTTGTATTGAGCGCCAAAATGTCTCCACTGAAAGCCATATATGGGACCCAGGTCGCCTTCTTCCCTGTCATAAAATCCATGCTTGTCTAAAAATTCTCTAGACGAATTTCCGTCCCATATCTTTACACCTTTCTGACTTAATTCTTTGGCATTTGTTGATCCACGTATAAACCAAAGTAGCTCTTCAATTACTCCTTTAAGAAAGACTCTTTTTGTGGTCAATAATGGAAATGTATCTAGAATTATTTTGACTAAAAAATTTCTTAAAATGATCCTCAAAGCTTACTGTTGCGTAATGGATACCGTGATTGGGTACCAAAAACAGAAATGGTACCGACTCCTGTACGGTCTTTTTTTGTTTTGCCATTTTTCAGCACCGAACGGATCAAATCTAGATATTGGTGTTCCTCATGGCGTGGTAAATCCTTAAAATTTTCTTTATTCTCTTCGTAATCCATTTAAAACAAATAATGGATTACAAAGAGATTGAAGAAAAAATAAAGCAAAAGAAGCAAAAAATTTTTGTCTTGACTTTTACACGTGTCTCGTAGTTTTTGTAGCATTGCTGAACATTTTTATATTTCAAGAGAAGTTTGTTTTATAACTTTTGGTCAATAATTTTTTTGATAATTTTAAGTCAAATAACGAATTCATTTTTCACTTTTGAAAATAAGTTTTTTTATATTAAAAATAAAATTTGAGATCTTATTAAATTTATTAATTTTTGCTAATTGTGATTTTTAATTAAAAATTTACCATGTTACCTCCAATCATATCAGAAGTTCCACTTTGGCAGATTTTTCTCTACCGATATCTTGCGAATTATTTCTAAGCTTTACTTCTCGTGAGATTAATGCTTACCATAAGTTTGTCAGTGTAAGAATGCACTTTTTCTCTAACAGGGTAACTGGTTGGTGGAACTTGTTACCCAACTGTATTATTGAAGGCTAGACGGATGGCTGTCGAAGAATGGGGAAAGATTGATTAAGAAACAATTGATTAATTTATTTATTTTAATTAATTAGTTTTTCTATTTAGTGATTATTAATTAGTTAATTTATTCTGTATTTTATTATGAAAAACTAAGGTCTTTTATTTTTGTACTTTACTGCGATAGCTGGACGTTTCTGAGTTACAGCTTGTGGATAAAAATTAATTAAATTAAAATTTTATAAGTTAAAGACTTAGATATTTAAAATTTCTTACAATAAAATTTTGAAATTAAAATTTGAATTTGATTTAAGCTGTTTTTTGGGATCTAGCCTGTTATGTGACTATATTATATAAATGAACACAAATTTTATGTCAATTTGGTGAGCAGAAAATTTTTTGTTACTCAGCTAATCTCTGGTCTTATTTTATGTGATCAAAAAAAATTATTTTTTAAATTTTGTGACCAAAAAATTATGTATGTGACCAGCAAATAATCAAAAAAAAAATCCATTTTTCTATTTTTGTTATGTTGGCCTTTTATTTTCCTTTCATTTTCTTCTTTCATCTTTCATTAGTTTACCAGAAAGAAGAATAAGTAAATTGACAGCACCCTTTCAGGAAGTTCAGAATAGATTAAATTTTTTTTAATAAAAGATATTTTACAATATTTTTAGCTCTAAAATAAAAACTAATTATACCGCTTTTAATTTATTAAATTAACCTTTAAAATAAAAATAAAAATTATTAAAATAAATTTTATTGAGTGTATTTGATTGAGAAAAAACTAATTACAAAAAAAATTTTAATTTAAAAATCGCCTTCCATTCCCTTCAAATCTTTAGGTAAAAGAATAAATTTTTTTCAATAAAATATTTTATAAATTTAATACCACTTTGTTTCAGATTAATTCCTTTCCATGTGGACTCTAATTTTTGAATAAACTTTTCAAATACTTCCATATACGCTTTCATATCTGTTTTTTTATAATCTTTGATTTTTTTGTCTATATTGATCATATCACTACGTTCCAATTGAGCACATAATTCATCAATAACAGGAACATTGAGTGGATCAAAAAATTCGGATTTTTCAGGTTCAATCGGCACACAAACTCGTCCTGTTTTAGGATGAACACAAAATGGGCTTTTCAACAAGTGATTAAGACCTTTGGTAACTTCAATGTCCAACCGAGGATAGCAGTATTGGAACATAATTTCTTCAGTCAAATTTTGACTCAACTTGACTTTTTTACTCTAGATAAAAAAAAAATTATTTAAGAAAAAAAATTCAAATAATGAGTAATTACAGTAAATTTTTGAAAATGACTTTGAAAAATTTTCCATCTTTCGTTTGAAGTCTTTCCAGCTCTCATTTTATCTCCGAATTCATCTCGACGTAAAAAAAAAAATTAGAAATAGACAAGATTTTAAAAAAATGGCACTTATATTCTGCAGGTAAAATTGATAAAAATTTTGCCAACTTATCATCTGCCAGAAAATTTTGCTTGTTACAGGTATAATCCTCAAAACCTTTGGATATAATTTTTGATGCTCGCCTAATCAATAAATTAATATTAAATTCTTGGAATTTATTTTTTCTTACCTTAAAGATGGGTGTAGGTTATATCCTAAATTGACTTTTTTAGCGACGTTTTCACCACCTTTAACCACCGTCAAATACTCAGCAATAGCATATCTAGCTTGTGAAGTTAGCTTTCTGGCAGTTTCATCCGCAATCCAGCAGTGGATACCTCGTCGACCGGAGTAAATCCAAAGACGGTGTTCAAAGCCAAAATCATCTTCAAGAAAAATTATTATTTTAACAAAATAAGCTTTAATACCTTCAAGAGCTTTGTCTAAAATTTTTATAGCGAAATGCATCAATGGCCAGCACTTATTGCAAATTCCTGATCCACTACAGCAGTATCTTACATCATCATAATCAGTGATATCAATATCAAAGACAAGTTCTCTTTCCTCTACTGTAAGTACACCTTGGGTCCAATTTTTGGAATCTTTGGGCTATAAAAAAAGAGTAATTTTTTTTTAGAAGGTTTAAAATCTACTATTTGGTTATAGATTCCGCCTATATCAATTTTATAGGGACATTTTCTGAGGAGTTCTTTTTCGAACTCATTATAATCACTAAATGTCTGGTAACGAAGATAAATATCGTCTTTTAGAGTGAAACTAAATTCCCGACGATGAAAATTTTCTTTCTGAACTAAAAAAATTCATTGATTTAAAATTTTTTAGATTCAAAATATTTCTAAAAAAATTAAATTTATTTACTTTCACTGTAGCCTAACCATTTGCACATATTGTAGATTGGAAATAATCTTTTATAGTAAATTGGCAGTAAATTGGCCAAAGTGTTGTCATCAATAGTGTTTTCTGGCATTTTATTTAATTTATTTTAAATTTTTATTTTCTATTTGAATTTAAGAAATAACCTAGACCTTTTTTTAATTCAAATTCAAAATTTTGTTATTCTTATTTTTATTTATGAAAATTTTTTAATAATTTTCAAAAATTTTGAGTTTAACTTTAAAAATGCTAATCTTTGCTTCTTCTTTAATTTGACGATGACAATTATAAATCCAAAATACTTCAATTTTTTCCATTTAATTCCAAACAGGAATTTTATGAATCTTCAGTCTTTTTTCGTGATAATTTCGAGACTAACAAGTTTTAAAGTCTAATCATCATGATTTTAAAATTCAACTTTTCAATACCATTAAATTATTGAAAGAAAATAGTTAAAAAATACTAATTTTTTATTCACCTGAAGAACCACATAAACTTTTAACATACTTGTCTATTAATTTTATAATAAAAAAAACATTTTTATCATCTACAAAGAGAGCTGAATAAATCAAAATGTTTTGTAACAGAGAAATATCCCTAGCATTAACGGGGAAACAAAATTCTAAATAACAAGTCTATTTTCAATGTTTTTATGCTCATTTCTCTTGAACAACATATGACTTATTTTAATTCTCATCATATTATCTTCCAGAAAATAAAATTTAACAATAATTTTTATGCTCAGAACTTGTATGTTTCTAGTTACTGATCACTCTTTTTTGTCTAAAATTTGAAAAATAAGCTTTTTTTATTATAAACTTAAAGATTCTATTAATTAATTTTTAAAATTGGGTAATTCCAGCGAAACTGATTATTTTTTTTGGAATTATAAAATTAAGATTTATTTAGAACACTTATCAATAGATTTAAAAAAATAAATTTTAATTCTTAAATAAAAGTTTTATTTGTAAAAAACTGTTCAAGTGTAATAACTAATTTTAATCTTTTAATATATTAAAGATTATTTAAAAAAGTAAAGTTTGTTATGTTATAATCATTTAGTACCAAATTTTTGAAATTTAAATTAAATTTTAAATTTTGAATTAAATTTTATCCAAAAAAATAGAAATGGACCAAAAAAATAAGGTAAGATTAAATTATCTGCTTCAGTCAATATTTTAATATGAAAAAATAATTAAGTTTGATGTGGCTACATCAGGTTTTCAGACAGCTAGTGGTAAAACCTTGCATTACAAAAAAAATAAAGTTATCGAGATTGAGGACAAAACAAATGACATGGATATTTGTCAACCAATTGTGGCTACATCAGGTTTTCAGACAGCTAGTGGAAAAACCTTGCATTACAAAAAAAATAAAGTTATCGAGATTGAGGACAAAACAAATGACATGGATATTTGTCAACCAATTGTGGATACATCAGGTTTTCAGACAGCTAATGGTAAAATCTTACATTACAATCATGAAAAAAAAATTGAATTAGAAAAGAACATCAAACAAAACAGCGAAAATAAATCTAATCTGGTCCAGTCAAACTTTCAGACAGCTGGTGGTAAAACTTTGCTCTATAACAAAGATAACATTATAAAATTTGAGAATGAGGAGAAAAAAGAAAATACAGAAAATGGTATTGAACCATCAGGATTCGAGACTGCTAGCGGAAAGTCACTTTTATTCAACAAAAATAAAATAATGAAAGTTCAGAATGATAATGAAACTACAGATTTTTTGTCAACAACTTTAGAAAAAGATTTGGAAACGAGTACACCAGATGATTCCAAAGAAAATTTCAAACCTGTTTTAAGTGTAAGACCAAATGGTAACAGAATGTTGGATGGAAAAAAATTTAAAAAGCCACAACTAATTGATAAGACTAAGATGAGTAAATATTTGAATTCATCATCAAATGAATTCAATAAGACAGATATTGATGAAGGTATTATTGAGTCGGAGAGTTTATCAGAGTCACAACTATCTATTGAGAATATGAATTATCATATTTTTAAACCCATTGGGAATAAACCAATACCTTATTGTGTAATAAAAAATTTGCATTTTGTTCAAAATGCTGAATTACAATTTAGCATAGTAAAGCCAATATTTGAATTAAAACAATCTGAAGCATTTTATCCAAAAGAATCCCATGATTCATTGCTGTCCTGGCACCAAAAACGATCAATAGCGACTGAAACACTTGAAAAACGGCTTGAATCCAAGAGTCAAGTTATTTTACGGCCTAGTGATAGATCAAAAGTTGGATTTTTTTTGAGGCAAAAAAATTTGGCAAAACAATCAAAACAAATTGTAAAAATATCAAATCTAAAGATTGACTTGGTAATTTTAAAATTAAAAAAAAGGCGCCGTGGCTTAGTGGCTAAAGCGCCTGTCTAGTAAACAGGAGATCCCGGGTTCGATTCCCGGCGGTGCCTTTTTTTTTGAAAAAAAGCTAATTTTTAAATTAAAGACAGATCCTAGTGAATTTATTAAAAAAATTGACTTAAATCACTTGGACGAGTTTAAATTTAACGTAATTGATTTTGGTGACATTTATGAAGTTTTCAAAAAAAATGGATGTGTTCAAACACCTGACAATGGGTGTCTAATTCCAGATGAAAACTTACAAATTGGTTTGAATGAATTATATTCGTAATAGAATTTTAAAAAGCTTAATTTTTCTGAATTAAAATTCATTTTCCTAGCTGTTTTTTGGATTCAAATGGAGTCGATAGCAGATTAGTCAATTTAGACTGGTTTAGAAATCATTTAAAATGGATTTTATGGAAACTTAGATCATATGATGAAAAATTAATGAAACATTTTGAAAATTTGTAATTTTTTTATTAAAAATATTTAAAAAATTTTTATTTAGTTTTTTATTTTTAGAAATTTAACACCTTTAAATGTAATGAATCAAATAAAATATAGGTATGATATTGAAATTGGACAAGCGAGACGATCTTCAATCAAAAAAATAATCGAAAAAGATGATACATCAATGAATAAGACTTTAATTTTATTTTTGAGTAAAGTATTTAAATCAAATAGTTCATTAACAGTAATTTTTTTTTAATTATCTTTTTATTTTAATTTAACTCTTGTTTAAAATAAGTACGTGGAATTGTGTGACGGGTGGTACCCTATTAAAGCTCAGTTTGATACACATTTAAGTGATTATCTGAGACGTGGTCGAATAAAATTAGGAGACAAATTGGTGCTCTTTAGTCCTGAATTAATTGGATGTCCGAAAGACGGCTGTTCACCTCTCGAAGCTCCGGAAGAAATGTTCTTAAAACTTAGCGTTAATTCGACCCGTAAAGCTAAATATTTTATCAAACTTGGATTTTTAAAACCTCAGAGACCATTAATTGTTTCCTTGAATTCAATCAAAGCTAATTCAGTAGTGGGGGCTCTAGATGTTTTAATAGAAAGAATATACCCAATAATTGTAAGCTAATTAACCCCTTTTAATTATGGGTGAAATTTTTTTTTTAGTTTATGGAGAAAAAAATGGACGGCTCAAAGGTTTATAGGAACCAAAAGCAAGAAGATATGCTCCTTTATTCTCAAATGATTGATCTTGAAGAATCCGAATTGGTAAATAAAGAGAATAGGTCGGAAAATTTGGAGAAAAAGAACTCTCAAATTAGAAATGTCAGTCAAATTTTAAAGACTAGAATTCGTGATTTTAATTCCAAAAACCAAGCTTGTATTAATTTTAAAAAATATTTATCAAGGAAATAAATTTTTTGAAATTTTATTCAAGCATGTTTATTGACGTTTTGGCAAAATGCAAATGACGTCTACGATAAAATTAGCGAAGGCGAACGTCTTTTAGTGTTCAATCTGACAGCTAGTAGTCACAAGTAGGCTCATTTAATCCTCAAATCTCATCAATTATATTAGATCAATAAAGTATTAAAGAAATGTGATGCAAGATGGCTCAAATATATCCTTGGGAACAAACAGAATGACTTTTTACAAAAAATTAAACTCGATTAATTTGATTAAAAGCTCTAGACAGGTAATTTGAACATGTCTATTCGCTTTTTTTTGACTAGGATTATTGAATTAATCAAAATTTTTTTCAAAATTATTATAATTATTTTCTTGATATTTTTTCAATTTACGTCACAAGTAAAATCATAAAAATATATCAAAAATTAGTTGTTTTTTTAGGGTATTTTTGAGATCAAGTGTTATATATGAACAGAAAAAGACAAATTGATATCTTTTTTTAAAAAAAATTTAGATAAAAATTTCAAATTTGCTTTTTTAAAGAATTTCATAAAATCTTTTCTAATTACTGATCAAAAGTATAAAAAATACCTCAAAATTTGCATTAATTATTGACAATTTGGATTAAAGCTGATATATTAAATTATTAAATATATTTTAAAAATTTTGAATAATAAAAAATTTATTTTATAACAAGTTTATAATTAATTAATAATTTTTTTTATGATTTTTAAATATTATGATTAGAACTCTTTTATTTATGAAAATTGATAATTTTTTCATTTAATTAAAGTTGAGCGAGTACAATGATATATTTGAAGGCAAAATAGGCAATGTATTTAATGAATTAGACACATGTGGCATTGTTCTTAGACATTCATCCAATAACTTTAATAATCTGGTGTACTTAACTGATTTGAGTGATACAAATTCAATTATATGCATTAATTTCCCCAAATCTTCAGAGGTAAAATTTTAAAAATTTTCGATTAAATTTTTACAAAATTTTTTTAATTTAAGTTTTACGGATTCAAAGATGTCCTCAAACTTCATAATTGTGTTGCTTGTCTGAACCTAAGAAATATTCGCAAGAGAGAAAATTTAAAGTATCCAAGTCTGATGGCTACAGAAATAACCATATTTACTCAAAAAATAAATTTGTACAAATATCTTGCAGATTTTTATTCATCGCTGAGCCAAAAATTAACCAAACCAGTAATAAGACAAGAAATTAAAAATATTTTCTTTAAAATTTTTACTAAAGGAAAGCAAACAAAAGCTTTTTGATCTGAATAATGAAATAGATAAACCAGTAAAAGATGGAAAGACAATTATTTATGAAAATGCTTACAACAAATCTAGCAATTTTAAATTGAATACATCAAAGGACAATAAATTGGCGTCAATAATAGAAGCAGCTGAGACTCTTCCAATTGACACTAAAACTGGTATAAGACAACCAGGTCTTAGAAATAAGACAAAATTTTTTAGCCCTGTCCTTAATAGAACAAGTGAGAGCCAGCACAAAAGTCAGCTCAAGCGACGCTCAGACACTTTTGCCTATTCGAGCATGAGTTTCGACGATGAGGACTCGTTTATTTCCAATTGCGATCTAGAATCCTTGTGCAATACTAGCTCAACTCTTAATGTATCTATGGCCATGTCCGAATCGATAGCTAAGCGAATTAAAAAAACCTAATTCAATGTAGATAAATTACTAAAATTTAATTTAAACATTTCTATAAACTTTATTCATTTGTAGCAATAAATTCTTTTTTATATTTGAGTTTTTATTTGAAAGAAAATTTTTTTTTTTAATTAAAAATTGAATTTATGATCATCTTATGAAAATTTCATTCGAGCATATTAAAATTAGATAAGGAAAAAAATTTTCAAAAAAAAGATTAAAAGAATTGATAGCATTACCATTGACCATTATTATGACCAGACTTGTTCAAAAGTAAAAAAAAAGTCATTTTAAAGTCTTTTCAAAGTCAAGTCTCCTGACTCTTGACTGAAATTATTTTTATTTTGATCATAAAACACAAATTGAAATTATGAAAAATATACTTATCATTAATATTTTTTTTATATTTTCATTTTTTAGAAAATTTTAATATTATCTACATAAGGATTCATTTTGAAAAATTTTAGATGAATAATTCTAATTAATATTGACATTTATTTTTAAAATTTTAGCTCACCAATTATATCCTTGGGAACGAACAGAATGACTTAAAAAAAACAGACAATTAAACTTGATTTTATTATTATTAATTTAGTTTGATTAAGAAAAAAAATAAAAAATGATTTTTTAAATGTTCATTTTGATTTTCAAAAATATCCTTGTCATCAGTGGAAAGTCCTTGAAGGAAGTCTTCATAGAAAACTCCTGATTTAACATGAATCAATTTGTTCAATTCACTTTGAATGTTTAAGGTGCTTGTGATTTTATCACATGAGTCAAAACTTTTTTTGATAAGAATTTCATCATGATTTGTCAAAATTTCCGAAATCCAATTTATCAAATTATTATAAATTCTTATTTGTATTTATAATATTCTAGAGAAATTTATAAAGATTAAACTTTTATAGTTGGTTCAAAAAATAATATTTTTCATGCTGAAATTATTTCAGTAGACACCAAGACTGGCTTCAAAAATAAAATTGACGATTTTTTCAAGGCAAACAAGAAATAAATATGTTTGGTTATTTATACCTGTTTTAGCTGACAAAGTGGAACCAAAGCGTTTTGCTCTATGGGAAATGATGTTGTAGTCTATTATTAATATTATTTTTATTATCTTATTTATTTGAGTCTTCTAAACTTATTTCTTTTTATTATTTTGATATTTTTGTTGATTTTGCTAAGCTAACGAATCAATATATTGACATTTTTAGCCCCATTCAATGTATCAGCTAAATAATTTTAAAATATTTGAGCTAAATAATAAATAAAATTTTTCAAAATGAATCTTTGTATAACTGATATTAAAATTTTCTAAAAAATGAGGATTTAAAAAAATCATTCATAATTTCAATTTGTGTTTTAATGATAACTAAAAATCATTTTAGCTCATTAATGCTTTAATTATATTGACTCCGGGGAGTTTTATCCTTCGTTTAAACCCTCTTGTCAAATCGTATTGTAAAAATTGGTAAAAGAATTATTGATCTAATAAAACAAAAATTAAATTTGATGACTGAATAAATAAAAAACAAATAAAAATCGCCAAGTTTAACCAATTAATCGAAAGGTGAACAATAAAAATAATTATTTTTAAAAAACAAAAATTTGTTTAAAAAATTTATTTCAATAAAAACGATTAAAAAAAATATATAAATTTAATCTAAATTTGACGAATTTAAAAAATTTTAAAATATTTCTCCAGACCGAAAAATCATTTTAAAAAATCTTCCTCTTCATTATGCTGAATTCTATTTTTTTCAATAGTTCCGCTCATCAAATTTGAGTCTTTTATGTAAATTAAAATTCACCTATTAAAGCCATTAATCTAGGACTATTTGAAAAAGTTTTTTTTATTTTAGCTCTCATAGCTCTGCGTATTTCCACATTTGTACAACAATAGACAATAGGATTCAGGGATGAGTGACAAAAACCTATCGAAATGCTAATTATATTAGCCAGTTCGAATAGATGTGATGCACTGAACATGGCGGCTATTTGCACCAGAGCATAAGGAAGCCAAAAAAGGTAAAATACGACTATTGGAATGATTGTTTTGCGTATAGCTTTGCTCTCCATGGATCCAGTGCCGCTTCTTTTAATGTTCCACCTTTTGAATTTGCTATCTTGTCTGATATTGTCATTCCATGACACAATAGTCACTTTGTTATAGGACACTTGATCTTTTTCTATATTTTCAATGTTCAGCATGGAAACTTTCAAAGTTTTGGCATTGAATGCCGTGCTATCAGATTTTCGCAGAAATTTTCCGCTAAGATGACTCAGCGAGAACGAAAAACGCTTGGAGTTAGAAAGATTGGAATTTTTTTCGATCGAATTAGTCGACTTAGAAAATCGTCTACTCTGAATTAACTTTGACTCTTCTTGGTTCAGCTCTTTGGACAAAGTTATCAGACCATTTAATTTGAGGCGTAACATTTGCTTGTTTTTAATTATTTTATAGATTACAAAATAGCAATAGGTGGTGAGTATTAGGCACACTAGTCCAACTGTAATGAACAAAATTTTAAAACTTATATGAAAAAAACTAAAATAACTAAACGTAATGTGTTGCTTTAGTTTGTTGGAGCAGCGCATAAAAATCACCGATTTACCCAGCCAATTCATGAGAGAATTGATAAGTGACAGCATTAGGGAAATTATTTGGGTGATGATGATTAGGAGAAGAAATTTCTTGCGGTTGATGCGCCGATTTCTCTTGAACACCATCAACCGTTCTAGAGATATTAGAGTTAGACTGAAAATTGAGGAAAGACAGGCCCATGATGACAGAAAAGTTATGATTGCACACAAAACAGGTGGCAGGAATGTAGAGTCGTTTATGCTTACGAGCTCTCTGAAGATTTGCAATGGACTTATGATCAAGCAAAGGCATAAATCAACAATTGATAAATTTATTATTCCAATATACCTTTTATTTATAAAAAAAATAAAAAAAATTTTTTGATAATTTTTTATTTAATTAACTACTTGGATGATCGGAGTATTTTGTAGTCTATAATGGTAAAAATGAACCAAAAGTTGATAATTGTGCCGAAAATAGTGTTTATGGACAAGATGATTGAGAATAGTTGACCAATTTTGTAGTCATACTTTTTTAAATACGATGATGTGTATTCATCGGCTTGAAAAAAATTTAATTTAGAAGAAAATTAATTTATCATTTATCTTAAGTGTGTAATTGATGTTAAAAATGGGAAGTTAAAAAAATTAAAGGTTTGTTTAAAGATTATCTTTATTAAAAAAATCAATATTTTTCAATTAATTAACTTCTTGATTTTTTTTCAATAATTGATCTGGTTCTGTGAAAGTATCCTTGGAATAAAAATGTACTTTAAGACTTTAATGTACTTTTTTATCTAATCAAACTTGGTTCGTTATCGAAAATAAAAATTTTATTATATTCAAATATTAATTGATAAATTTAAAAATTTTGGCTTGAAAAAATCATACGATTTCTAATTTAATTGATTCAAACTAGCCCTAGATCTAGACAAAAAATTGACTTACAAAATTCTATTTGATATCGGCATGAGAGCATCCTTATCTAAGTATTTAGTTCTATTTTTTTTTATATTTTTCTAAGAAAATTGTCCAATTTCCGAAATGAAACAAATACAGGTAAAAAATACTTACATTCCATATTTATCATTCGATTATAAAACAAATTTTGTGGAATTTATTTGATTATATTATTTCTTTGAAATTTTTTAAATTTAGAGAAATAATTGTAAAAATAAAAATTTCCTCTAAATTTATGGCTTTATGATTTTGAGGGATTTTGTTTGCTTCCTATATGTTTTCACTGTAATTACATTAATCTTATGTTCTTGATTGTGTCAGCTTAAAAATTTTCAGATAAATAAATTTAACAAAAATCCTTTAAATTTTACATAAATTTTATAATTTATTGATTTTTTGTCTTTTGAAGTTCTTACCTTAGATGCACTGTATCATCTTTAATCACTGTATGAGCGATTCTAATCAATCATTGCTTTTTTGTAAAATTCATAAAAAATAGTGAAAATCTTTTTTGATGAATATTGATAAGAATCATTCAAATTTGATTAAATAATCATGAATGAAAAATAAAATTAGTTTTTCAGTAAACATTAAAAGATCATGATTTGGTTTCTTAAAACAATACTGTCTTATTAATTTACTTTTTCGTTAATAAAAAAATCTAAATTAAAATAAATTAATTTTAAAACATCTAGCATCGAATATAAATAATATTCGAGGAGAAATTAATAGAAAATCAAAATAATTATTTAATAAATTTGATTTTAGGAATTTTTTTAATTTATAATATAAATCTTGTCAAACTAGTGAAAAAAATAACACAGTAAACCAAATCAACTGGACCTGGGATTTGTTGGATTAAAAATTTTTTGTAAATGGGCAAATAATCCAAACTTTTCTGCAAGAATGAATTATATCTTTCAATTTCCTCAAAACATAACTTAAAGAACGTATTGAGAGAATTTTTTTTTAGGGAAAATTGGCTTATGGAGTAAGCGAATTCAATGCAGATGATGGAATTACTTACAACAATTTGGGTATGGATCCTATTCAAGAGTGATATTGTGATTGTAAAGCTGGTGCAAGGGTTTTTGGTGCGTGTGCACATGTAACAAGTGTGTTATGGTATCTTGGATATGGAATTTATAATAGAGAAAAACTTTTGTCAAAAAAAAGTGAAAATTTTTATAACTTTTGTTTAGATTGTGATCGTGATGATTTAGAGGATAATGATTCTTCTTTAATTGAAAAAGAAAATGAAATTATATCTGATAGTGAATAAAATAAAACATTGAAAAATAAAATTTTTAAGTTAAAAATCTCTTATTTTTGAGCTAGAAAAGCGAATATTTTAGCTTAAGACTATTAAAATAAATGGTTTCTTGATTCAAATGCAAAAATCTAAAGAACGGAAATAAGGCAGGATTTGCATTTTTACTTTGTTTTAGACACTCAAATAAGTTTAAGAAAAATTTTTTTCTCAGGTCGACGTTCCAATGACATGTGGGTACTGGGGGGTCATAAACAGCTACAAAACCTATTTTTTGGTTTTTCAGGACTGTTAGATAAATTTTTAGTGGAATAACCTTACTATTATTTATTTGAATTCCTCTTTTATTTCTGAACATACTTTACAAAAAATTATTTTAAAAGCTTTAGAAATGACCAAGATACTGTCATTTTAAGTAATAAGCCTATTTAGACTTTAAGCTCATATAACTTTTGAAAGAATGGTCCGATTTCAAAATTTTTGATATTTTTGGTTTCAGCTCGTCGAGATCTTTAAAAAGATATCATAAAATTTGGATTTTTTCCAAATTGCCCAGTATCCTTTCATTTTTTTTAGAGTCTCAAAAAAAAAATTTTACCTAGAGGTCTAAAAATAACTAACCCTTTAAAAAGTTGTAGTTCTTTCAGATTTCAAGTATTCAATGATAAAATTAAAATATTTTAAAAATTATATATATTCTGAAAGAGCATCAAATTTTCTACACTAACTATGGTGTATATTATTATTTCTAAAAAAAAGTGCGTCAATTTTTTATTGAAAAAAGCCAAAAACAACGCTCTTTTTAAGTTTAATTTTATATAGGGATCATTTAAGATACACAATTATTTTTATATAACAAATTGTAGAAAATAACGATGTTGAGCATATTAAACTAGTCATGGTTGACAAGGACCTGACAAACATACAATAAGATTATTTAAAATATATTTATTTAAGATATTTTAAGTGTTCGATATTTAACGACATATCACTATATATATAGTAACATGTCGTGGCATTGTGAAATTTAAATAAAATTTGAAAAAAAATTCTTCCTTTTTTGATGAATTATAATTAAAGTTAATAAATATACTTAAAAAAATACTGAAGCAGAGTGCAACATACTTTGTTGCACCTTTTTAACTTAAAATAATTTTTCTCATGTTTTAATAAGACAAAAAATAAAATATCAATAAGATTTAAATTGATTATTGGTTTAATTTACTAAAAATAAAGAAAATAGAGATTTTATTTTAGGTAAAAAAGTTGCAACAAAGTAAGTTGCACTTTGTTGCAGTATTTTTTCTTATATTTTTTATTAACTTTAATTTTAATTCATCAAAAAAGGATGAATTTTTGTTTAATTTGTATATGAAATTCACAATACTAAATAGAATAGGGTCTTCATAAAAAGTTACTGCTGAGGAGGATTCAAAAGTAATTGAAGATGTTGGGGATGAAAAAGCAGTAGCAATAGCTGTGACTGAAGAGTCAATTTCAGCAGTTAAATTAGAATTAGATCAAGCAAAATATTCATAATACAAAACAAAAGATTAAGGTAAAAAATTACCAGAATTGGGTTCAGTGTAACCTGGTAAAATATTTCGGTTATAACTAAGACGGATTTTTTTACGTATTTTATTTAGTCATAAAACACGGATACTGATTTCTACGAGCTAAAAGACAAATCCGAATCGAATATTTAATCTATTTTAGAATATCTTAATTAAATATCTTAATTTATTATTTTTGAATTTACAACTGCTTTTTTTAAAAGTATGTGAGTCAATTTGGATAGAAATTCAAATACAAATTGAACAAAAATTCTTCCTTTGATGAATTAAAATTTAAGTTAATAAAATAATCTTAAAAAATACTGCAACAAAATGCAACATACTTTGTTGCACCTTTTTTACTTAAAATAATTTTAAAATAATAAGGAGAAAAAATAAAATATCTCTAAGGTTTAAATTGATTATTGGTTTAATTTACTAAAAAAAGAAAATAATGATTTTATTTTTGTCAATAAAGGTGCAACAAAGTATGTTGCACTCTGCTTCAGTATTTTTTTAAGTATATTTATTAACTTTAATGTTAATTTATCAAAAAAGGAAGAATTTTTGTTTAATTTGTATATGAAATTCACAATACCATTCTATTTTATGAAGCCAAATTTATCAAATTAAATGTTTTATCTCAATAAAAAATTTAAGTTCAACAATCATATAAATTCTAATAAAAAAGAATTCGTTTTAACACCTATTGGCAATGAATTGGAATTATCTTCTTAATGATAAATTAAATTTTTGTTTTGTTTAATTAATGTTTATTATTATTGCAAAATGGTCAATTAAGACTAAAATAAAATTCTCAAATTTTTGAAAAGTTTACTTTAAAAAATTTCTAATAGTAAATCTAATTAAAGATTTTTTCTTATTAAATCTTCCAATTTGATAGCATCAGCAGCAAATTTTCGGATGCCTTCATTTAACTTGTCCGATGCCATTTCGTCTTCATTGTGCATGTATCTAAATTTGGCTTCATTCAAACTTATTTTCTCATCGCCAACTAGTTTGGCATTTTCTGCATTCAAATAGACATTGGGCTCACCGGGTAAATTGGACAACTCTTCAAGTAAAGAAGGACTAATAGTCAGCAAGTCACAACCACATAAGGCTTGAATTTCTTTAATGTTTCTGAACGAAGCGCCCATAACCTGAGTTTTGTATCCATTCTTCTTGTAATAATTATAAATTTTTGTTACACTCTTGACACCTGGATCCTCTAGCAGATCGAATTCTTTGATGCCTTTCTTTTGCACATGCCAGTCATAAATACGGCCAACAAAAGGACTAATCAGGGTGACGCCAGCCTCAGCACATGCAACAGCTTGAGCAAACGAGAATAGAAGTGTTAAGTTACAGTGGATTCCGTGTTTTTCCTCCAATTCTTTGGCAGCTTGGATGCCTTCCCATGTTGAAGACAACTTTATCAAAATTCTTTCCTTAGAAACACCTGCTTGCTCGTATAATTTGATAAAATTCAATGCTTTTTGAATTTGAGTCTCTTTGTCAAATGACAGTCTGGCATCAACTTCAGTACTTACTCGGCCTGGCACTATTTTCAATATTTCAAGACCGAATAGGACAAACAATTTTTCCGAAGCAAGTGAAACTTGTTCATCAACATTGCTGAATTTATTTTTAAATTTTTTAAATAAAATTAAAATTAGTTTTTAAATTTTGTTACTTTGAATTTTGTTTGGCATATTCAATAGCTTGCTCCAGCAAGTGTTTATATTGAGGTTGTTGTGTGGCAGCTAATAAGAGAGACGGGTTGGTTGTGGCATCGGTCGGCTTATATTTTTTCATAGCCTCAAAATCACCCGTGTCCGCCACTACAACAGTATTTTGTTTGAATTTTTCCAAAAAGTTGGTCATTTTTTTTGTCTTTAATTTAGGCCTATTAACCTGGAAATTTGGAGAATTTTTAATTTTTTTATAGAAACTTAATTTAGAAAATTTCTTAATTTATATGCTAAAATATTTTGGTGTAGCAAAATTAATGTCAATTTGGTGTACAGCCATGTCATGATTAGTAGCATTTTTTTTCGAAATTTTTGCAAAAATTTTATTTTTTTTTCAAATGTAATTTTTTTTTCACAAGTTTTAGATAATATTTAGCTAAGCAATCTATTTTTGAATCAAAAATCAAGATGCTGATGAATCTAAAAAATAAGACTTAAATTAAATGAAGACAAGCCCGGTTAGCTCAGTCGGTAGAGCGTGAGACTTTTAATCTCAAGGCCAAGGGTTCGAGCCCCTTATCGGGCGAATTTTTTAAATTAAAAAAAAATAAAAACTGCTTTTTCATCACTGATAGCTCATCAAGAAAATTTCTAAAACAAAAAATTCAAATTTAATCTTTTTTCAGCTAGTTTTTCTCTTTATTGAAAAAATATAAATCACCATTAAAAAAGATTTTTAACATTTCATGAAAAATATCCTAATTTTGTCAAAATCTGGAGTTTCTGAGCAATTTAAAAGTACTGATTACAATCAACATATCTACCTTGAAAACTATGGAAAGAAACTAAAATGTATAAAAAGTACGATCAATCGAAGATTTTGGGAAATTTTGAAAGTTAAAGTTATGAGGGTGCTTTGAAAACAGAACTTTTTTGCAATTTGATAAAAAAAAGTTTTAAAATTTAAATTTGAAAATTTAATCCTAGAAAAATTTATTTGATTATTATTTCTTTTTGATAAAACTTTTTAGTGTGCAATAAGTAATAATCAAATTCAAAGCATAATAATAACTTTATCAAAAAGTCATGTTTTAAAAGGATATATTTAAAATTTTTGAAGTAAATGACGCTAAATTTTTTTTAATGACGAAAATAAAAGGGATTAAAATTTTGATTATCTATCTAATTTCGATTTGATTTTCAAAACTTATTTATCGTTTTGAAAATGAAAGTAAAAAAAAATTGATGGGAAGGATTTTACAAAGAAATTCAACTTTCCAAATGTTTTGAAAAATTTCTATAAATAATTGAATAATCTCCTTATTATTTTATTAAAGTTTTAAAAACTTTATTTATTTTTAAACTTTAATTGAGAAAAGAATTTAAAAGATCATTTTTTGCATTTGCATTAGTAATCAACTATTTTTATTTGATTTTTTTTTTGATTTTTCGAATCAAAAACTTATTCCATGTTTAGCTTAAATTGGACTACAGCTTGTGTAGATGTTATTTGGGGAGATTTCAGTGGAAAAAATTTTATTGTGTTGCTTTGGTCTTGCTACATATTCACCTGAGTTTTGATCATCTTTGAGAAAAAAAAGATACTTAAATCTTAAAAAATACTAATTTTGAGAAGGAATTAAAAAAAAACTTTCAAGCCTTTTTTAGCTATTCCAAAAAATAAATAATTCATTTAAAAAATTAATCCTTAAAATACTCTTGAATTAACATGCATTGATATTTGAACTACAAAGAATTAATAATATTAAATTTATGAAGCTATTTTTGCCGTTAAAATATTAAAAATTGGCTGGTTTGAAATTTTTATTTTAAAAAGTTAAAATAAAATTAAAGAAGAATAAAGACAAATTAAAGTGGAAATTAGCTTTTTAATTTAACCAAAATTTTAATTTTTTTCCTTTATTTCAGTTGTTTTGATTTGCGTCTGAGGAATCTCCCCCAAAACTCACTTTTTTATTTCAATTTTAAACTTAATTAATTCAAATATTGAAATTGACTAAAAAAATTTTAGAGTTTAATTTTTAAGCTATTATTTATTTTTTATTTTATTAATTTAAGAGAATAGCCTCAGGCTACTCAAGATGGATCAAAGTCCTCCTTTTTAGCCTAGCAATTGGGTAATTGACCAATAATACCATTTGATTGAAAATTTGCGGTTCTTATTCTAATAAAAGCTCACCTGGATTAGTTAACCAAATGAAGAAGAGCCATAAGTCTTAAGTCGAAAGTCTTGATCTATTCGTTGATTCAGAGCCTAATAATCAAATCACCATATATATATTTATATTTATTGAGACATCTCCAATTTGGAGCAATTTTATTTAAAATAAGATATAAAAATTAAGTATTTAAATTATTCGTATGAAAAAATAAAGTTCAGTATAATATATATTGAATATTAAAATATATATAAATTATTTTGGCATATTGAAGGTAATGATCGATTCAAAATATCATTTCAATTAATGGAGTTTTTCATTAGATATTAAAATTAATCTTTAAAAAAATTTAAATAATTTTAATGTAACATTCCTTACATGTTTTGTAGATTAAGGAAATAAAATAAATTTTTTATTTCAAATAATATTATGTAATATTTGTTGGAAAGATCGATCTTTGCATTTTATTACTTATTTGGAATTTAATATTTAAAATTCATTTTTAAATTTAATTTTGAATTTTGAATGCTAAATACAAATACTTTTTAAATAATAAATTTCAAAATAAACTTTACAAAAAATCAGTTTATAAATTTTAATTTAAAAATCGATTTTATCAATGGTTTGAGGAAATATTTTTTTAATTATTTTATTTTTTAAATCTTAATAACATGTAAAGCATGTTATATTTATATTATTTAAATTAATTCCCGACGTCGTAAATAACTTATTCAGGCTTTATGCTGATGATAGTAAAGTTCTCACCACTGTCGAGATCCCTGATAAGATAAATGCGTTCCAGCTTGATCTGGACAATATTTCCAAATGGTGTGAAGACTGGTGCATGCAATTAAATTATGACAAATGTAAGATGATGGTGTTTGGAAACAGTCAAGTAATTCGAGATTTCGACCACGTTTTTACAATCAAGAACGGTAATGCGCGTCACGCTATCGAAGTCAGTGAAGTTGAACGAGATCTGGGAGTTTTCGTAGAGTCAGACATGAAATGGAAACACCAGACACAAATATGTGTTAATAAGGCGTCGAGAATCCTAGGCATGTTAAAAAATAGATTTGAATGTCGCGACATTGGTCTATGAAAGACTCTTTATACGGCACATGTTCGACCACACCTGGAGTTCGCAGTGCCAGTATGGAACCCACCGAATGCTGCACAAGCATTGATGCTTGAGAAAGTCCAGAAAAGAGCTACAAAGATTCCCTATTGCAGCAAAAATCTGGGCTATAATAGCGGTTTAGAGAAAATGAGTATTACTACACTCGAGCTAAGACGTAAAAGAGGCGATCTAATATAATTTTTTAAAGCGCAAAATGATCTTGAAAAGATAGATTGGTTCCAAAAGCCAAATCTTAAATCGAACACGCTGCAGAATGTTCCAGCCGCTTCCACAAGAGGACACCAAAGAAGAATTAGATCGCAAAGCTTCACAGCCCGCGAAATAAACGACTTTCATTCGTCGGTTACTGCCAGAATGCACTTCTTCATAAACCGAGTATCTTCACTGTGGAACAAGCTATCAAGTGAAGTTGTCAACGCTAGAAGTCTAAACAGTTTCAAATGTGAATTGGACAAATGGTAAGAAAGACATGAGAACGTAGAGAAGCTGTGTTAATCAAGTGTTCAACAGTCAAGTTTCAACAGCTCAAATTAAGTTTTCAATTTTTTAAGCTTTCTTGTTTAAGGATGTTTCTTTTCTGTTCTTTTTAATTTTGTTTTTTTCTTATTCTGATTTTTCTTTTTTGTATTTATTTCAACTGTAAATTTTGCTTTATTTTTTTAAATTTTGTTTTTTTTGCCCTTGTTTTTTTTGTAGAGAGATTATACAGGTTTCCTTTCATAGTGATTGTAATTAATATTGTATAGAGCTTAGCATCTTGTCAATATTTAGTACATTATTTATTTGGTTTTTTGGGTTTGTTTATTATCTATTGTAAAACAGCGAAAGGAATAATTGCTCAGCCGTCTTTCAGTCCAATTTCGTTATGAGCCCAGGCACAGAGACTTCACAACAAGTATCTGGCTGCTATAGCTGAGCGTGTGTGCAACGCCAACGTTCCAGCTTGTGGTATAACCACGCAGCAAATTTACTACTACTACTACTACTATTCAAAGATTAATTTAATAAAAGGTGCAGAATGGCCTTACGTAATTTTACATCATTTTTAGTAATCTTACGTGAATATTAGTCGGTAAGGATGTGGAATTTACGCAAAATTACGAAATATTAATTTTCTTATGAAAATTAATAAATATTATTTAGGCCATTCTGCAACTTTTATAAAAGCACTGTATCTAATGATAAACTCTTTGAATTGAAAAGATATTTTTGAATTGATCATCAACTTCAAGATGCCATTATTTTAATAAAATTTTTAATTTGTTAGACAACTTATATGCAGATGTCCCTCTCTAAAGATTTCTTTTAATTAAATTACATCTGAATTGCGTTTTAATTTCAAAGAATTTCCGAACCAAAATTGGATCGAGTTTATAAAAAATATGCCATAGAATCTTTTTTTGGAGAAAGATAAATAAGTTCAGACCAAAGAAATGTTTGGACCCAATTAATGAATGATCAATATTCAATAAAAGTATGCGTTTCCCAAAGATCAGTAACTAATCCACTTCTCTTAGCATTTACATGAATGACGTACTTAAAAGAAATATATTAAAAAAACAATAGTCTCTTTTTTTTGAAGATGATTTGGCTCTATTTTTATTTTAAATAAAAAAGGAAATCTCGAAAAATGATTAATAAGTGTCACTTTTATTTCATTTTATCTATTTTTATTTTTATTCTATATTTATTAGTTTTTAATTTTTATTATACTTTACTTTTTATTCAAATTTGTTTAGGAATTTTTTCTAAACTAAAATAACTCTGACTCACAACATATAAATGAATAAATGATTATTTTTTAGATTATTCTTAACTTTGTGTAAACTCATTCTAAGAAACTACTACTAATGTTTCTATTATTATACATTTTGTAAATTTAAAATCTGATAGTCCCTAAAACATTAGGTTTTTAAGTCACGAGGCCCAAAAAATTTAGCTCCTAAAACTCTAGAAATGACTTTTTAAGTTTATCTAAAATCAGAAGTTAGATTGAATCAAACCATTATTATGCCACAATTAAAATACACAGGTTTGTTTCTTTATAAAAAATTTTTTCATCCTAATTCAGCTATTTATTAATTATATATTTGAAGCAATAATAGAATTTTTAAATTATTAGGACATTTTGGCAAGTTAAAATTGTAAAATTTTAAGTCAAGATTGATTTTAAAAATTACTAAAATTTTAATATTCCAAAATATCGAAATAAAAACGTCAATAAAATCGTTAAAATTCATTATACTGATAATTCTTAGGAATTGAGGATTTGAGGATTGAGGATCATGGCTTAGATTTTTAGAATTTTAAATTACCAAAAATTTCTCAATAATTTTTACACTAGATTTACCGGTGTCAAATTGACACCGATGTTAAGAATGTTTCATTAGATTTAAAAAAAATTAAATCCATTTAACTAAAATCTGTAAGATTAAACAAAAATTATCAAAATTTAACAAAAATTTTTTCGCAAATTTTTTTAGCATTATGAAATGGTTTTATTGTTTGTTTGGTTTTTCTAGTGTTAAAATTCTAATTTTGCCCAGAAAAATCATTCTACACAAATGGCTTGACTACGAAATTGTTAAAAAATCCCAAATCTTGGCAGAATCATCTTGACAAGGTCTTTAAAAACTCGATTGCTTTCTTTATCAAAATGATACTTTTAAATAAAAATAATCTTTGGATCAAAAAGTTCCGCCTGAGGTAAAGACAATTAAAATTTTAAATAAAAAATTACATTATGTAATTTTTCCTTAAGATAGCTGTAATTTATGAAATTTTGGAAAAAATATTAAATCTTCTCAATATAACGTCTTTATTAAAAATTTTGAATTTTTTTCCTCAATTAAAATTATAAACAATTATTTTAAGATCGATACAATTAAATTGTTCAGAAGCTCTACGGATGATATTTTTATAGACATTCTTAGTGGGAAAAAGTGCATAACATGCTCTTGGACATTATTCCAATTTGTTTTAAATGAAAAAGTCATTCCTCAAAAAATAACTAGAAATCAAATGATTTTAAAATTGTAAATATACAAAAACTAATTTCAGCTGATACAATCTGTAAAAGAAAATAATTTTGGTAAAACATTTGTATTCTAGTTTATTTTAGACTTGAAATTATGAGTAAATAAATATAAAGCTCAGTTTATTTGAAGCTTTTAAAAAATTATGCAGCCTTAGTTTCTAGAATTTTGCGACGAAATTTTTAATTTTTATTTATTGTTTGTGGGTTAAAATAGAATTTAAGTTTTGTTTATTTTAAATAAAATTTAATGTAATATTTTTTGAGCGTTGTTTAAGCAAAAAAGTTGAAATTATTAGCTATTAAATATAAATAAATATTCAAAATCTGTTGCTATATATCTTTAATAGAAAGTCAAGGCTTATTTTTAGTCAGTAAACTTGACAAAAAAAGTATCAAATTCATTTAGTTATTACAATTTTTGAATAAGATAATCATTTATTATAAAAAGATAATAAAAACCAAACTACGATTTACAGTCAATTAAATTATAAATTGAATTGAATTAAAAATAATTTTTAAATATTTTTATTAAAATAAATTTTAATTTAATTCTGTCTGAAATTAATATTTTCTAAATTTTGAGTGCGGAAATCGAAAATTAGATTGTTCAGAACAATTTATTTTTCATTTTTAATCATGCCATCGTATTTAGTTCTAATTTTTGAAAGATTCAAATGAAAATTATTAGATTTAAAATGAATATATCAAATATTTAAATTAGTTAAAGATTTTTTCTATAAAAAATAAAATTTCAGTTCAAACAAGACTATTTATTCGACTTTTTTCTAAAAATGAATATTTTAGATTTCTTTGCATTAAATTAAAACTAGAAAAAATATAATCAATTTATCAGAATTTTCATATAAATAGTCAAAGAAAATAATTTAAAATTCATGAATTATTCTTGTAAATCAATCTGTTCACTTTCAATCATTTTCTACATTATATAAAAAACATTATTTAAATCAAATTTAATTAAAATTTATTGCTTTATTTAACAGAGGTTTAAATTGAACACACTAAATAAATAGATAAATAGAGTTGCAAAATTAAAAAAAAATAACATTTGCCAAAAAATTCGAATTTTCAATTGTGAAAAAAAAACAGTGATTCAATATTTTTATTATGTTTTTTCGAGGTGATACAAGTGCCTCAAAAATGTGACAAAAAATGTAAATTTTAAGTGATGAAAATAATTTTTTTAAAAAATCGATTATGTCATATTTAATTTTTTAATTTCTTTTTTTTTGATTTAACAATTTAAGAAAAATGACAAACGGCTTCAGATCATTGATTCTAAATTAATGTTTGGCTCTTTTAGAGAACATAAATTGATAACATTGTCTTAAATATCTTTTACAATAATATATTTTCAGCGAATTTTATTTACGAATTTTATTTAAAGGTGCTAAAGAATATTTTTTTAAATAATTTTCTGTTTGCTTAACTACCATTTTTTTAAGCTTTTGGATAAAATTCAAAGACTAAAAGAGTTTTAATTTTTTTAAATCTAATCAGCAATTATATTTAAAAAAAAAGATATTTCAAACTTTGGTTTAGATAAAAGACAATAAATTTTTGATTAATCTTTTTTACTTTATTTAATTTAGGGATGAGAAATTTATTTAAAACCAATTCAAACAATGATAAGCTAATTATCGAAACTCTATGTTTAAATCTTAACATTTCTTTAATTCTCCTAATTTAGTCAAAAAAATTTAAATTTTGTTTGCTCGACTCACATCATCTAGATCACGAGCACGAATAATTTTTTTTAGTCTAAAGAAATAAAGATATAAATAAGCTGACAAAAGAAACAAAGTATTAAAATTCATAAAATAAGTATCAAAAAACGAAATTTAGAAAATAACGTTACAATAAAGCGTTCATAGCCTTGTTTAAAATGTTAATAGATCTTATAGTGTATGTGGTTAGTGTGTCTCTATTCTGCTATTTGGCAAACCGGTTCTATTTCAGTGGGGCAAGATACAAATCGGAAAAGAAGCTGGACGGAAAAGTGGTCGTAGTGACTGGTTCGGACAGTGGTATTGGATTTGAGACAGCTTTGGACTTTGCCAAGCGCGGGGCCCGGGTAATACTGGCGTGCCGCGACACCATTAGAGCTGAAAAAGCAGTAGGCACCATTATTCAGCAGACAGGCAACAAACAAGTCGATTACGAATTCATTGACTTGGCAGATTTGGACACGGTGAGAAGTTTTGTGAAAAGTTTAAAACAAAAAATTGATAGATTGGATTTGCTCGTCAACAATGCCGGTGTCATGGCTTGTCCTTCGGAATGGCGAACTAAACAAGGCTATGAAATGCAATTTGGTGTAAACTACCTAGGACACTTTTTGCTTACCAACCTCCTGCTAGACTTGATAAAAAAAACACCAAAAAGTCGCATCATTAGCGTTTCATCATGTCTCCACTACTGTAATCAATTTTTTTGTCTTTTTTTTTTTTAATTTTTTAAAATTAGATGGAAATATAGAATGGGATTGCTTGGAAAAAGGTAAAGAAGTCACTCTAATTAAAGGCTATTCCCAGAGCAAATTAGCAGTGGTAATGTTCACCAAAGAATTAGCAAGAAGGTTGGATGGCACAAGTGTGACCGCAGTTTGTTTGCACCCGGGAGCAGTTAGAACAGGAGTATTACTAAATTTTATATTAATTAATAATTAGTTATTCTTTTTTTTTATTAAGATAATTCGCTATACCGGCGAAAGTATGTGCCGGTTGTTTCCTCTTATAATAAGGGTTTTTTATGTTTGCTATATGATTGTCACCAAAAATACCATTGAGGGCTCTATGACTACAATTTATTGTGCTCTTGATGACGAGGTGCCTAAATACAATGGATGCTATTTCAGTGACTGTGCTTTGAAATTGCCATCTAAAGCGGTTTTTAATGACCAGGATGTTAAGCGTTTGTGGGATTTGAGCGCTAAAATGACTGACTTATAATCAAAAAATTAAATATCATGACAATGCGAAAATATTTGATAGATTTTAATGAAAATGTTTTTAGCATTCGAATCGTTTTTTAGAGAATATAATTTTTTTTAATTAAATTAATTTTGAAAAAAATAAAGATATTTATCTTTTTGTTTTTTGGATTAGAAAAATTTTTATTAGCCTTATTATTTTTAGGCGTAAATAAAGATAAATAAAAATTTTATAACTGTACCAAGTATATTGATTGCTAAGAAATATTTGATTCAAGTTTTAGAATTTATTTTATAATTTAAATTTTTTGTAAATATAAAAATCGCAGCATAAAATGAAAGATTTCAAAATTTTTATTACTTTTTTATTATTTTCTGTTACATATTAAAATAAATATACTCCTAAACCAAAGAAATCCAGCTATGATTCAACAAGATAAACAAAAATGGAAAATTGTGACATTAACTCGTGATTTTTTTGCTTAAAGGAGTCGTATAAATTATTTCGTTATACACTTTAGTAGTTGATGTTGATATATCATTTACATAATATCCAAAAGCTAAAAGATATCTAGAAAAATTCTATCAAACCAAATTTACCTTTAGAATAATTCAAACCAACATAAAACAATCTAGATTGACAGCGATTAGTGACAAAAAATTCTTTATAGAAAAAAATTGGAGGGAGATTAATAAAACATATAAAATGTTAATCCAAAAATCAACAACATAAAAAAGTGAAATAAAAAATAAACTTAAATATTATTATTTCAGAAAAGAAAATAAACAAAAATGAGCCGAAAGCTCAAATGGATTTATATGACCAAAATCAATTCTGAGATCGAATTTTATTTTTAAATCAAAATGACACTTTTCTATTGTTTTAATTGAGTTCTTTAACTCACTTGACTTTATTATTTTTAATTTTAATATAAAAAAAAATTTATACCATTCATTCCTTATTAACATTTATGAAAATGCAAATTTATGTGTTTATTAACAGTTAAAAAAAATAAAATGTTTTTAATGCCTGATTCACTTTTTAAATGTTTCTTCAATCTTTACCCAAAAAAATTTAGCTAAATATTTTTTTAAACTGACCTGCCCAGTAAAAATAAAAATCTAAAATATCAATTTAAATTTTTTGAAAAAATGTAAACTTATATTTGAAAAATAAGTTTTTTATTAAATATTCAATAATTAAGCATTGACTTAAAAAAATATTAAATCAAATTTTAACATGATATTTTTGATTTTTTTATACGCCCTAGGCACACTTATTCTAGCCTATGCTTTAAACAAATTTTACTTCAGTGGGGCTAGATGCTATTCAAAAAACCGTCTTGATGGAAAAACAGCTATAATCACAGGTTCAAATACTGGTATTGGCTACCAGACAGCACTTGACTTTGCTCAAAGAGGTGCCGAAATAATCTTAGCTTGTCGTGATACAAAAAAAGCTGAAAAAGCTGCTAAACAAATCATAGATGCAACTGGTAACAAGAATGTTCAAGTTGAGTACATTGATCTTGCTGATTTGGATACTGTGCAAGAATTTGCCAAAAGGATGAAGGCTAAATTAACAAAACTAGACCTTCTGGTGAATAATGCAGGTTAAATTTAAACCATTATTTTAATTAACAAAAACTTAATTGATTTTCTTTAGGAATAATGTTTTGTCCGAACTGGAGAACTAAGCAAGGTTTTGAAATGCAGTTCGGAGTAAATCATCTTGGACACTTTTTATTAACAAATTTACTTCTGGACCTAATTAAAAAAGCAGACAAAGCAAGGATTATCAATGTTTCATCGAGAGCTCATTACGGTCTATTATTTTTAAGTACTCAAAAATAAAGAATTTAAAAATTAAATCAATTTTGTTATTTAGATTTGCCAATTAATTGGAATGATATAAATTGGGAAAAAAGCTACAATACTATCAGGGCTTATTGTCAAAGTAAAACAGCAAATATTCTATTTACCAAAGAGCTTGCCAGTCGTCTTGAAGGCACTGGAATCACAGTTGTAGCATTGCATCCAGGCGCAGTTATTACTGAACTTACTCGATATACCGGTCAGAGTATTTTATTTCTGATTCCAATTTTATGGAAAATCCTTTATCCATTTATTAGGATAATACTGAAAACAGCTGAGGAAGGAGCTCAAACAACTATTTATTGTGCAGTTGATGAATGTGTTCCGCAATACAATGGGTGCTATATGAGTGATTGTAGACCTAAGAAATCGTCCGAAGAGGCCAGAAGTCAAGAAAATGCCAAAAAAATGTGGGAAATTAGCTGCAAAATGGTTGGCATCAAAGCTTATTAATTGTTTAGTATTTAATTAAAATTACATTAAATCAAATTAGATTTTCTAAAAATAAATTAAATTAAATTTTAAAAAGTTTTTTATGATTTTAAATTTTATTTTGTCAACATTAGCAAAACTAAATAATTTTCTTAAAAAAAAATATCATATCTATTAAAAATAGGATTCATCAAAATTCCCCTTTGGAACTTGTAAGTAAATTTCAAGAAACAGAAAAATAGAAATCATGAAAGCTCTTTTTCTGAAAATAAAGAGTATGATGTTATAGGTTTTTTAACTTTAAAATTAGGACTAAAATTATTTTATTTGATTTTCATATTTATAATGAAAAAATGCATATTTATGAAATCAATAAAATTCAATAAATAATTTTAATAAAAAAATAAGTTCGATATAAAAATTATGTTATGGTTCAGAAAAAAATATGCGGCATAAAGAATGAAAAGAATTTTTTTTAGGTCTATGTATTTACTCATAAAAAACTAGTTGAATCCAATTTTAATTAGATTTCTGAAAATGTTGTAGTTGAGGAAGTTTTAGAAAGCATTCTTAATGAAAATACGATTACATTTAAGTCATAATTAAAACTTATCCTACTCAAAAAGCTGAAAGAAACTAAAAAATAAAATTTAAGGAGCGAGTGGCATCAAAAATAGTTTTTTTTTGTTATATTTTTGTCTTGATTAAATTAGAACAAAAATTTAATGAAACAAAATTTTAAGTTAAAAATTAATCCAATTTAAGCTTAAAGTTAATATTTTCAACAACTTTAAGATCTATCTAATTAATAAAATTAATAATGAATATTTTCAAAGAAAATAAAAGGAAAAACAAGACTCAAATTAAATTTTCTGAATGAAAATTTCCTCGCCATAGGGTACCATTAACTAATTGCATGTGATCAACAGAATTTGAATTTCGCCCTTAAAAATAGCAATTTATTTTCCAAAACAAAATTAGCACCAAAATAATTCATCAAAAATGCAAGTAAAAATTTATAATAAAAAAGATGAGGAAATAATTAATATAAATAAATTTATTTTGAAAGTTTATTTTTATTATTATTTTATCGTTTATAAAAATTTTGCAGTCCAATGGACAAAAAATTAATTAAAAAATTCTAAATAAAAATATTAAAAAATTTTATTTATAAAATAATTTAATTGAAAATCGAATTTTTTGCATAATCCGTTAATTGAAAAATATGAGCTATTACCATTTTGTGCACTACCAAATAATGCAGACTTGACAATGAATTGATTAAATTCCAGAAAGTAAATTATCTTTTTACTTTTCACAACATAATAAAAATTTAATTTATTAAATTAAAAAAAAAAATTTCTTTGAAAGTTTAATTTAATTTGGGAATTCAATGTCTTGTTTATTTCTTATAGGAATGATCATATTTTTTAAAGATTACTGGAAGAAAAATTTGTTTCTATAGTTATTTGAAAATTTTCTTACAAAATTTATTAACAAATCAATCTTGAATTTTTTTTTCGATTTAGGATGTGACAAGGGGTTTTCATGATTAAAACAAGTGTGCAAAATCCTTTGATACCAAATAAAAAGTTGTTGACGACTAAAATCAATGAGAGGCTTTAAATTAATGCAATTTTTTTTCAAGATTTCTCAATCTCAAGCATGTATGGTCAAAGTTATCGGCAAAATATCAATGGTGAAATTGTTGAGGTCCGGTATCCGATTGAAATTCGTAAGGATAAATGCGCTATGTGCAAAAAAAGGGGTGTTTTTATATGCGAGCACAATACTTCTATTCGGGACAAGATTCATTCAACATACATCCAAGAAGGTCGCTTTTATTTGGACCCGCGAAAACCCAAAAATAACATTTCCAATGATATAGAGAAAAATGGAAAATTCGAAAAAAATAAAGTGATCCCGAGTGATAACATCATGACTCAGAACAAAGTTGAGATACCAGTACCAAGTGAAGCCAATACCGAAAAAAAGAATGACAAAAAAAACAGCTCTTGTTGTACAATTATTTAAATAATTTGGATATTTTTTTTTAATTAAAATTTATTAAAAATTTTACAAACCAACTAACTTTTTGCTTATTTCCCAAAGATTTTTACAATTTTGTTCATCTAATGTTTGCTTTGAAGGCTCTTTTGGGCGACAATCACTAAAATAGCACCCGTTAAGCTTAGGTACTTGATCGTCTATTGCACAGAAAACAACAGTCATAGCCCCCTCATAAGCACTCTTCGTAAATACCATATAAATTAAATATAAGATTTTTACAACAAGAGGAAATAATCTACAATAACTTTCTCCAGTATTTCTAATTATCTGAAGAAAAAAAATTTAATTTATAAAAAAATGATAAATAAATGTATTGCCTTTGTTCTTACGATTCCTGGGTGGACGGACACTACTGTAACGCCAATGCTATGAAGCTGCTTGGCAAGTTCTTTTGTAAACATTACCAGAGCAAGTTTACTTTTTGGATAACCTTTAAGTTCATTACTGTCAAGTCCAATTTTTGCCACTTAAATTAAATATTTAAAATTAAATAGAGAAAATTAAAAAAAAGGCGGACAATAATATACACATGATGAAACATTGATGATGCGACTTTTTGGTGTTTTTTTTATCAAGTCAAGTAAGAGATTTGTTAATAAAAAATGTCCTAGGTAATTTACACCAAATTGCATATCAAAGCCTTGTTTTGTTTTCCAACTTTCTGGACACCCCATTACACCTGCATTATTAACTAATATATCAAGTTGATCAATTTTCAATTGAATATTTCTTGAAAAAGCTTTTATTGAATCTAAATCAGACAAATCTATGAGCTCATAATCGACTTGTTTGTTGCCAGTTTTTTGTATAATTTTTAGGACGGCTTTTTCGGCTTTTAAGGAATTTCGACATGCGAGTATAACTCGGGCTCCCCGTTCAGCAAAGTCCAAAGCTGTCTCAAATCCGATACCACTGTCCGAGCCAGTCACTATAGCAACTTTTCCATTCAACTTTTTGTCCGATTTATACAAACTGCCGCTGAAATAGAGCCTATTTGCCAAGAAGCAAAATAAAATTATACAAACTAGGTAAATGGTTACTTCTAAAATCATAATTTTAAAATGAAAATATTTTCTTTATATTTTTTATATTTTTTTTAAATAAAAATGGTGGTATGATCTTTTTCTTTAATAGATAACAAAAAATTTAAACCAATTAAACTATGATGTGGAAACAAAACAAAATAAAAATAAATATTTTAAATGCACTTTTTGAAAATAGATAAATGAAATTTTATTAAATTTGAATTGATAAGAGATTGTTATTTTATTTTTACATTTTGAAAATTCATTTGAATAAAAGTTAAGATTTATTTGCAAAAAAATTTGAATTTATGTTTTAGATCTTATAGGTTTGAAAAAATGTTGACGTTTTATTTAAAATAAAATCCAAAATTTAATTATTTTATTCGATTTGAAAAACAATAAGAAATGGTCTTGAACAAGATACCCACATCAATTGTAAACTCGATAATAAAATTAAAAAATGTAAAACTAAATTAAAAATAAGGATTTTGTTGGTCAAAAAAGAGCAGAACTTTTATTCCAAGTGATCATTGTTATATCAGCAGTAATTTTTGAGATTTTTTTAGATTTTCTTTTAAATATTTTTTTTTTAGATAATTGGATTTATCTACGGTTTTTTAGAGCAAAAATTTTCTTATACTTTGATGGCATTAGGAGTTGGAGTAACCATTAGTGCTCTAGTTAGTTTTCTTTTCAGGAAAAGAAATTTTAATTTTTCTAAATTTTTCTTTAAGGCTGTTCTTCCACCATGGCCTGTTTGGAAAAAGCACCCGCTTAAATGGCAAGAACCAAAAATTGAATCAAAAACCGAAGAAAAAACAAAAAGTAAAAAATAAAAGTGTTCAATATTATTTTAAAAAAAAATAATTATCGTATTTATATCAATAAATAAATTCTTAATCTAAAATAATTTAATTTTCTTCTTCTATTAAAGCTAATTTTCATATATTTGCTGACGAAACATCAACAAGCTATTAAAAATTATTTACTTTTTTAATTTTAATTTAAGAGAAATATTTAAATTGTAAATATATATCCTAGGTAAATGAATAAAGATCTTAAAAGAAAATTTAAGTCTAAAAATGTAGTTCACTATTTTCCAGGTTATTTATTTATTCATTTATTTGTTTATCTGTACCGAGCTAATGCTCCTTCAGAATAAAAATATATATATAAAAAAATTAAAATAAAGTTAAATAAAATAAAAAAAATAAATAAATAAAAATATTTAAAAAAAGGATAAATAAGTCTAAGTAATAAAAAGAAAATTAAAAACGATATCTTGAAATAGCTAGAGGATAATGATTAAATATTTGATAGTCCAGGAAAAAAAGAAGAAATTGTTAGGTAGCAATTACACAATTGAGCTTGATATTCGATGTATTTTGATTCTAAACCTTCGCTATATTCTTCCACCAGTCTCACGACCAATTGAACAGAATGACTCAATCCTGCCTTGACATATCTCTCACTCAACTCAAAGAGTCGATTTGAAACTGTTAGTAGTTTAAGTTTATTGAAGGCCTCTTGGTGCATTATATTGGAGAGGGTATCATATTTCAGCTTTATAATAGATCGAACTGCTGAATTTTAAATAACTTCTATTTTTTTGATGTTAGTTTCTGAGAATGAATTTAAACAAGGAAAAGAATAATCCAAGATTGGTCCTATCAAAGATTTGTAAAGATTACCAAATGTTTTTGGCTTTAGACCCCATTTTCTATTTGAGAGATATTTAATTATTTTATTTATTTATTTATTGATTGAATTAACCTCCATTAGGAAGTATAAAAATTTTGATTATACAAAAAAAAAAAAAAAAAATTAATAAAATAAAATTTACATATATATTTTTTTTATTAGAATTTATAATAATAATAATAATAATAATAATAATATAAGTTACAACAAGCTAGCAAGCTAGACTTGCGAAGATAGGAAACAGTAGGATCCCATCTATGGTAACTGTAGTACATCCACTATGATTGGAGCAAAGTCATTCCCCAAATCTGCCTTCATCACATTGAAGGTTGTTTTTTATTATGTCACTATTCCCTCGTGTCGATCCTACCGAGTCTTTGGAATTCATCCGTGGTAGGTTTCTCCTTACGTCTGTATTTATCTAGTCTGTTCTTGAATTGGTTGACGGATAGAGATTGAACGATCTCTTGCGGTAGGGCGTTCCATGGCATCGTCACTCTATAAGTGAAAAATAGCTCTCTCAGTTGGCAGGTGGCTGGGAGTGGTCGGGCAAAACTGTGCTGGTTGGAGCTTCTTCTTGTTCTACCTTGGACTTTGAGAGACGGGGCTATGTGCCAGTTTACAATGTTGGCGCCTGTGTAACATTTAAAGAATTGAATGAGATCACCTCTAGTCCTCCTGTCCTCCAGAGAGGTCAGATTTAGTTTCACCAGTCTCTCCGTGTAGTCAAGGTTTTTGAACTGTTTGACCAATTTGGTGGCTCTCCTTTGGACATTCTCTATTGCCGTAATGTCTCTTCTTAAATGTGGTGACCAGGCGACAGCAGCGTATTCTAGATGTGGGCGGACAAAGGAGAAATTAAATCAAGCTATGGGCTAACTTTAGTGAGATTTATTAAGATTTTTCTATAATTACTTAGGTTATAGTTATGTAAACATTGTTTTATTGAATCAACAATTCCATCTTATGTAATCCAAGGCTTAATATAATTAAGCCTTGGATTACAGCGTTCTTTTAATTCATCCCCCATAATCATGTTTTCAAGATTTCCTATCTTTTTGAAAATAAAAAAAGTAGCCAAATCATCTGCAAAAAGAAGAAAGTATTGACAGTTTGTTTTGCTTCTTTTTGGAATGTCATTTATTAAAATGCTGAAAAGAAGTGGACTTATTACTGACCCTTGAGGAACTCTTGCTTTTATAGAGTATTGATCACAATTGTCAAAATGTATTTGTCAAACTAACCCAATAATAACAGAATGGTCCAAATCAAATCAAGTGTGTCAGGATATACTGGGTTCAAGACAAATGTTTACAAAATAGAGTATTCTTCTAGCTATGTTTGGGTTAGCACAAATAGCATACCAAGTTTTTCAATTGGTCCTTGGGCAAGTAATCCAAATGATGCAACTGGCCTTGGATATACATTTAAATTTCCTCTAAATCCAATTTACAATACAGGTACACCAAGAGAATTTCCTTTAGGACACATTGGCTTATGGATAAATGGAGTAAGTGCATTTAATGCAGATGATGGAATGACTTACAACAATTTGGGAGTTTGGAAAAGAAATGCTTACATTTGGGAATTTATGGTCCCTATGGCTATTCATCTGCTAATGATTCAAGCTCATCAATCAAAAGAATAGAGACTAGTTACAAACTTAGAAGTATTACAGATAGAACTAGCCTCCCAAATGGAACAGTTCTTGATTCAACTTATTATGGACCATCAATTGCATCTTATAATTTATCTAGTTTTATAGAAGATTATGAATATGAGGCTGGTTATGGTGATTTGGATGAATATAATGGAAGATATTGCAAAACACCTGAATATCCCGATGGTATTTATGCTTACTTTATTGCCACTGATTCGTCTCTCACTCCAATTTATCCTTTTGTTGTTGGTCCTTACTACAGAGGAAATATTTTACCTGATAACACTGGACCCAATTCTGGAAATTGTCAGCTACTAAAGCAGCTGTTTATTTTGAAAACAAATCTTCTTGGTCAAATAAAAAATCATTCCAACTAAGACCTCAATTGGATTAAATGATTTTGTTATGAAAAATAAAATTTGAATGATTATAAATGATATTTTATTTTAAAGATTGTTTTAAAGGGCAATTAAGAAAATATTTTACCCGGTAACACTGGACCCAATTCGGGAAAATTATCAGCCACTGATGCCACTATTTACTATGAATATTTAGCAGATTCATCGACTTCAAAAGCAATCCATCTAAATAGCAATTGTATGTTATTGCTTGGATTTCTAATTTCTATCTATATATACCATTATACAATGAGAAAGGCCTATTTAATGATCAGATTTGAATTTGAATCTAGGCCTAAATTGAACTAAATTAATTTTTTCTTAATTTTCAGTGTGGTCTTGATGAAAATGAACTAAAAAATAAATTTTTGACAATATAATTAAATATCCCTTTTATAAATTTCTAACCAAGGCAAGCTATTAGCTGTCTAAAAACCAACAAATCATTATAAAGAAAAGTAATAATTTATTAACTTTTAAATCTAAATTAGAGTTTGGATAACTAAATTAATTAAAAAAAAATAACAGAATTTTAAAATTTTAAAACATAATATCATTGTAACAAAGCAGTAGGCCATGCTGGATGAGAAGCACCATCCATTTCACTTGCCAATTGATTGCCCGTTGCAATTTGATGATTAACACCGCCAATTTCAGCCTTACAATCGGGACATATTGTTTTTTCCATTGCACCACCGCATTCACCAATACAATAGACATGACCATTAGGACACTTATACCAGTGTCCGACCGATAGACCAATTGCTTTAACAATCATTGATTTTTCTTCTTTACTTAGCTCAGTTTTAAGCAACGGCGCCAATTTATTTAAACAGTTTTTGACTTCATCTTTATTTTTATCAAATCTTATCACATTTTTTACGAGCAAATCTTCTAATCTCGATAAAATAGTCAAAGCCTCATTTGGTAAATTGGGAATTTTAAGAGCCAGATTAGTCATGCGCTCAAGCTCCACAATATTCGCAACTCGATCCAACTCGGTGTTAATGTCCCTTAACTTTTGTCCTTCTTTCAACATCAACAGCTCATTTCTTTGTGTTTTCAATGAATCAAAAATTTTTCCGATTTCAAATTTGAAATGTTCTTTTTGGTCTAAGAATTCATTGAAACCATTTTCCTGGACACTTTTTTGAATTTTTTTTATTCTCAAATAAATATTCCAAGTGTTTTGGATTGCGGCAAGAGAATTAAATGACAAATCTTTTCTCAGCACAGTATTAATATTCTCAATTACAAAACGGTCCATGAATTTATCCTCTCTTGTTAATGAATACTCTTCTAGGTGTTTTTTTAATTTTTTGAAGATTTTTTTATTTTCGGTTTTGTCTCCAAAATGTTTTAATTTTATCTCATTTATTGCTTTCAGTTGAGTTTTGATAACATTTGCATAACGCTTACTTTTTCTTATCGGAGTTTTACACTTTGGACACTGGGGCAGCTGAATTGAATTGGAAGAGTTGTTGTTCTCATCTGAATATCTTGAATTAATCCAATGGTCCATTCCGGATACTTCAATTACATGTGAACACTCTTCTAAGTAAATAAATCGAGCATCTTGCTCGTCTTCATTGCCGAAAAATATTTCACCAACTTGATTTCGGTGACAAATGCGGCACAAAGGTGGACATTTTTCACCACAAAGGCCAATGCAATCATGTTTGCATTTTAGTTTTTTATCGCATGGATAATTGCATGGCTTACGATCACAGAGCTCATGACAAAATTTTGTACACTTGGAATGTTGACATGATATTTTACATTTTTCTTTACAGTCAGCGCATGGTTCAGAGCATATTTGTTTGCATTTAGAATGATAACATTCGTTTTGACATATTTCTTTACAAGGTTCACATTGTTTAGAGCATGGCACTGAGCATTTGTGACCACAAAAAAGCATTCGGTCACATTTTTGCACACAACTTTGATGCAAGAGCCCTCCTAGACAAGATCCACAAGTACCATTGCATTTATGGCCACAATCAAGTATTTCACCACATGGTATGGCACATTTAGTTAAATAGGTCCATTTGGGATCCGAGCAATTAACAGTTACAGTTGATTTGTGAACACAGGGTGACTGCGCATTTATTTTGGTCATGCATTTACCACAATCAAGAAGCTGACATTTTTTGGTGCATTTATGTCCACATGAAAGTATTTTTTCACAGTTTGATGTACAATATTTTCTAATAGGCTCAGTGTCACAATTTATTTTGATCATATGGCCACAGTCAGGTATTTCTTTAAATACCAAAACAGAACACTTATCACATTCATGCTTAAGGCTGCATATTTGTTTACACAAATGGCCACATCTTTCCATTTTTTTATCACAATATTTTTTACACTCATAAATTGTGTGATCTTGGTCAAAGTTTCCATGACATTTGAGTGCACACACATGTCCACACTTGAGTCTAAAATTACATGGTAATAAGCATCCACCATCGGGTCTTTTATCAAAGTCTTTTGGCTCAATAACTTCCAAGTCATTTTGAGGATGAGAGCCACAAGTTAAACTTAACGAACGACCAAAACAATTATTTGATTTAACATTTTCAACTACAGATTTCCAAATATCTTTTTTTTCTGATTCTGTTATAAATTCAAAATTTCCAATAACAAATAAGCCATGTCTTGCTCTGGACAAAGCCACACAAACTCTATTTTTTATGCTCAAAAATCCAATTTTGTGATTTAAATTTGATCGCACAAGAGATAGTAAAATGATGTCATTTTCTTCTCCTTGGTAATTGTCCACAGTGCTTACTTTTATCAATTTAAGCCCCAAATTACGCAGTCTCTTTTTTATTTCACTAAGTTGACCCAAGTACATTGTTAAAACAGTTATTTTGGACTGATCATATCCTTGTTTAGTCAAATACAAGCTTAACTTGGCCAAATATTCAGCTTCAAAGATGTTCGACTTGGTCGTGCTGTCAGCAGTGAGTCTTTCTAGTTGATCATGGTCAATGAAATAGATGCTTTTCTTTAGCCCTTTAACAGCAGGATGCGAATTTACAGAAGGATCATTATTTATTGTTTCCTCATAAAAATGTTTCATTAAAACACTTATCTCTGGTCTCATCCGGTGTTGATTATTAAGCATGACTCGTTTGGTGTCATTGTTTATTAGTCTTTCGAACAAAGACACATCTAGATGGTATTGAGTTGCCAATGTGTACACAGCTGGATTTGGTCTTAGTTGTACGTGATCACCAATTAGGATCAAATGTTCACAATGCTTGGACAAAGCGCTCACTATATGAGCTTCAAACACTTCTGCTGCTTCTTCAACAATGATAATACGCGGCCCAATGTCTTTGAGTATCGAGTGATACCTTGATGAACCAGTAGTTGTCATTGCAATTATGTAGGCATCTTGCATTATTGATCTATCTTCTTGCAAACGCAATTCTTGCATTTGGTTTATTTCATTATTATACTGATTGCATAATTTTTTTATTTTTTCCTCATGTTCATTTTTGTATTTATTAACCCAGTGGAAATAAAGCAAGTGTCTTTGAGTGTAATCAAGGCGCCAAATATTGGCACAATTTTCAATCAGATTCAAGTCATTGTTCGAATATTGATAGCAAGTTTTTGAGAAAATTTTATTCAAAGTTGTTTCTAATTTTTCAAAATTAGCGTCTTTCACTTTTTTACCTCTCTTTACTTTCCAGTTGTCATTTTTTGAATAGCCCATTTGATGTCTGTATTCTTTAATCATATCATATAATTCTTCTTTTTTCAATAATTCTTTTGTATCGAAATTCAATTCTTTAGTGGATGTAAAGCCATCTAAGTTATCATCTAAAATTCTTTCTTTATTTAAGTTATCATCCTCATCTTCGGAATCAGGCTCAGCCAAATTTGGTTGCTCATTATTTTGAATAAATTCTTTTGATTCTTCTTCTTGGTCTTGGTCAGCGTTTAGACCAGTTACAAATTGTCCATGTACTTCATCTATCAATTCTAAATTTTCCAATTGTTCAACAAAGTCCTTCTCGTCAAAGTCAAGTAAGCCAAGCCAGTCAATAAGAAAAAAGTTTAAATCAATTTTTTTTTCATTTCTTCTATAATTAACTATCAACTGGTCAAAATGCATAGGATTAATGAAATCATTAAGTTTTTGAATTGTTAAAATCGCTTGGCAATTAAAGATTAGATCTAATGTTCTTGAGAGATAAGCTATATTATCTTTTAAATCTGAAATTTTTCGATATTGATTTACAATGTTATAATAAATAGTTTTATCAATTTGACGTTTGCTCTTTAAATTTTGTTTCAAATTTCTGAGCAAAAAAGGTTCCAAACTTCCGGATTTACACCGACCACCTACACGGACAACGCCACTTGTTAATTTGCATTCATTTATGCAATACTCCAAAAATTGATCCAATGCATGGTTCGTGTAGCAAATCATTAGAATTGGCTTGTGTCTTTCATTGGGTCTGTTCCACCATGAGTGCTTGTTATCCAACAGAAATTTAACAAGCTTAACACCAATAAAGGTTTTTCCAGTACCTGGTGGTCTTGGAAAAAAAAATTTGATATACAAATTATTATTCAATAGTTTTAGTTAATTATTAAAATTTTAGTATTCTTTTCTTGAATTAAAAAAAAATAAGACAATTGATTGGGCGATGTCTTTTAAAATTGAAATTTAAAAAAAATAAATGCAACTAGTCAATGCATGCAAAATCAATTTTTTAATCTATCACTGTAAGCTATTGAGGTACAGAACAATGTACAAAACTTATTAAAAAAACGCGGTTGTGATGTTCGTTTCAATTCGATCTTTTCAATTCAGAAAAATTTGAATAATTTTTTTACTAAAATAGATAATTTAATTCTGTAAAATTATTGATTATGAGCAAATTTGCTTAATGCAGTAAAATAAGTCTGCAAAGTACTCTGCAATTTTCTGCATTTTGCACGCCATTAAAAAGTATTCTAATCAACTGTGCAATTACATTGCAGAGTTTTTCCAGATATTTTCGGATTAAGTAAAGTTGCTTAAACATTAAGCATTTTACAGAACTAAATTATCTATTTTAGTAAAAAAGTTATTCAAGTTTTTCTGAATTGAAAAGATCGAATTGAAACGAACTATACTGCTGAAGCCACCAGTTGGCTGGACGACCTAGGCGTGTGTATAACCTTAATGTTATACAGAGCAGTTTTTTTTTATTATTATTATTCACAGCCCCAGACAAAATAAAAGATTTTTTGTATTCTATCCAGAGTTGTCTAAGAGCCCCAAGTCTTAAGTCAAGTCCAAGTCCGAACTTAAAAAAAATTAAAGTCTGGACTTGGACTTTTGGCTTTTGAACAACTTTGATTCTTTCCAAAAGAAATTTGACAAGCTAAACCCGTCTCTTTTTGAATTTAAATAAAATTTTTAAAAATACATTAAATTGGTTTTATTATCATTGACCTAATTCTACGTTAGTGCCTTGTCATATAGTATAACATTTTAAAATAAATTATTTGTTTTTTTCTTATTCTAAAGTTTTTTCAGTTAAAGATATAATTTTAAGACATTTGCTAAAATAGAAAAGAAATAAATCTTAATTTAAACTTGATTTAAAATTTAAATGTAAAACTAAATTTTGATAAGTAATTTTTTAATAAAAATCCAATTTAAAAGAAAGTTCTGCTGATAAAAAGAATTATATTTAAAAAAATTTACCCTTGTATCAGAGCCAACTTGTTTGTCAAGGCTAATTTAATGGCTTCATATTGGGATTCATCTAGACGCATTTGTTCAGCAGATGGCCAACTAGCGGGATTTGATATAAAACATTTAACTGGATTGCTTTGAGGAATATTTATATTCATTTGGATTCTTTTCTTTCTATCAACAAGTTTCGTGAAATCAACACTTGCTTCTTTTAAATATTTTGGTAACGGCATCATTGCGTTCTGGCAATAGACTAAATTTTCTTTGAAAGGAAAATTTTCCTCGCCTTCTCTTTTAAAAGTTTGAAATGCCTTTAAAACATGCTTGTAGGACTCAAAAAAGGCCGAAGTTTCCAGCATTATATAAGACTTGCCAAACTCTGGATAACTAATGACTTCACTGGCTTCAAAATCAAATTTCACATTAAAACAGCCTTTTTTTCTAAGATCTTTTTCGTCTCTTTCACAAACAATGCCAATCAAACACTCATTGATAAAATAGTCTGAACTAAAACAAATCAATGAACCAAAAATCAAGCGTTTTGATGTCTCCCAATTGATTGACTTTATCTTTTCATAATCCAACTGCATCACATAAACAATTCCTTGTCCACTTGTTGTCACATTTATGCAAGCCACATCAAAATATGTATTCAAATATTGAATTTTTTTAATTTTATTTATTATCTGTTTGGTAAGTTCGGCACCTTTTTTTTGCTTTTGGACAATTTCTTTGAATTCAGATAAACCTTCTCGAAGAGGTCTCATAAAATCTTCTCTCAACAGTCTAAATTGAACATCTAAATAATGATGCACATTCTTGTAGCTTCCATTGGTGATGTTCCTTCTCAGAAATGTTTCTTGGTTGTTCAAAATGTCATCCAAAGCTGGAACTATGCTCATTGTCGTAAAGTCTTCGCCAGGTTCCTCATCTTCATTCTCAATGTTTTTAAATGTTTTATTTTTTCGTTTTGATATATTTTCTGTTATTTCTGCTTCCACTTTTAAAACATTTTCAAACAATGATTTTAATTCCTCATTTGGTATTCTATGCAAGACCAGCAATTCAAGTCGATCTTTCAGTGGGCCTATTAAATCAAGAATGTTTTCATTTGCATTCAAAATTTCAATTAATAATTTCAAAGCCAGTCTTATCAAATTGATGTTGTAGTGAAAATTAACTCTTTCGTTGACAGAATTGTACAACAATGTTTTGAAAAAATTTGAATCTGCTATTTTAGTAGACAATTCTCTTAATTTAGTTGGCATAGAATTGCATTCGAATGATTTAACAAAAGAAAAAGTCAAATCATGAACAAGCTTTTCTCCCATTTGATCTGCATTTAGATAATGCTCCAGGCCAAACTTGGCATCAAATAGACCAAGAACTATTTGCTCGGGCTCTTTGATCTTTAGACCTTCTACTGCCTTTAAGCTTAGACGAAATTGACCATTTTGTCTTTGTGGATTGTTGCGCGAAAGTTGTCTTGCTTGACCATTATTTCTTTTTCTTCCTTGATCAATTTTGCCCTTTTGTTGGGAAACCTTTCCCTTCCAATTCGCTTGGTGAGCACTTGAAGCCATATTTTGTGAATTTATAAATTTGAAATCTTTTTAATACTAAGAAAAAGGATTTTTTCTAAATTTAAACCTTAAATTTATGTAGGAGTGGTTTTACTCCACGTTTTTTTTTTCTAAGCGTTTAGTTAATGGCAACAGAAAAATTTAAGCTTAATAATAGATGATGTGAATAGATTTTAAGTTTCAAAATAAATTCTAAAAATAATTGCGTTTTTATTTCAAAAAAAAAATTCAAAAATTATCTAATCTTTACAATAAAATAAAACATTAAAAGATTTTTTCAGCTGAACATAAAAAGTAAACTAAAATATTTTATTTAAAACATTTTAATCAAAATTTTGCCTGATAAATGATTTCGGGAAATTTTGCTAAACAGATAAATTTGAAAAGAAACTTCAAGTTTTCAATAATTTCAGAATTTTTTGAATTGTATTTAGGAATATGAATTTGATAAATCATCGATTTATATTAAAAAATTAAGAATTGCTATTAAATATACTATTTTGATTTTATAAAAAGAATTTTTTTTATAATTTTATACTTTTATATTTAATTTTTTTTGTCATTGCCGAAATCGGCGTAATTTTTTAATATATAATAATTTTAATAGTAATTTTATCTCATCGAAAATGCCGATGAATATTAGAGAAAAAACCAATGGACATCAATGTTAAATTCAAAATTAGTTGAATACTAGAAAACTGGATTAAGTCCAAAAATATTTAAAATTATTTAAATTTTAAGCAATTATATTCTTAATTTGATATACTTTTTTTTCTTTTTTTTAATTTAATTGTCATTGAATCTGTAAAAAATATTTTGTGAAATTCAGTACAAAAGAAAAGAACAAAATGATAAAAAATTAAATGACTTTTTTCTAAAAGTTAAAAATTAGTTCGGTGAATGCAACATAATGCAACATTCAAAGTTGCATTAACTATAAAGGTCTGTTAAACTTTGCAAATTTATCAAAAATTAGATTTAAATAAAATCGAGCGTAGAGCATTTTGCAGATAATTTGCTCATCATTAGCAGACTTTGACAGTTGATGCAACTTTGAATTTTTCACCATGTTGCATTCACGGAAATAATTTTTAACTTTTAGAAAAAAAGTCATTTATTTTTTATCATTTTTTTCTGTTCTTTTTATTATTTTGAACTGAATTTCACAAGACAATTCGTCTTCTTTACTTTCAATCAATAAATTTTAAAAAATTTATTTGTAAATAATTTTTGATCTTCAAAATACAAATGTGATTAAAAAATAAAAATACAAAATATTTGTATTAAATAGGGAAATTATAAAAAAATGTCTCATCACATAATTTTTATCAGGGAGTTAAGATAACAAATATGGTATCAAATGATTGTGTATCATGTGATAACATTATCGACCAAAACCGATTATTTCTTGTTTCATAATTGAGATAAACTTTTAAATTTTTCACATTATCTCTTTTTATTTTAAAATCAATTTTTGTTAGTAATTTGACTTAAAATTCTAATTTAATTATCATATAAATAAGATATTATTATTTATTCATATTAACGCCAATTCTGGCGATGTCAAAGAAAGTAAAAAAAATAAAATAAAAATCAAATGTTTAGTTTGTTAATAATAAATAAGATATAAATGAATTTTAATTTAATTAGTACATTTTAGTTTTCTTTAATTTTGTAAATTAAAATAAAGTATTTTTTCTAATTTTGAGCCTGTTTAAATGTGAATGAGAAATAATTAAATTTTTGATTTAAAATTTGAAAAGTAAACCTTTGGTTTCACTTGGCAGAATAAACACTTTCAAATGTCGAAAGCCTGAAAATCAAATCTCCGAAACAAAACCCAAAAAAATACAGTATAGTCCTTTCAAAACCATTAGTAGAAGTATTTACTCTTTCTTTACCTTTTGTGCATGTGTTTATGTCATAACTAAATTTAAAATTTATTTTCGTGAAAAATGTAAAACGATACTGAATTATAATTACAGCACTGCTACGATAAGGGTATTTTTGGGAAATGTACGTTACATTAGAGTTAAATATTTAAATATTAAAATAAAGTTTTTTGCGATTTTTACTAAAGGGACAACACTGAGTGTTTTTTTTGTTAAACAAGAGGAATGAGCCTTATTTTTTTACAATCCGGTGTGCTGATTATCACATCAATACTGAACGTTTTTGAGTTAACATTCAAAAGTGCAAATTAAGGCCATTTTCAAACCATGAATTAACACAAGAACCGAAAGAGATATCAAATCTTCTAAATAAATGTTTTCAAGATGTTTTTGTGACTGAACAAGATGGTGAGCTTCCACCTTTTGAAGTTGAATTTAATGAAAACTGGTCAGAATAAATTGACATTGATCCAAATGGTATTAGCTATGAAATGGTATTTAAAAAATTACAAGACCTTTTTATGTAAGACAGACATTCTTCGCTTGATCCACAAAATTTGGTTTTCCATTAAAAAGTTTTAGCAAAAAAACTTTGAAAGGATCATTTTTTGACTTTTTTAAAATTTGGTTAAAAATTGGAGTTTTTTTGCAATAACTTTTATCTAAGAGTCACAAATAAATGATTTATATACCATTTTAATCTTTGTAAAATTATCTTTTTGACAATATATAAATCTCAAAATCTTAAAATCAAAACTTGCAAGGACACGAGTTCTTTTTACCAAAGGTCAAGGCTAAATGACCTATTTGAGGGGAAAAAATAAAATAAAAAAGATAACTATTGTTTTAATTAAGATCCTAAACTTTTATTGTTCAAAATATCAGAACTTTTGGATATTAAATTCCTATTTTTTTTAAAGAACAACAACACACTACCTTTTTTGAACACCTGTTAACATAAAAAATGTTTTAAAATCTTTAGACAATAACTTATTTTACTTTAATAGTTCAATTTCTCTTTTTTAAATACTTGCATAAAATTCCTAAAATAAAAAAAACTTTCTTTTTTTTTTTAGCTTGTCTAAAAATCTCATGATTTAATATTTATATTTAAATATTATTATACAAATTCTTTAAGCCCTAACCCTTAAGCTATAAAATAGTGTATACATTTATTTAAAAAGATTTTTATTGACCATTAAAATTTATCGATAACTAAATATTTTTTGGAGGTTTTCACTTCTTTTGGTCCTTCGTTGACTTTAAAGTCCAAAAATTTTGACTTAAAAGTATCTAATCTAAAAAAATATTAAAATTTTTTTTAATATTTTTAAAAGAGGAGAGTAAGAAGAGTCACTAGATTTTTGAAAAAAATATGCCAATATTTTAAAAGACCACGCATGTTGGTCTCATATATAAAAATTTCGTCGTAAATACCCTGCCAAAGTTTAGCTTAAAAATAAAAAAAAATTTTATTAGAAGTTTATTTTAATTTTTAATCCCGCACTTCAAAATTATTTTTTTGATAAATTTTATTTTATTTTATTTTTTAGAATTAATGTTGCCTCAAATCATCGATTATAGCTCTAAAAACCGGAAAAAAAAGTTTTAAAAAAGTAATATAAAAGTTTTCGCATCTTTATAAGATTTTAAATAAAAATAAATTAGTTTTTCTTCAACGCTTATAAATTAGTTATTTTTAAGATGGAGCCGAAGAGTTTTTATGCATGGATTTATTTGCTAGGGTTTAGATTAACCATATCAATTATTTGCTGTTAATATTTGAATAAATTCTGGAAGATTTTTAAATTACGTTAGTATTCTTCAAATTGATTAAATTTTTTTATAAAAAAATTTATTTTTAAAATTAAATACAAAAAATTATTTTGGTCTAAAAAATTAATTTTATATTAAATTTTTCAAATAAAGCCTTAAATGGCTCAACATTGATTTTCGGACAATTTTTTACATTCAAGCATTTAAAATCATTATTTATTTCGACATATTTTGAAATAAAAACTTCCAAAATTAGTGATGTAATATTTGGTACATCCTCCAAATCTAAAAATTTTAATTTTCTAAAATCACCTTGCACTAAAACACCTATCAAATTATCATCTATTCGGTAGCATCTAGATAGTTTTAAGCTTTCTAAATTGTGATTACATGAGGACAAGTCTTTTAGATGGCTGGTACATATTCGGCTTGAATCGCTCAAATCCACATGCACCAGATTAGTTAAATGTACATTCTTGAACCAGCCAATTGGTATCTCGCAGCGAATCAATTTTAAACAAGATACAGAATCAGGTAAATCATTTACCTGAATTGAACTCATATCTGCATATTTAACTTCAAAAGTTGCCAAAGAAGTGCATGTAGAGCACAGCTTTTCCATAAAGGATGAGCTCAGGGTGCTTTGATTTTTATGCTCAACTAAATTTTGAACAATTAATCAAATTAAATAAGATAGAAAAATAAGAACTTTTATTTAAATTTCCCATAATTCTAATTGATTTTGCTTTCTGAAATTGTCTGTGACGCACAAGTTTCCACAATTTTTTTAAATTAATGAACGAATCGATCTCAATGTGGTGCCATAGCGTTTCATCATAAACTGCTTGGTACCATGACCGACAAACGCTAGCAAAATTTTTAAATAATTATTTAATTAGTTGGAACATAGCTACCTGGCTGTTCGGCACCGAGTTTTTAAGTTCAAATACTTGAAAATTTTTAACAATATTTCATGTGGTAAATTCGAAAAACCTGATTCATTGTCACTTTTTAGGCATTTTGCTTGGCCCTGATTCGAATCGGCTTTTCTTTTTCGACCCATTCAGAATATAAAAACTAAATTATTAAGTAAAAATTATGATTTTATAAATTAATTTATTCAATTTTTATTCATTTATGTGATTTGAAAAAATTTAATTTTTGAATTGAATTTAAAAAAAAATCTTATTAACAAAAAGAAAGTTTCAAATAAATTTATTGATTCTCAATTGATTTAAAAAAAACAGTCAAAGTTTTTAAGCTATGTTCATATTTTTGGTTTTTTTCTTTCCACTTGAAAAAAGTATCAGAGTTTATTACATCAAGATTAAACAATAAGGTAAATACATGATTTAAAAAGTCGCTTGGTTCTTTGACTTTATCAGCTAGATACCTTATGGCTGAAAGAGATTCTAGCTCGAATTTTTCGTTTGATTTTAGATATTTTTTGAGCAAAAAAATTCTTTTGATAAAAAAGCTTGTGTTAAATGAGTTGTTCTCAAGACATTTTTTGCATAAAACAATTGCCAAAGTGCCGCAAAAAACTTTCGAGCTCAGATCGGATGAAGTAAATTCTGACAAAATACGATCCATTATTAACTCGTTTGAATCACTCGGGTCCATCAGCAGAGCCTTTAGTTTGATATGGAAAAATTTGACTGGATCTAGGTTAGTTCTTACAATTGAGACTCTGTAAAGATCAATATAAAGATTGCTGTCTGTTGTTTGTGCTGTTTCTTTACATTTAATTTTTGGATTAGACAGAACCGAGTCTAAAATAGGATTTTTTTCATTGAGATTCTCATCAACTAATTTCATTTCTTTTTGGTTGGAAGATTCTCCAATTTGGAGATCTATGCTAGGCTCTTTGGCTCGAGATTGAAGAAAAACCAGAAAATTTCTATCATAACGCTTCATTGCAATTAATTTTTACAAATTTTATTCGAAATTTTTTCTTAGTTAAAGTCACGTGACAAAATCTAGAGTCGAATGGTTTCAAAAATAAAAGCGTACAGCTTCAATTGCAATCTAAAAAATCCAAATTAATTCATTTCTTTAATTTATTTTAAATTTAAAAAAAATTTAAAACTAAATAAATTTACTCATCTTTAAATATGAAACGATTTATAATTAACTTCAAACTCTTTTTCAAAGAAAAGAACGCATTTTAGACTAAAAATAAGACAACCTTGAAACAAGACCATTCAATTCAATTATTTCAATGCATATTTTGAATGTGATTCAATATTTTAAGTTAAATTATTAAATTAAATTTAAAAATTAAATTTTGTACAAATTTGCTATTTTACTGGTCGAGCCTTATTTCATTTAATTCATACATTTTACCAATTTTTTATAATTTCATTTTGTAGCCAAGAAATTTATTTTTAATCAGAAAAATTAAAAATTTTTCAAAATTTGCATAAAATATGATATTAGATTTTAATTAATTAATCTTAAGCCAAAAATAAAAAACTCAATTTGTATAAATTTCAAGTCAAAGGTTCATACCAATTAAAATTTTGAAATTTTCGAACATTACTTTCTTAAACTTGTTGTCAAGCAAGAATATTTTGAATATTTGATTGAAAAAAATTGATTAAGACCTTCTATTGAGATAAAACTCTAATAAATCATCGATTTAGTTAAATTATAAAATAAAAGAATACAATTAAAATATTTTCATTAAAATAAGAAAATTTTGTAATTTTTTAACATACCTAGATTTTTTAAGTAAAGGGATCAAAACAATAAATTGGTCAACTGAACTTTTGTCATTTAATGGAACTTTTGTTATTATTTTGATCAAAATTTAAGCAAAACAATTTTTCAAAAATTTTCTAATATTTTTAGATCAAATTTAAAATTATAAGAATTAGAATATAGTTTTATTTAGTTGAGAATTTAATACTAAATTTTGAAAAGTTTATCATTCAATAGTCAGTCTTTTGACTTAAAAATTTATAAAAATTAAAAAAATTAATAAAAAATTTTGATACTACCAACCAACACTTTTGGGTAGAATATTTTTACGCAAAAGGAACTTTCTTAGCTCATCAGCCAAAATAATCACCATAGAATAACCAAACGCAAAAGCATAATATTCAAAACCAATTGGTTGGGCATTGATCAGTGAGCCTAGAAATTTTAGATTGACCAAAATCAAGAGAATGCAAATGTTCATAAAAGATGAAAAAAAGAGAAATAAATTTCTATTTTGCCTTTTGATTGGAAACGTTTTGAAAAGAGACAGATACCGAGTCCTGGTAGCTAAAATATTTCCAATCGACTGCATTATAAGCATGGATACAAACGCAGCAGTCTGTGCACCACTCAAACAATTATTAAATTTAGCCTCACTTATTCCATCAATAGGTGTCCATTTGTCGAACAGAAACACCAAGTCTTTGAACCTTAAGCCACAACATGAATTAAAATAGACAAAAAAATTCATACTCGAACAAAAAGACATAATTGGTCCTAGGAATACAAAAGCCTGGAGCATCAAGCGCTTATCTACCAAATAATCACTTTTTTTACGTGGTGCCTTTTTAAGCAAATCTTCCTCTGGTTTCTCAAAAATGAGTGCAATTGATGGCAAAATGTCCGTCAATATGCAGATAATAATCATTTGGTAGGAGGACAATATCATGGGTAGGCCAACCAATGTGTTCAATAGAGTCGAAACTATTTGGCAAAAAACACAAGACGGCAATAAATAGAGCAAAATTTTTCTAATATTTTGATATAAAAGTCTTCCATTTTCAATTGATGTTACTATATACGAAAAACTGTTATCTAATAAAATAATATCAGCAGCTTGTAGAGCCGCCTCTGAACCGGAACCAACAGCTATGCCAATGTCAGCATTTTTTAAGGCAGGCGCATCATTCACTCCATCCCCGGTCATGCCAACAATAAATCCATTTAACTGAAATTCTTTTATGCATCTTAATTTGTGGTCCGGTGACGATCTTGCCAAAATAATCTCCTCATATTTGTTGCATATCAAATTCCACTCTTCTTTGGTCAACAAGTCAATGTCTCTTCCGCTGAGAACAATAGAGCCAGAGAACTTTTTGTTTTGGTTTAGATTGTATTTTTTGCTTGAACGAAGTTTCATCAGGGTATCATAAGGCATGTTGGACAATATTCCTATTTGGCTGGCTATAGATGCGGCGGTAAGAGAATAGTCACCAGTGCACATGATAATTCTTATGCCAGCATTGCGCAATTTGTGGACTATATCGCCCAAATTTTCCCTTGGTGGATCTATCAGACCAATTAGACCCACGATGCACAGATCACTGCATTTTTTGACAAAATTTTCCATGCCCAGATTATCTAAATGGTCTTGTTCGCGAACATTGATTACTTTTTTGCACAAAAGTATCACTCGTCTGCCCATATTGGTCCATGATGTGAGCATATACTTAAGCCGGGTCCATGTATTCGCGCCAATTGGTGCAATGTTGTTATTTGATTCTATGATCCATTTGCATTTTGGGAAAAGAATGTCCGGGGCTCCTTTCACTATGATTATGTTGAGTTCCCGGTCTGCCAGAGATTTAGAGGCGAAAATTTGACCATGTGTCGCCATATCAATCGGTTTGAGTAGCTTGGCATGATACTTTAGTTTGGACGTAAATTTTATCTCGTCCAATAATTTATAGCACTTTTCCAATTTGGGTATTTTGAGATTTTTGTTGGAAAAATTGAACAAAGCCTGGTCAATTGAACTATCTGTTTTGGATAGAAAATTGTAGCCAAGATAGCATATGGCTAAAAGTTCCATTATACATTTATCAACACCTAGGTAGACCACTGGGCTAAAATAGCAAGAGCCAATGTCGATTTCCTTTAGTCCAAGAAGAACAGAGACTACATTTACTTTGTTTTGGGTCAAAGTACCGGTCTTGTCCGACACTATAACATTTACTGAGCTCAAAGCTTCAATTGAATTTATATTTTTGACAAGTATGTTGAATTTTTTTAGCTTTTTGGAGTCAATTATAAGCGCCAAGCTTATGGTTACTGGCAGACCAAATGGTACTCCACTAATTATTATCTCAAAAACATCCATCAAAAAATTTCTAATAGAAGAATCATAAAAAGATCTGAGCCAAAATAACCATACCAGGATGTAAATTAGAACAGCTATTGAATAGAATATGATTAGAGTTATGGAAAATCGGTTCATTTCACGCTGGAGTAGGGTTTTTTTCTGGGTTAATTTCAAATCGGTGAGATATGATATCCGGCTAATGAGCGTCTCACCTCCAACTCCGACCACTACACCTTTGGCAGTGCCATAAGTGATTATGCAGCTCATAAAGGCCATGTTATTAGCCTCATAGTATTCAACTTTTCTATCAAAATTTTTGCATTTTTCCGCAGTGGCATCTATTTGTTCGCTCTCACCGGTAAGCAAACTTTTGTCCATTCGCAATGAGGCCACCTCTATTAGACGAATATCAGCTGGAACTTTGGTATTACTGTTCAAGAGAACCATGTCGCCCATGACCAATTCGACTGATGGAATTTTTTGTACTTTTCCGTCACGGATTACAGTAGCAATATTTTCTGATAGGTTTTGGATGCTTTTCATGGTGTTGTAAGATGACCAATCTTGAAAACTGATAAAAAAAGATTGAAAAAATATGATTATGATTATCAAGATGGCTATGACCAGGTATGCTGGATTGGACGGGTCAGACAATGGTTTGAATACTAGAATACTGAGTATTACAGAAATCCATAATAATGCCGCAAACCCGCTGAACAAGCTGCGGAATATAGCCAGATAAAGTGTGGAGTATGAGATCGGAATTTTGTTCAGACCATTTTTTTTAAGCTGCTGTGAAGCTGTTTCTGAGCTGAGACCATTTTTAAAATCTGTTTTAAGTAGGCGCTCGATATCGTTTGGTTTAATATTATGGAAATTTTTCTTCTGGTTGAAAAAGCTGAATGGAGAAATTTTTTTTTTTTTTAGAATCATTTTTTTTGCAAAATGTTTTTGCTGGCTTTTTAAGTTCTGATTCTCGTTTTTTATCTAATCAGTAATTTCTGAAATAGTAAAATTTCCGCAAATTTTTAACTTGTGACATTATCGCAAATAAAAAATAAAGATTTAATTAAATTTCTACATTAAAACAGAATGATATGAATATAAATTTATTTGGTATTTGATATTCAAAAATTAGAACCCAAATAAAATAATAAAATTTCGGAAACAAATTTTCAATTTTTTTTAATTAAAATTATACGATAAAATTAATTTAATGTAATTTGTAAGTTTTGAGGAAACTTTCTATAAATATAGACGTAATTTTAATACTAAGAATTTTTTGATGCGAAGCGTTAAATCATGACACATTGATAAAATTTTAGTAACTTCAAAAAATAATTTATTTAAAAAGGTTTGAATTATAAAAATGAAAGCTTAACTCAATTTTTTATTCCAAGAAAGTCTGCACAAATTTTAAAATTGCTCATTAATGAAAAAGTCTTGGTCGTAGTTCACCAAGAATTCAATTCAAACATAAAATAGTTTTTTAAAAAATAAAAATTATTTAAAAAAAAAAATAACTTGTACGATATTGCAGCCTCATTCCTCGCAACACAAATTTGTCAGAGGCAATAAACACATAAAAATTAAAAAAATAGCTTTAAGTCGGAAAAAAACTCAACTTTTATTACTGTTTCTATCAATATTCGATATATCCCTTTAAATATTAAAATTTTGATTTTTTTGGTTTTGTTTACATCTAAAAAATTATGTTTAAAATGTTTAACATTTATTTTTTAAGAGATTGTTAATGATTAAAATAAAACTGGTTGTGAATTTAATAAAATATATTTTGCAACAATTTTTACTGCAAACTTCACCGCAGCTATGATATTAATAGATGAAAATTGATTAAGAACTGTTTGTAGAATAATGATACAGTTTCAGGCTATTTAGATAGCTAAAAATTCTTTCACTTTATTCATCTTATTTACAAAAAATGAGCTTTGATCGATAACTAGACCAAAATATAATCTATACCCATATTTTTAAATTTTTTAAATTTAGGATGTAATTTGAGTTTTTTTATAAAAAAAAATAGTTAAAATTTTTTTAAATAAATTTTAATTCAAAAATGAGAGTTTAAATTTTTCTAATTTTTTATTTATTGTAAGCTTATTTATAAAAATTAGAATTCAATAATAAATGTAAAATAGTCAAATTTTTTATTAATTATTTTATTTGATAATTTTTTTTTAATTCAAAGTCCTTGGTAAATCTAGTTATAAAAATTAAAATTAATTAATCCGAATTTTTTTTTATAATTGTATAAAAATGTAAGTTTTAGTGTCTTATTAGAATAAAAAATATTTTTGAATTTTTATAAAAGTATTAAAATATATAAAATTTAAAATTTTGAAACGATTCATCAAAGACAATTTTTTTTAAATGTTTTATGCAATCTAGGAAAAACTTACAATTTATTTAAAACTCCCACGAATAATGAATAGCTACGTATTCCCTCATTCGATTATACTGCACCATAAGCTAAGCTACCAGCCTTTGGACCATGCACCATGTCAGTATATCCCACTCATGCTAAAACATTTTAAATTCGTAGCTTTAATTTGCATGTCTTAGCCTGTAATGCAGCATAATCGAACGAGGGAATATGGTAAATTAAAATTGCTAAGAATTCAATAAAATTCAATAAAACTAGAATGAAGTGAAGTTGGAATTTGATTCATCCTCATAAAATTAGACAGTGCTGATTAAAAATTTTTGTAAAACAAATTTTGAAATTTAAAAACCTTAAAAATCTTGCCCATGTTAAAATATTCTTAACTTACACAGCATGTCCTAAAGATGTGTTTTAAGCCTTGAGCCCGCATTAAATTAAAAAAAAACAGGTTTTTATGCGTCATTAAAACTTGATAGTTTTTCAAAAAATTAAAAATAAAATAATCACTTTTCTAATTTTTCTTTAAATTCAATTTATCTGGATCAAATTTAATATTTAAAAGAATGATTTTTATTTTTCACAAAAATATCAAGCTTTAATGCCGCATAATAATCGCTAAGGTTTTTTAATTTAATGTGGACTCAGGGCTCAAAACACAAATAGCGAGAATGTTTCAACATTAGAAGGTCCGGTGTCGTTTTGGCACTTTTTTCTTAAGCCTGTATGTTTGATGGCTAATTAAATCCTTATCAATTTTTTAAAATTTAAATGCTCAAAAGTAAGTTTTAAAAAATTTTTAAAAAATCACAAATTATTCAAATAAAATTTTTATTTTAAAACTAAGCAATAAGAACTTCGGCTTATCTGTTAGTTTTGACTTGCAAAATTAGCCAATTAGATTCAACCAATAATGAAGATTAATTTTGAAATTCAAAATGTTATTTTATAACATCTATTTGAATTTTGTTTAAAAACTATGAATTTTTTTAATTAAGCGCTAAAAACTAAATTTTAAAGGGAGCGCTTTTATACCATGTGCTTTTTTTAAATAAAATTTTGCTAAATAATAACAATTAATAATTAGTAGAAATTGTTTGATAATTACAATTTACTTAAAAAAAGCACATGATATAAAAGCGCTCCCTTTAAAATTTTTGAATCGTTAATTAAAATTAAATTCCTTCGGATAGAAAAATTTTATTCAATAAGCTCTAAATTTTAAAGTATTTACAGATGACTTCAACAAATGCTAAAGGGTATCGCTGGAACAAAAATCAGTTGCCAAAACTTAATGAACGTCACGGTCCATTTCGTCTAAGCTTAAAGGCAGTAGAAGGTCTAAAGATCAAAGAGCCTGATCAAATAGTTCTTGGTCTATTTGATGCCAAGTTTGGCCTGGAGCATTATCTAAATGCAGATCGAATGGGAGAAAAGCTTGTTCATGATTTGACTTTTTCTTTTGTTAAATCATTCGAATGCAATTCTATGCCAAATAAATTAAGAGAATTGTCTTTTAAAATAGCAGATTCAAATTTTTTCAAAACATTGTTGTACAATTCTGTCAACGAAAGAGTTCATTTTCTCTACAACATCAATTTGATAAGACTGGCTTTGAAATTATTAATTGAAATTTTGAATGCAAATGAAAACATTCTTGATTTAATAGGCCCACTGAAAGATCGACTTGAATTGCTGGTCTTGCATAGAATACCAAATGAGGAATTAAAATCATTGTTTGAAAATGTTTTAAAAGTGGAAGCAGAAATAACAGAAAATATATCAAAACGAAAAAATAAAACATTTAAAAACATTGAGAATGAAGATGAGGAACCTGGCGAAGACTTTACGACAATGAGCATAGTTCCAACTTTGGATGACATTTTGAACAATCAAGAAACATTTCTGAGAAGGAACATCACCAATGGAAGCTACAAGAATGTGCATCATTATTTAGATGTTCAATTTAGACTGTTGAGAGAAGATTTTATGAGACCTCTTCGAGAAGGTTTATCTGAATTCAAAGAAATTGTCCAAAAGCACAAAAAAGGTGCCGAACTTACCAAACAGATAATAAATAAAATTAAAAAAATTCAATATTTGAATACATATTTTGATGTGGCTTGCATAAATATGACAGCAAGTGGACAAGGAATTGTTTATGCGATGCAGTTGGATTACGAAAAGATAAAATCAATCAATTGGGAGACATCAAAACGCTTGATTTTTGGTTCATTGATTTGTTTTAGTTCAGACTATTTTATCAATGAGTGTTTGATTGGCATTGTTTGTGAAAGAGACGAAAAAGATCTTAGAAAAAAAGGCTGTTTTAATGTGAAATTTGATTTTGAAGCCCGTGAAGTCATTAGTTATCCAGAGTTTGGCAAGTCTTATATAATGCTGGAAACTTCGGCCTTTTTTGAGTCCTACAAGCATGTTTTAAAGGCATTTCAAACTTTTAAAAGAGAAGGCGAGGAAAATTTTCCTTTCAAAGAAAATTTAGTTTATTGCCAGAATGCAATGATGCCTTTACCAAAATATTTAAAAGAAGCAAGAATTGATTTCACAGTACTTGTTGATCAAGATAAGAAATTTTCCAATGCATTTATATCAAATGCAACTAGTTGGCCATCAGCTGAACAAATGCGTCTAGATCAATCCCAATATGAAGCTATCAAATTAGCCTTGACAAACAAGCTAGCTCTGATACAAGGGTAAATTTTTTTAAATGTTATTCTTTTTATCAGCAGAACTTTCTTTTAAATTGGAGTTTTATTTAAAAATTACTTATCAAAATTTAGCTTTACATATAAATTTTAAATCAAGTTTAAATTAAGTTTTATTTCTATTCTATTTTAGCAAATGTCTTAAAATTATATCTTTAATTATATCCAAAAATTAAGATCATGTCGCCCAGCATTTTTCATTTGCTTAAAAAAAATTTATATATTTGAAACTGAGTTTCTTTTTTCGGTGTTTAATTTGTAAAATATTTTTTTGGAAGAAATACAGAAAGTCTTTTTTATATCTTTGATTTTAAATCTTTTTAAAGACAATTTTTGTGTCGATACAAATCGACATTGCAATTTTTACGTAAAACATGTAGATTAAAACATTGATAGTGCATGCATAGGCTAGTTGCATTTAATATTTTTGAAATTGCAATTTGCAATCAAAAGGCGTCGCTTAATTAATTGTCTTATATTTTTTAATTTAAAGAGAGGAATATGAAAAAAAATTGAAATTCTAAAATTTTTGATATTTTAAATGAATTTGACGAGCTGAATTCAAAAATATCAAAAATTTTAGAATTTCAATTTTTTTTCATATTCCTCTCTCTAAATTGAAAAATATAAGAATGTCAATAATTAAGATTTTTTTAATTCTTATTTTTAAAAAGTCAAAGAAATTTTATCTTAGACCGAAAAAAAATAAAAAATAACTAATTGTATTTTCATTTATAATTTTTTTTTTTACTCAATTACAAATCAAAAGCATTAAAAGCATTTAAGCTTTAAGAAACCGTGTTTTGGGGTTGTGAAGTTCGTTTCAATTCGATCTTTTCAATTCAGAAAAACTTTAATAACTTTTTTACTAAAATAGATAATTTAGTTCTGTAAAATTACTCTGCAATTTTCTGCATTTTGCACGCCATTAAAAAGTATTCTAATCAACTGTGCAATTACATTGCAGATTTTTTGCAGACATATATTTTCGGATTAAGTAAAGTTGTTTAAAAATCAAGCATTTTACAAAACTAAATTATCTCTTTTAGTAAAAAAGTTATTCAAGTTTTTGTCTTTATTTGGTAAAAAAGAGGTAAAGTTTTTGTAACACATGTTCGATGCAAATTAATCATTTAAACACAGAATAAATAAAATATACTTTAATAAATTCTAAAAAATATTTAAAAATTTAGATTTTTTTTTCATACAGCCCATATCCTTTAGATAAATAGAAATTTTTTATTTTACTAAATATTTTGTTTTTTTCCTAATTTACTGAGTTAATATTTGTAAAAAAAGACCAAAAATAAGATAAATTCTTTAAAATCATCTTTAAATGCATCTTTAAAAAAGGTTAAAATTTTAATTTTTTTTCACAATTCCTCATATCCTTTAGATAATTAAATAAAATTATTGAACAATTATTTGTATAAAAAAATTTATTTTTCGAAGACCACCTGGTACTGGAAAAACCTTTTTAGGTGTTAAGCTTGTTAAATTTCTGTTGGATAACAAGCACTCATGGTGGAACAGACCCAATGAACGACACAAGCCAATTCTAATGATTTGCTACACGAACCATGCATTGGATCAATTTTTGGAGTATTGCATAAATGAATGCAAATTAACAAGTGGCGTTGTCCGTGTAGGTGGTCGGTGTCAATCCGAAAAAATGGAACCTTTTTTGCTGAAAAATATTAAGAGAAAACCAAGAATTTGGAATCAAGAAGATAAGGCCATTCATCAAAGTCTTAGGAATCAATATCACCAAATTTCGGAAATTCAAATAAATATTAATTATTGCTCAAAAAAGTTAGATTTAATTTATAACTGTAATGCAATTCTTTCATTTGAAAAACTGGAAAATTTAATCAGCCCTTTACACTTGGAGCAATTCAATCATTATTGTAATAAAATATTTTCAGAAATGGACAAAGATTATATTCTAATTGAATGGCTTGGCTTGCTTGACTTTAATCAAGATGACTTGGTCGAACAATTTGAAAATCTTGAATTAGATGGCGAACAATTGGTGACTGATTTTAATACAGAGAAAAACTATGAAGATGAGTCAATTGATAAAAATCTTGAACGACCTAATCAGATTGAGACTGGCGAGGAAGAAGTTGAAAATAATGAATTTAATGACAGAATGTTGGATGACTCTTTGGATGAAAAAAATCAAATTTTGAAATTCATGATCTGATAGAAATTTCTGAATTAAACAATAAAATTAAAAAATTGAAAAAACAAATGGGTATTGACCAAAATGGTGAGTGGCAAATAAAGACAGGAAAAAAAGTAAAAGACGCTGATCTTGTAAAATTAGAAACAACTTTGAATAAAATTTTCACAAAAACTTCCAATCAATATTCAAACAGTGACGTGGATCTGATTGAAAATTGTGCCAATATTTGGCGCCTTGATTACACTCAAAGACACTTGCTTTATTTCCATTGGGTTAATAAATACAAAAATGAACAAGAGGAAAAAAAAAAAAAAATATGCAATCAGTATAATAATGAAATAAACAAAATGCAAGAATTGCGTTTGCAAGAAGATAGATCAATAATGCAAGATGCCTACATAATTGCTATGACAACTACTGGTTCATCAAGGTTTCACTCAGTACTCAAAGACATTGGGCCCCGTATTATCATTGTTGAAGAAGCAGCAGAAGTGTTTGAAGCTCATATAGTGAGCGCTTTGTCCAAGCATTGTGAACATTTGATCCTAATTGGTGATCACGTACAACTAAGACCAAATCCAGCTGTGTACACATTGGCAACTCAATACCATCTAGATGTGTCTTTGTTCGAAAGACTAATAAATAATGATACCAAACGAGTCATGCTTAATAATCAACACCGGATGAGACCAGAGATAAGTGTTTTAATGAAACATTTTTATGAAGAAACAATAAATAATGATCCTTCTGTAAATTCACATCCTGCTGTGAAAGGGCTAAAAAAAAGCATCTACTTCATTGACCATAATCAACTAGAAAGACTCACTGCTGACAGCACGACCAAGTCGAACATCTTTGAAGCTGAATATTTGGCCAAGTTAAGCTTGTATTTGACTAAACAAGGATATGATCAGTCCAAAATAACTGTTTTAACAATGTACTTGGGTCAACTTAGTGAAATAAAAAAGAGACTGCGTAATTTGGGGCTAAAATTGATAAAAGTAAGCACTGTGGACAATTACCAAGGAGAAGAAAATGACATCATTTTACTATCTCTTGTGCGTTCAAATTTAGATGGCAAAATTGGATTTTTGAGCATCAAAAATAGAGTTTGTGTGGCTTTGTCCAGAGCAAGACATGGCTTATTTGTTATTGGAAATTTTGAATTTATAACAGAATCAGAAAAAAAAGATATTTGGAAATCTGTAGTTGAAAATGTTAAATCAAATAATTGTTTTGGTCGTTCGTTAAGTTTAACTTGTGGTTCTCATCCTCAAAATGACTTGGAAGTTATTGAGCCAAAAGACTTTGATAAAAGACCCGATGGTGGATGCTTATTACCATGTAATTTTAGACTTAAGTGTGGACATGTGTGTGTACTCAAGTGTCATGGAAACTTTGACCAAGATCACACAATTTATGAGTGTAAAAAATATTGTGATAAAAAAATGGAAAGATGTGGCCATTTGTGTAAACAAATATGCAGCCTTAAGCATGAATGTGATAAGTGTTCTGTTTTGGTTGATAAAGAAATATTCCAGTGTGGTCATAGAGTGAAATTAAGTTGTGACACTGAGCCTATTAGAGAATATTGTACATCAAATTGTGAAAAAATACTTTCATGTGGACATAAATGCACCAAAAAATGTCAGCTTCTTGATTGTGGTAAATGCATGACCAAAATAAATGCGCAGTCACCCTGTGTTCACAAATCAATTGTAACTGTTAATTGCTCGGATCCCAAATGGACCTATTTAACTAAATGTGCCATACCATGTGGTGAAATACTTGATTGTGGCCATAAATGCAATGGTACATGTGGATCTTGTCTAGGAGGGCTCTTGCATCAAAGTTGTGTGCAAAAATGTGACCGAATGCTTTTTTGTGGTCACAAATGCTCAGTGCCATGCTCTAAACAATGTGAACCTTGTAAAGAAATATGTCAAAACGAATGTTATCATTCAAAATGCAAACAAATATGCTCTGAACCATGCGCTGACTGTAAAGAAGAATGTAAAATATCATGTCAACATTCCAAGTGTACAAAATTGTGTCATGAGCTCTGTGATCGTAAGCCATGCAATTATCCATGCGGTAAAAAACTAAAATGCAAACATGATTGCATTGGCCTTTGTGGTGAAAAATGTCCACCTTTGTGCCGCATTTGTCACCGAAATCAAGTTGGTGAAATATTTTTCGGCAATGAAGACGAGCAAGATGCTCGATTTATTTACTTGGAAGAGTGTTCACATGTAATTGAAGTATCCGGAATGGACCATTGGATTAACTCAAGATATTCAGATGAGAACAACAACTCTTCCAATTCAATTCAGCTGCCCCAGTGTCCAAAGTGTAAAACTCCGATAAGAAAAAGTAAGCGTTATGCAAATGTTATCAAAACTCAACTGAAAGCAATAAATGAGATAAAATTAAAACATTTTGGAGACAAAACCGAAAATAAAAAAATCTTCCAAGAACTAAAAAAAATGCATCTAGAAGAGTATTTAATAACAAGATTAGATAAATTCATGGACCGTTTTGTAATTGAGAATATTAATACTGTGCTGAGAGAAGATTTGTCATTTAATTCTCTTGCCGCGATCCAAAACACTTGGAATATTTATTTGAGAATAAAAAAAATTCAAAAAAGTGTCCAGGAAAATGGATTCAATGAATTCTTAGACCAAAAAGAACATTTCAAATTTGAAATCGGAAAAATTTTTGATTCATTGAAAACACAAAGAAATGAGCTGTTGATGTTGAAAGAAGGACAAAAGTTAAGGGACATTAACACCGAGTTGGATCGAGTTGCGAATATTGTGGAGCTTGAGCGCATGACTAATCTGGCTCTTAAAATTCCCAATTTACCAAATGAGGCTTTGACTATTTTATCGAGATTAGAAGATTTGCTCGTAAAAAATGTGATAAGATTTGATAAAGTTAAAGATGAAGTCAAAAACTGTTTAAATAAATTGGCGCCGTTGCTTAAAACTGAGCTAAGTAAAGAAGAAAAATCAATGATTGTTAAAGCAATTGGTCTATCGGTCGGACACTGGTATAAGTGTCCTAATGGTCATGTCTATTGTATTGGTGAATGCGGTGGTGCAATGGAAAAAACAAAATGTCCCGATTGTAAGGCTGAAATTGGTGGTGCTAATCATCAAATTGTAACGAGCAATCAATTGGCAAGTGAAATGGATGGTGCTTCTCATCCAGCATGGCCTACTGCTTTGTTACATTGATGTTTTGTTTTAAAATTTTAAAATTTTGTTAATTTTTTTAATTAATTTAGTTATCCAAACTCTAATTTAGATTTAAAAGTTAATAAATTATTACTTTCTTTTCTTTATAATGATTTATTGATTTTTAGACAGCTAATAGCTTGCCTTGGTTAGAAATTTATAAAAGGGATATTTAATTATATTGTCAAAAATTTATTTTTTAGTTAATTTTCATCATTATTTTTAAAAATTATGAAAAAATTAATTTAGTTCAATTTAGGCCTAGATTCAAATTCAAATTCATATCTGATCATTAAATAGACCTTTCCCATTGTATAATGGTATATCTAGATAGAAATTAGAAATCCAACCAATAACATACAATTGCTATTTAGATGGATCGCTTTTGAAGTTGATGAATCTGCTAAATATTCATAGTAAATAGTGGCATCAGTGGCTGATAATTTTCCCGAATTGGGTCCAGTGTTACCAGGTAAAATATTTCCTCTGTAGTAAGGACCAACAACAAAAGGATAAATCGGAGTGAGAGACGAATCAGTGGCAATAAAGTAAGCATAAATACCATCGGGATATTCAGGTGTTTTGCAATATCTTCCATTATATTCATCCAAATCACCATAACCAGCCTCATATTCATAATCTTCTATAAAACTAGATAAATTATAAGAAGCGATTGATGGTCCATAATAAGTTGAATCAAGAACTGTTCCATTTGGGAGGCTTGTTCTATCTGTAATACTTCTAAGTTTGTAACTAGTCTCTATTCTTTTGATTGATGAGCTTGAATCATTAGCAGATGAATAACCATAGGGACCATAAATTGGAAAACCATCAAAAGCAAAGCCAATTAATGGAGAATGATTTAATGCGCTAGTATTGTACAAACAACCTGAGCTGATATGCTGATGGTATTCACTACTACCATCTGGATGTCCTTTACATGAATCAAAAGAGACTCCTTCCCAAATGTAAGCATTTCTTTTCCAAACTCCCAAATTGTTGTAAGTCATTCCATCATCTGCATTAAATGCACTTACTCCATTTATCCATAAGCCAATGTGTCCTAAAGGAACTTCTCTTGGTGTACCTGTATTGTAAATTGGATTTAGAGGAAATTTAAATGTATATTCAAGGCCAGTTGCATCATTTGGATTACTCGCCCAAGGACCAATTGAAAAACTTGGTATGCTATTTGTGCTAACCCAAACATAGCTAGAAGAATACTCTATTTTGTAAACATTAGTATTGAAACCACCATATCCTGAGCCGGTCGACTTGGTCCATTCAGTAATTATTGGGTTGGTCTGACAAAAATATTTTGATAAGCAAACACTCAAAATAATAATTTCAAAAACCTTCATTTTTTTATTTTCCTTACACTCATTTAATGCTTTTATATTTGGCAACGCATGATTTTAAAGACAGTCACTAAAGTGTTACATAAAATTAAATTAATATATACTTTCTAATTGTTTCTTTTTCTCTAGTCAAAAATTAAATCAAAACTATTTTTTGGATTTATTTTACCATGAACCTTTTAATTTTTGAATTACTTTTTTAAATTACGCATTCACGTAAAGATCCATTTTTAAGCTTAATATTCACCATGGAAATTTTTATTTATTTTTTAGAGTCTTATTTTGGTAAAATAATAATAAAAGAACATGTTGATATAGAAAAAGTAAATTCTAATTTAATTTAAAAAAACAGAATAAAACTACCCAGTTAAATAGATGGATTGTTTTTTATGTAGATAAATTTTATTTTATTTGAAATAACAATTTTTTAACACTAAAATAACCTTCAGATAATATTGATCCAACTAAATGAATTCGAGAAATAATGCGATTTATCCAATCTTATAGATTTCTATATTTCTTTTAATTTTCATCAAACTACATCAATAATGATTTAATACTTTAGAGTGACACTTCAAGACATCTACATGGTAGGATCTATATGACTCAAAGATCCCTTTAGTGACATTTTATTTTTTCGTATATTATTTTATTTTTATATTTATAAGAACTTGAAAAATAAATCAAAGACACACTACTTATGGCTTTGTGAATTTCAAATACAAATTGTATAAAAATTCTTCCTTTTTTTTAATCAAAATTAAAGTTAATAAAAAATATTTAAAAAAATATTGCGACATAGTGCAACATACTTTTTTGCACCTTTATAGACTAAAATAAAATCTTTATTTGATTTTTTTTTGCAAATTAAATCACTAATCAATTTAAATCTTATTGATGTTTTATTTTTTTGTCTTATTTTAACATAAGAATTTTTTTTTGGGTTAAATGGTGCAACAAAGTATTATGCAATATGTCTGAATATTTTTTAAAGAAATAATTTTTAATTTTAATTTAAAAAACAAAGAATTTTTGTTTAATTTGTATTTGAATTTCACAAAACCTTACTTCTTACCAAAAATTAAAATTAAAAGTAAGATATAATAGTCAAAATTGACTTGGCAAATTAGCATTTGAAAAGTTTTGAAATTGAAAATAGTGGACACAAATTAAAAAAATGCTCAGGAATACAATAAGAATTATTTTTTTTTTTAAATTTAATTGATCCTTTAAATTACTTTTTTATTTAAATAAAAATTTTAATCTAAATCAAAGACTAAATTTTATTCAATTTATTAAAGCATTGTAAAACAACAATTTTTCAAATCATCCAACTTGATTTAAAAAAATAATCTTAGAGATCCAAGTGAAACATTTAGAAAAAAAAAACTAATAAGAAAAAAAATCAAATCTTCCAAAGCTTATTAAAAATGTCTGGATTCGACGACATGGGCCTGTTCTTCGTGGACACTTTTTCCACGGATGAAATAAATGGCGGAAACGACTCGACCAAAATAAACTTTATGAACATAAAAAAAAAGCTCAAGGATTTTCTACGCGTTTTTCACACCGGCAATTTCAACTACATTTACAGAGACTCGCTGAGAAATAACTACAACTCGGCTCGCTACTGGCTTGAGGTTGATCTCAAAGACTTGAACTCTTATGACGAAGAACTTGGCGAATTGCTCAAAAAACAGCCTACTGAAGTGTTGCCGCTGTTCGAGGACGCGGCCAAAGAAATTGTTGATGAAATCACTCGACCGCGTCCAGATGGAGAGGAACAGGTCAAAAATATTCAAGTAATGCTGCGTTCTGAAGCTAATCCAATGTTTATTAGACAACTCACGGCTGACCAAGTGGCCAAACTCTTTAAAGTAAGCGGAATTGTGGTCTCTGCATCCAACATTCGCGCCAAAGCAACCAATCTAACAATTCAATGTAGAAGTTGCCGTTCCACAGTTCCAAATATACCCGTAAAACCAGGCCTAGAAGGCTACGCTTTGCCCAGAAAATGCAATGCAGACCAAAGTGGTAGACTCAAATGTCCACTGGATCCTTTTTTTGTGCTGCCTGATTCTTGTAAATGTGTTGACTCACAAATTCTGAAGCTTCAGGAGACACCGGAAAATGTTCCCAATGGCGAAATGCCACGACATATGCAGTTGTATATAGATCGGTATTTATGTGACAAAATTGTGCCTGGCAATCGGGTAACTGTGACCGGCATTTACTCAATTAAAAAAGCAAGCGCTTCTAAGACTGGCCTTAAGGAAAAATTGAACATTGGAATTAGACAGCCTTATCTCAGAGTAGTGGGAATACAGATAGATTCGGATGGATCAAGCACTACAAATGCCTCTCAAGCAAACATTGGTTCGAGCAGTTTTTTGACCAGCCGTATTGAAGAAGAGGAAGAATTCAGAAGAATGGCAAAACAGGGTGACATTTATGAAACAATTTGTAAGAGCATAGCGCCATCTATTTACGGCTTTCATGACATTAAAAAAGCCATAGCTTGTTTGCTATTTGGCGGATCAAGGAAAAGACTACCAGATGGTCTGACTCGTAGAGGTGACATAAATATTCTGTTGCTTGGCGATCCTGGTACTGCCAAATCTCAAGTGTTAAAATTTGTAGAGAGAGTGGCTCCAATCGGTGTGTACACTTCAGGCAAAGGAAGTTCTGCAGCGGGTCTGACTGCATCAGTGATTCGAGACCCAACCAGCAGAAATTTTATGATTGAAGGTGGTGCCATGGTTTTGGCTGATGGTGGAGTAGTTTGCATTGATGAATTTGACAAAATGAGAGAAGAAGACCGCGTTGCCATTCATGAAGCTATGGAACAGCAGACTATTTCAATTGCCAAGGCCGGAATTACCACCACACTTAATTCCAGATGCTCAGTGCTAGCAGCTGCCAACAGTATATTCGGCAGGTGGGATGACATGAAAGGAGATGATAACATTGACTTTATGCCCACTATTTTGTCACGTTTTGACATGATTTTCATTGTAAAAGATGAACATAACGAGGCTAGGGACTCGGTAATTTTTTTTTTTTTTAAATAATTTTTTTTTTTAAAAATAATTTTTTGTTTCTCAATTTAAAAAATTTTTATATTTATTTATAATTTTTTAAAGACTTTGGCAAGACATGTAATGAATGTGCACATGAATGCGACCCACAATGCTGGAAGTAATCAAAACCAAGCAAATGGAGAGATTAGTTTAGAAGTTTTGAGGAAATTTATTCAATTTTGTAGAGCAAAATGCGGTCCAAGACTTGGCGAACAAGCAGCTGAAAAGCTCAAAAGTCAGTATGTATTGATGAGATCAGGCACTTTGGCACACGAAAGAGACACGGGAAAACGTGTCAGTATTCCGATTACAGTGAGACAGCTAGAAGCGGTAGTGCGTATATCGGAGTCATTGGCTAAAATGCGTTTGTCGCCGTTTGCCAACGATCAGGACGTGAATGAATCACTCAGATTGTTCAATGTGTCCACAATGTCTGCGGCAATGTCCGGAAACTTGAACGGTGCAGAAGGATTTACTTCTCTAGAAGACCAGGAACAATTGCAGAGAATTGAAAAGCAGATAAGAAGACGCTTTGTTGTTGGATCCCAGGTTAGTGAGCACGCCATTGTCCAAGACATGGTTAAACAGCGCTATTCGGAAAAAGGGGTCTACAAAGTAATTCAAACAATGATCAGACGCGGAGAGATACAACACAGAGCTCAACGAAAATTATTATATAGAATTAGGTAATTAGCTAAATTTTGAGTTCTTTTTTTGGTAAATTTTACATGTGGTATTTACCATTATTTTTGTAAATTAGATATTTTGTAGCAAAATTAAAATGAATAATCTAAATGTAAATGTAAAAATTCAAATAAATAAACTAATTTTAGATTGAATTTTTTTGAAATCAAAAATTTGAATAAATAAATCATTTTATTGTGAAAAATTATTTTTTTTGTAAATTTAAAACTTGACCAAATGATTAAATTGGCGATATATTCGTAATAAATTAGAAACTTTGCTAAAAAATTTCTTCTAAAGCTATTTGAAAATTTTAGGCTCAAATTTTTATTTTTTTTGTTTAGGATCAAACTAAACCAAAGCTGAAATTTAAAGTGAAAAATTTTTGGAATAAAATAATTTTCAAAAAAGCATTATATCTAAATTTTCGAGTATTTAAGACTAGTTCAAAATTGATTAAATAAAACATAACCTTTATTTTTTATTTTCAAATAACAAAAAAATAATTTACTTTTTTAAAGCAAAAATTTGTTTTAAATATGATCATAATTTTCGTGTTCTTTTTATGATCAGAGCCTAAAGGAAAATATAACCAAATTTTTGATAACATGTTGTGTTAACATTAATGATTTTTTTTCGATCATTAAAATATTTTTGCTAATAAAAAAAAATTTTATCCGATCACAAAATGGCAAAAATCATTAGACTTAAGTAACCAGTGCTACTTAATTTAACTTTTTTACTTTAAATATTGTAAATTCACGATAACTTACTGTATTTAACGTAAAACATCGATTTTTATCATAATTTTTATAATTTTTTTGATTCGCTAAAAAATTGAATTTTTTATTCTAAATTTCAGATAATAATAAAAAAAACACTTAAATTGTAATCAAAGATTTGTTGATCAATATTTTTCCATTCAGATAAAAATGACACTTTTACCTCTCAAAAATAGAAAAAAATAATCAATTTTTTTCAAGTGAAAGAATTTAAAATTTGAGATATTAAAAATAACTGATATTATTAAAAATATCTTAAATAAAAATAAATTTATTAAAAGAAAACAAAAAATTCACGAATAAATTTCATCTTTTGATCTTTGAAAAGCAATAATATTTGGGATTGAAGCTGGATTTTTATCAAAACCAATGAACCTTCTATACTTTGCCAAAACTGATTCAGCCATAATATTTTTGATAACCAAATTCCAAAAAATCATTTCCAGCAGTCCTAAAATTAAATTAATTAAAAGCCAAAAATAAAAAAATTAAAACAACACTTTTATTTTCCGCAAAAACGTCCTCAAAATGGGTGAGCACAAAAAGAGGCTCATACTTAAAATGTGGACGGTCCACCATGGCGTCCAAAATTATCATCGATTCCACATCATTGAAAAAATTCTTCAAAAATCCATTTTCCAGTATACACTCTTTAATGCAGAAATAAAGCAGAGATCTGAAAAAAATCTTGGAATTCAGCTCAATGGGTATGAATTCGTCCTTCAGATACGAATATTCATTACGCCTGTATTGATCACGAGTCAAATTGACCAGATCAAGAATCGTCTTTTTAATCCGCTGTATGAATCTAGTGAAAATTCTACGCCTCTGGTCAAAAACAATCCAGCCAATGTTGTTGGTCAAAAGCAACTTTTTCAATCCACCGCGGTAATAGGCTTTGAAAATGAAGTCCTCTATTTTTAAATTGGACATTGAAAAAATAAGTCGGACCTTGTTGTAGCCAATTTTTTTCGCTGCCAAATTCAATGTGTGAAACATAATCACCGATCTCTGGGATTTCATCACCCCCTTTAGAAGCACTGGGCGCAAAAACTCGACAGATATCGGCTCGCTTTCGCAAAAAAAACAAGATAGAATCTCACTAATTGCCAAATTATGGTCCATCTGATGCCGTATCTCCACAAACACTGCCTCAAATACTCTGACCAAAAACGAGTATCTAAAGTAGTCTTCGGACATTAATTTTAAGATGAAAGAGCCTATTTTTTTAATCAAAAAATCATTTTTTATCATCTTAAGGATCATTAGAGCAAACGAGGACACCTCTTTTGGGTCAATAAAAACTGAATAAAGTTCTTCAATGGCTTGTTTTGTATCAGGAGAGTTAAGGGCACGCTCAATAGCGATTCTGGTCACACGGTTTAACTCAAATTTTTTGGCTCTTTTGGAAGCAGTTTTCTGAGCAGGCAGAACTGGGTCTCTATTCAAGTTTTCTTGTGAACGACTATGGGAAATATCTGAAAAAAGTGACACGGAACACGACAATGAATCGTATTCAGGACTTGAATCACCATTGAGCCAGAAGTTCAAATTGGGTATTTGTTGATCTCTTGATTTAGCAGATGAAAGCATCTTTTTTTCTAAGAGAGAAAAGAAAAAATTTTCAAACAACTTTTTTTTTCTTTCTTTCAAGGATTTAGATTACGAAAAATGTAAATCCTGTGGGTGGTAGTTTGAATGCACGCGCTTAGTATAAAAGAATTTCAAAACGTGGTCGCAAGCAGTTAGTAGAAAAAAGATGAGCCTATTCGATGAAAATATCTCAAGCCATCAAGAAACATCATATGAAAATTTTACGAACATTTTTTTTAAAATTTAATTTGAATTAAAATTAAAATTAAAAAAAAAATTTTATTTAATTTTTTTTACAAAAATCTTAATTGGTCAAAAAGTTCCAAATTAAAGTCCAAGTCCGTACTTTTTAATTAGAAAAAAAAAATTTTAAAGTCCGGGCTTGGACTTTAATTTGGAACTTTTTGACCAATTAAGATTTTTGTAAAAAAAATTAAATAAAATTTTTTTTTTAATTTTAATTTTAATTCAAATTAAATTAAAAAAAAAATGTTCGTAAAATTTTCATATGATGTTTCTTGATGGCTTGAGATATTTTCATCGAATAGGCACATCTTTTTTCTACTAACTGCTTGCGACATTTAAAAAATTCTGATTTTTTAAAAAAAATAAAATAAAATTTTTATTTGAAAAAATTATTTTTTTTAAAGAAAATGTCCCAAACAAGCATTTGATTAGCTTGATATGCTTTCTTTGTTGTATCAACTGTTGTCTATTCGAAGCAATCCAGACAATTTTGTTAACGAGCTGTACGCAGAGCTAGTCACCAAGATGAGCCTAAAACAAGAAATGTTAGTACAAGAATTTGTGTCCAAATTTGGCCATGTGTACTCGGATTTTTTGGTCCAAATGCAAGAACGGAAAGTGCCATGCGCGGACAGAATCAAGCTAGCAATAGACGAGTGTCTTGCGGCTAATTTTGGTTCCAGAATGCACTATCTGACCGTGCCAGGGATCAAAAATATTCTTAAGGAGATAAAATTTTTAGCTAACAAGATTCTCGTTAGCGAGCTTAGTTCTTTTAAAACAAAATTTGATGTTGATGCTGAATTTGTCATGGGTGAATTTGAGCTCAAACCAAGTCAGCTTCTAAACATTCAGATTCAAAATCTTCCCAATTTGGAAAATACACGCCAATTTAGAATTCTAAAAAAACATTTTGGAGAAATTTATAAACTAAGCAAAGTTGTAAATAAAAATCAAGTGCTGAGTGCTTCAAAAGATAATTCGATAAAATTGTGGGATTTGGACAAGATGGAATGTGTGTGGACCATTTGTGTTAATAGGCCTGAGTTTGTCATTGCCGACAATCGGGTTATTTGTGCCGAAAACGAGGGCTGTATTAAAATTTTTGATCTTGCCAGTGGCAAAATGGTCAGAACATTGGCCAATGTATTCTTGGATGTATCAAGTATTTTATTATTGAGCGAGAACAAAATTTTAACAGGGCTCGTGAATGGTGAAATTTTGATTTGGAACATGAAAAACTTTAAAATTTGTGACACAATACCTGGTCACTTAATGAAAGTGACCGATTTAAAAATGCTAAACCCATCGAGCTTTATAAGCTCGTCATGGGACACAAGCATAAAGTTATGGAATTTGGGAGCCGAAGAAGCTGTTCGGACTTTCAATGGACACAGAGATTGGGTCACGTGCTTAGAAGTGTTTAATGAGAATGAATTCATTAGTGGGTCCAAAGATGGAACTATTAAGATATGGCACAAAAATTTGACTTGCTATGTAGAGTCGTTAAATGGACACTTGTCTGGAGTCAATGAGATAAAAGTGTTTGAAAATTATCAGTTGTTGAGCTGTTCGGAAGATGGAACTATAAAACATTGGGACAGTGTTCGGGCAGTTTGCTTAAAGACTTTGAAAATATCTGACCAATTTAGTATTAATGATTTTATTGTAATGAATAATGGGGTGATGATAACTGCCGAAAATAAGGAAATTAAAATCTGGATTTAGGTTAAAAATTGTTTTAATTTTTTTATAAATTTATTTATTTATTTATTAAATAAATTAAGGTTTAATTTTTGTTATTAAATTAGCTTGTGAAAATGATTTTTTTATTTTTTAAAATAAAATTATTTTAAATAAAATTTCAGATTTTTTCCTAGATCAAAATATTTTAAGAGTATGTTTTTAAGTTAAGATAATTTGCGTTTAATTATAGAAAATTTAGAAGCTTCAAGTGGATTTCTAAAAAAAAAAAGTTAAAAGCTTTTGAAATTGAAATCGATTTAATTAAGGATTAAAGCAAGCTTTTACATTTATCCAAAAAACAACTACTACTTGAATTGAAGTATAATATCAAAAATTTGAATAATTAAGTTTTTAAAAATTGAAAATAACGGTTTATATTTTTTAAATTATTTAAATGTTATTTAGTTTATTGATGCATCAATAATTTATAAATAAAAAAAATCAAAATGGATTCAAAAATTTCCCAAAAAAATAAAATGTCTTTGATTTATTTACCAAAGACCATATGAAAGAGATGTGTATGGTAAAGCAGTGGTGTCAGTTGATCCGTAATATTCAAGTCCAGTGTATGGCAGGGCTGAATATGAATCCAAACCATAACCATAGGCAGCGGCTTCTAATCCCCAATAAGACATTTTTGAATTTTTTTCAGTTTTAAATGTTTTTCTAATGTTAAGATTCATAACAAAGCTTTTCTATTTATACTAATTTTCTTTCAAAAAAAAATTTGTTTCTTCTTAAAAGATAAGATCTTTTATTTGGAAAACAAAAAAAATCTTTTATTTAAATTAACATTCATCATTGTAATTTATTTACCAAATAAAACAAATTCATAAATGAACATACCTGAATATTTTAGAAATAGTTTTACTAAATGACAAGATCAATTATTGATTATTGACAAATTTGCATCGTAAGAAATTCTAGAAGAAAACCTGGATAGTATTTCGACAGAAAAATTTTGGTTGAGTATAAATAGTGGCATGTTTTTCTATCAAAATAAAAACTTTTCGAAATAAATTAAATTTTAAATCAATTGAAAAATCCAAAAATGTCTTATTGGGGATTAGAAGCCGCTGCCTATGGTTATGGTTTGGATTCATATTCAGCCCTGCCATACACTGGACTTGATTATTACGGATCAACTGACACCACTGCTTTACCATACACATCTCTTTCATATGGTCTTTGGTAAAAACCAATCAGTTTTATCTTTTTTATTATGTTTTTAATTAAAACTTATTTATTGTAAAATATTGATGCATCAATAAAATTTATTGCGAAAAGTAATTTTTTTACCTTTTAACTATTCATATTAATTATTTTATAAAATCAGAATATCTTTAAAATGACGAAACATTTTATTAGTTTTTAATCTAATTTAAATAATTATAATTTCTAATCTAAAATTTTTCGAATTTCCGAAAAATTTTAGATTAATAATAAAAATTAACAACAAAAATTTAAAAAGAAATATTTTTCCATCCTATTCGATAAAAAAAAATAATTATGAGGTCCATTCTATATGGCTTGGATTTTCATTTAAGTAAAATGATATTAAATAAAGGTAAAAATAATTCTTTATGTTTTTAAAATAAATTTTATCTCAGAAATTTTAAATGATTTTTCGCTTCTACGCTTTTGTGTATAATAAAGTTTTATAAGATTTCCTCTTGGTAACGGTTTTAAATAAATTTAAAAAAAAAAATTAATAATTTTATTTGAATTTTAATTAAAATTTATTTAAAAGGAAAATTTTTTCCTCATAATTATTTGTTTTATTCTCCGGTAGAAAAAGGGAAGTGTTTTTTTAAAAAAAAAGCAATTTTGGTAATAGTATGTAAAATAAGACAAATTTTCCAACATTTGAAAAATTCAAATATCCCTTGACAACTACCTTGACCTTGTTTTAAAATTAAAAAAAATCAAAAAATCCAGCTCTTCGATTTAAATTATGCCCATTTTTTATAATTAATTTTTTAATTTAATCAAAAATGGACGAAGAGGACACCGACTTGAGTATGATTGACTGTGGCATCAAGTCCATAAAAGACCTTAATTTAAGATACAACTTGAAATCCATAAATCTTCATTCGAATTTGATAAACAAAATCGAAAATTTAACATATCTTCAAAATCTAATACACCTTGATCTATCATCGAACAAAATCACAAAAATCACCGGACTACACGGCCTCGTGTCACTACAAACACTAAACCTCTCATGCAATCAAATTGGTACAATCGAAAATCTAGATGGACTCAAAAAACTTGAATTCCTAAACTTGTCCTATAACAAAATTCAATCGATCACTGGCCTCAGCGATCTCTGGGGCTCGGACTACTCGCTTGAAACACTTTTGCTAATCTCCAACTACATTCTATCACTAGAAGAGCTCAGTTATTACTTGAACGGTCTGAACTATCTAAAACATACCGCTCTTAACAACAACAAGTTTAGCCAAGACCACAGACCATTTCTATTCAAGAACTTGAAGCATTTGCTGAGCATTGATGGCAGAGATAGGCAAAATAAAACAGTAAGTTACAAAATAAATAAAAAAATAGACAAATATCCAAATTTTATTGAAAATTCACCAGTTCTAAATACTCAGGATAGCGAGGAAAATGTGTCAGTCACTTTATTTGGTCCAAAACTTGACCAAATAGAGGAAAAAATTCACAAGCTTCTTTACATTAGAGACAAAATTAAGTGCAACAACAATGAATTGCCAAAACCGGTTGGTTTTCCCAGGCAGACTGGTGTCCAAGTGTCCAAGATAGATCAGTCCACGTCCACTATTGACTCAAGCTTTAATGAAACCAATTCTTTGAATGATTTAATTAAAAATTTAAATTGTGAAATTGAAAATTATAAGAGTCAAAATGACAAAAATATTTTGCTCATTACAGATCTTGGTCGAAAAGTGGAAAGTCTGGAAAAAGAAAAAGAGGCCAAGTGCGCTGAAGTGGTGGCTGAGCGAAAAAAAAATGAGCATTTGGAGTCTAGGCTCAAGGATTTGGAGCATAAATTGGACAAAGTGGAAAATAATTGTAAAGAAAAATTGGGCAAAAAGGAGGAAAAATTGAGAAAAAATTTCAAAAACGAAATTAAAGTCCTAAAAGAAAGACTAGAGGGTCTAATTAGGCAAAAAAGTGACAAAATACTTCGATTAGAAGAAGATTATAAAAGTTTGGAGGATGAATTTAGGCAAGCATTGGTCATCGAGTCGACCAGATTCAATGATTTATTTAAAAAATACGAATGTAATTTGGAAGAATTGAGCAATTTGCGCGTCGATTCAAAACACTATGACGCTGAGAGATCACGTGACAAGGCTTTGATAAACGAATTGAATGACTTGATCCGCGAGCAAAAGGCCCGCGTCCAGCAATTGAACAAGCTAAGGCAACAAAACACTGACGAAATTCAGAAAAGAAGCCAAAAACTGAACGAAGCTGTCACCGATTTGGCCAAAATGAAGGAACAAAATGAGTTGTTGAAAAAAGAAAAGCTTGTGTGTGAGAACACTCAGAAAAAGCTGGCAACAGAGTTCGATGCCATTAAGTCAGAGCGGGCACAGTGGTCAACCAAGTTGAATGAGCAGAAAAATTTCTATCTAAACGAAGTGAATCGTTTGGAAACAGAGAACAACCAGCTTAAGTCTGATCTAAATTATCAAACTAATTGTTTAAATAAAGAAATAGATAATTGTAAAATTAAGAGTAAAATAATTGAGGATCAGACAGAGACTATCAAAAAATTGAAGCAGGCTTTGGTCGAGAGGGACGACTTGCTCAAGTCGACCCGTGAAGAGTCGTTGCATCACCAGAAACAGCTTGAAAAGCAATTGAATGACGAAATGGACTTGTGCAATGAGCTGCAGCTTAAATTGGAAAAGAGCAATGAAAAAAAAGAGGCGCTGAAAATGGAAGTGGAAGACATGAGGGTGGATTTGGCTGAAAATAAGAGAATTTATGATGAACTGGCCGAGAAGTGGAAGCAAAAAAGCGAGTCGATTAATGAGCTAGACGTTAAAGTGAGGCGAATGAAGGAAAATTTTGAAACAAAAGAAAAGCAGCTAAATGAAATGACAGGTAAATTGAAGGAGGAAAATGAGGCTTTGAATTTGAGGCTGAGAAAGGCGGATGACACTTTTCGGCTACAGTATGATGCCGAGAAAAAAGAGCATTTGATTCAGATTGAAAAGCTTCGAGCTGAAAATAAGGAGCTTGGCAAAAGCTATGAGGCCAGGATTAAAGATCTTGAGGACGAAATGAGGTGTATTTTAGTTGAGTGCGAAAACAAGAAAAAGTTCTATGATGATAAAATAAATAGTTTTACTCAAGTTTTCAGCAAATTTCAGTCAGATCTAAAGAGTAATTTTTAATATGTAATTTCTTTTAATTTTAAAATTTTGTTATCAATTTAAAAAAAAATATTTTTTAATAAAAATTTTTATTTGTGAGCATTTTAAAGTGTTGTTTTATTTAAATGTCAAAAAAAAAATAGTGTTTTGCAAAATTTATGTTTGCTGGAATTTTTGGGTACATTCTATTTGACTTGAATTTTCATTAAAATGATATTCAAAAAAGCTAAAAATAATTCTTTATGTTTTTAAAATAAATATTATCTCAGAAATTTTTAAGCGTTATTTTCCACTTATGGGTAATTTTTTTTTAATAAAAAAATATGAATAAGCGATAATAAAGTTTTATGAGATTTCCTCATAGCAACAGTTTCAAATCAATTAAAAGAATAAAGTTTAATAATTTAATTTTAACTTTAAAATTTTATTTAAAAGGAAATTTTCTTCCTTTTTTTAATTATTTGTTTTATTCTTCGGTAGAAAAAAGGAATGTGTTCAAAAATTCAAAAATAAACTACAATTCTTGACTTTTTTAAAGAGAAAAAAATCAAGCTATTTTTTAATTGTTAACTCACATGGTCCTTGAAGTTTTAAAAAGCTTACTACTGAAATTTATAGTTTAAAGAAATGAGAAATCTCATAAAAATCAAAATCTTAATCAAAATATTATGTATGATCGTGATTTTTTTTTCGAAATTTTGTCTGATTAGTGGCCAAAAAATAGAAAGATTCAAAATTCTACGATTAAATGGTTCTACTGAATTGATTTTAACAAAATCTTTCCGCAATTCTTTTTCCATCATTATTTTTAAAAGCCATAGTTTAATAAATTGTGCTTCAGAATGTTCAATGAGAACGAATTGTCTTATTTTAGCATTCAGTAAAAGACAGAATTATTGTGAGTTATTTTCGTCACAAAATAATGTTTATTCCGAACTTATGTCACAAAAAGATTCGCAAGTTTTTCGAAAATTTGATGTAAACCACCAGGATTTAACTTCAACCTTTGCTACAACAGAATCAACAAATAATATTGTATCAAGTAATTCAATATCTGAATCGAGCAACTTTCAATATAAAAACTGCCCGGATAATTTAAGGTAAGTTTCAGAAATTTAATTTTTTTATGTACAACTTGAATTTTTTATTTATTTCTTAAGTTATTTTTCAATAGTCCACAATGGATGTGTCAAATGTAGAGATGGTTGGTTAGGATATAAAAATGTTTGTTATAAAGGATTCACTGATACTAAAAATTGGAAAAATTTTGTACACTTTTGTGCATCACTAAATTCAACTTTAATAATTGCTGATAATGATGAAAAATTTAAATTTTTTCAAGGAGTTTCTAAAAGTCTCACTTTAAAAAATAATAACGAACGAACATGGGTAAAAATCTTTGAAATTAACATTTTAATAAAAGCTTATTAATTTTTTAAAGGTTTATTCTCGATATGATGTTATTAATGAGTTTAAATGGATGAATTCAAAACCAATTAATATTTCTAATATAATGCAACTTACAACAAACTATACTGGATGCTTTGCATATTATACAACACCAAATTCTTATTTAAGTGTAACTCTGTGTAGTTTGAAATCAAATGGAATTTGTGAATATGATGATTAAAATTTTTGAGAAAAAAAAATAAAAATTAGTAGATTGTAGAAAAAATTTAGTTAGAAATGAGTAAATCATCCTTATTTCAAAGTAAAATAATAAAAAATAACCTCGAGAATTTTCATTAAATTATATTTTAAAATTTTTAAGTTTCTCTTAACTTTTCATTGCTTCAATTTAAATATACCATAAAAACTATTTACTTAGAAGGAAACATTAAAAAGAAGAGTTCTTAAAAGGGTCTACCTATTCAACACAATAAAAAAACTTTTCAACACAATTTTAAACTGATCGTCACAAAATTAAATCTTCTCATCACAAATTTTTCAAAAAAAGAAAAAACTTTTTAACACAAAATTTTATCTTCTCAGCACAAATTTTAAAAAATAGTGAATAAATTTTGAACACAAAGATTTTTTTTCTAAAAAATCGTTGAACACAATAAAAAATAATTTAGAAAATTTTTTATCACAAAAATTAAAGACAAAAAAAGCTTTACAACACAAATTTTTTTTTGTTTCAATTGTTTAAATTTCTTAAGAAATGCTTTCAATTTTTTTTAAAATTATTAAAATTAGTTTTGAAAATTTTTAAATTTCTACTTGAAAATTTTGTCCAAATTCAGTTTAAGAATGAATCTTAGAAATCGAAAAAATATCATTTACCTCACTTTTCACGACAGTAAGTTAGAGATTGGCTCGGCATCATTAATAGAATTTTCTAATGATGTCGTTTTCTTTTTATTTCTTATAGTCTTAATATTTTTTTTTGGAATTTTATCCTTGGTGAGGTAAATGATATTTTTTTGATTTCCAAGATTCATTCTTAGATTGACTTAGACTGAAACTAATTTTAATAATTATAAAAAATTTGAAAGCATTTTTTTTGTTTCTTAAGAAAAATTTCTTAAGAAATTTAAACAATTGAAACAAAAAAAAAATTTGTGTTGTAAAGCTTTTTTTGTCTTTAATTTTTGTGATAAAAAATTTTCTTAATTATTTTTTTGTGTTCAAAATTTTTTCACTTACTATCTAACTATTTTTTAAAATTTGTGCTGAGAAGATTTAATTTTGTGACGATCAGTTTAAATTTGTGTTGAAAAGTTTTTTTATTGTGTTGAAATAATAATCCCTTCTTAAAATTTATTTTTAAAAAAAATATAAAAAATTAGATTTGTGGTTTTGTGAAATTCAGTACAAAATGATAAAAAATTGAAAAGCTTTATTTTATTAGTTCAAGATCCGTTCTGTGAACGCAACATGGTGCAACATACATAGTTGCATCAACTGCCAAAGTCTGCTAAACCTGCAAATTAAGCAGAAATTACAATTCAATATTTTCGAGCGTAGTGCATTTTGCAGACTTTGACAGTTGTTGCAACTTTGTATGTTGCACAATGTTTCCATCACAGAACTAATTTTGAACTAAAAAAATAATATTCAATTTTTAATTATAACTAATAATACCAAATATGGATCATATAAATGGTGATACCAGATTTTCAGATTTTCTTGATAACTACAATCTTAAAAGTCTTACAAATGACTCAACCAGGATAGGAATTAAATTTAAATCAGAGGAGATAAAAGAAAAACTAAGTCATATTGATCATATTATTCATCAAAATGACTTTGATTCAAATTCATTAGTAGTAGGATGTCCCTTTAGTGATCATAAATTTCTACTTTGTTCTTTTCCTGTGTCTACTGTTGAAAAGATTAATTATTCTAATTCTTACCGAGTTTTTTCTAGTAAAAATATAGACAAGGTGAGAAATTTCTTAGGTAAAATTGATTTTTCAGCTGTTGATAAGCTTCCAGGAATTGAAAATAAATGGGAATTTATTAAAAATAATATCTTGTTAGCAATTGAAGCATGCTGTCCATTAAAGGAAATTAAGGCAAAAAATTATGAGCAGAGCGCATGGTTTGACTATGAATTGAGGTCGTTGAAAAATTATAGGGACTTCTGTTACCATAACTACCAGAACTATAAGAGTGAAGCTAATCTACATGAATATAGGGAGGCTAGAAGAGATTTTAAAAAACTTAACCGTAATAAGATGAAATCTTATTTTGAGTCAAAGTCCTCAAAAGACTTCAAAAATTCTAATTAATTCTGGAGATTTTATAAATCTTCTGTTAAAACTAGAGGAGATGCTGATTTTGACTGCTTTCCAGAAGAACTAGTTTGGGCTGATAAAAAGGCCAATAACATCGTTGATCAAGTGGAGATGTTTTATAGCTGCTTTGCATCTATTGAGTTTTCTTCTTTGTCCGGTGAAAATGTCTCAGCTAAATATATATTTAATGGTTTTAAGGAATTGAAACATAATAATTCCTTTAAAACATCAGGTTTTTTATTCCATGAGTTCGTTTTTGAAGATATCAAAAAGGCTCTGGATGAATTACCCTCTTCTAGCTCACCTGGTTTTATTGGGATTCACTCTAAAATTTTAAAAAGCCTTCCTGAGATATTTATTCCTATTCTGAAATTACTCTTTAATGATTGCTTGAAATTAAAGAGTGTTCCAGATGACTGGAAATAAGCAATTGTTTACCCATTATTTAAGAATAAAGGTAATAGATCAGAAATAAAAAATTATAGAGCTATATCAGTTCTATCTCCGATAGCTAAAATTTTTGAAAATTTTTTAGCTACTCAGATTAGCTTTTTCTTTGAGTCAAATAAGATATTTTTTAATGGTCAGCATGGTTTTAGATCTGGACGCTCCTGTCAAACAGCTGTTCATGAATATCTAAGTGATCTGAATCTAGCCAAGGAAAAAAAATTATCAACTTTGTCTTTATTTATTGACTTTAAAAAAGCTTTTGATATTATTGATTAGTTTTGGGTCCACTTCTCTTTCTTATTTTTGTGAATGACCTCCCTTTTTGTTAAAAAATTTGAAATTAAAATGTTTGCTGATGACACAACTATTAGTTTTTCTGATAAAGATTTAGAGAGTGTATTAGGTAACTTTCATTTGTCTATTAATAGCTTACATGAATGGTTTTTTTACAATAAAATTGATATAAATTGGTTAAAAACATTCTGTATGATTTTTTCTAATAAAACTAGTAATATTCCTGAAATGGTAAATTTATGTGGTAAACAGATAAAAGTTGTTAAGGAAATAAGTCTTTTGGGCTTTAAGATTGATCAAGATTTAAATTTTTTTAAATAAGCTTGTACCATCTCTTTAGTTGTGAAAAAAAAATTATTTAGTATTAAAAGACTCTTCTACCTGTCAACTTCTGTTAAGATACAGTTTTTTAAAACTTTTATTTTACCCTACTTTGACTACTGCTCAACTCTTATGTATTATTTTTCAAATAAGGCAATAATTAAACTAGCTAAGAGTTATTATTTTTCGATATTCAATTTGTTTAAGTTTAAATTTGATGTTAAAAACTTTAATGACGTAAATAACTTTCTAGAAAAATATGGCTTATATGCATTTCGGCATAGAATACTAGACAGAATGTTATCATTTTCTTTTAAGACACTTTACTATCATATCTCGCCAGAAAATTTAAAAAGCAAATTATCCAAAAATGACTCAAGAAATTTAAAATATAATTTAAGGAAAAGCGAAAATCTAATGGAACCAATGGCAAAATCTAATAATGGAGAAAAAACTTTATGATTTTTTTACTCAAAATTGATAAATAGCTTTGTAATTTTTTGTTACATTCAAGCTTTCTATTTACAATAATATAAATTTAATTTTTATAGATTTTGTTAAAAAATTTAAAAGATTTGATTTAAATTTTTCAATGTTTAATTTTTCTAATTAGTCAAACCTGCAATTTTTTTTTTTAAATTTTTAATGAAATCAACTTTTTATAAAATTTAAATAAATGAAGTGTTAATCAGTCTTTATGACAAGGGCAATAGCCTGTTGATTAGCCTTGAAATTGAAAAAATTGAAAATGTTCTCGCAAACGGTATCAGAAATAGGCGCAGCGAAACTACAATCAGATTTAGATTTAGTTTTCAAGTGGACTGGCTTCTTTTCTTCAACACATTAAAATGTGTAGTTATGCATTATGGTCATAAAAACAAAGATTCTCCTTATTTTTTCAATGGTAAGCAGCTATCAACGTAAGAAACCGAAAGAGATCTTGGAGTTATTTTTATTACAAATCTGAAATGGAAAAATCAAGTGATAGAGGCTCAAACAAAGCAAATCAAATGTTAGGTCGCATCAGGAAATCATTCGCTCGTTTTGATTATAAGTTATTTAGATCTCTATATTTAACTTTTGTTCGTCCTCTTTTAGAATTTGGAGTGCCTGTATGGTCTCCAATTCTTAAGTATTACTGTGAGAATGTTGAAAAGATTCAACGCAGAGCTACGAAATTTGTTTCTGCAATTAGAAACAAACTGTATGAAAGCAGATTGAAGGCTTTGAACATTCCAAATCTGGTGGAAAGAAGAAAAAGAGGTGATCTTATTCAATTATACAAGTTCATGCATGGAATAGAATTGGTTGAAAAAAGCAACAATTTTAATGTCACTACAAACCAAGGAAGAGATCACTGCTTTAAATACCACAAAGAAATTTCGAGGCTCCAACAAAGAGGTAACTTTTTTTTCAACAGAACCGCTAGCGTATGGAACTCGCTGCCAAATCAATTAGTTGGAGCCCTCAATGTTAACATTCTATTTTTTCCCCCCATGAACTTTGGACTAAAAATAATTTTTAAAAAGAATATTTTTTTCAAGTTCTTTTAAAATTATCTTTTATAAAATTTTTAAATAAACACAAAAAACGAAAAAAATTATTTTATTAACAAAAAAATGATTTACATTTAAATATTAAAAATATAATCAACAAATATAAAGAAAACCTGCCATTTAAACTAAATAATCATTTAATAAAAACTAACGAGTAGAGAGACTAAATGACAATTTAGGCCGAGTGCCTTGTTTACCCAAGATCAATTTTTGTTCATCCATTTCCCTTTTACGTTTGTCCTCCTCAAATTTTTGTCTTTCCTCGAGCAACTTTCGCTGCTCTTCGACCAATCTTTGCTGATCCTCAGCCTATTTAAGAGTCAAATTAATTAATTAAAACTTTTTTTATTCTAAAATTAAATTACAATTTTAATTTGCTGCATTTCTATCTTTCGATTATTTTCGCTGATTAAACGATTGAGCTCAGCTCTTTTGCGATTTTCATCCTCCTTTTAAATATCTTAAATTAGTTCAAAAAATGGCACAAGAGCCGAAAGAAAAATCAAAATGAAAAACTCTATGTGTAAGAACACAAACCGATCTGGAGCGCATCGATTTCGGAAAAATGCGGCTGAGCTGAAACTAAAAAAATAACTTTTTTTTTTTATGCGACAGAAATTGCTTAGATCAATAACTAAAAAACATGTTCAAGTACTTCTTTTTCAAGAAAAGCCTTAAACTGTGTCTGCTTTTGCTTTTCTAGTTCATCTAGCATTTCTTTTTCCATCAATTTTTTGGCAATTAAAAGTCGCTTTTGAACTTCTAGCTCAATATCCGCATCACGCTTTGCCATTTCTTCGTGCATTCGTCTCTCAATTTCAATTCCAACACGTCTTTGTATTTCTTCCTCTAATTTTTTTTCAATATCTTCACTCGATTCACTTTAAAAAATAAAATAAATTACCTAATAAAATTTTTTTTAAAAAATTTCTACCTGGTTATAATTTTTTGATTTTTTTCCACTTCTCTTTTTTTTAGCTCAGCCTCGATGTCAACTGAGGATTTTGAAGAAGCCCTGGATCGTGATCTAGACCTGTTATGCGACCTAAATTAAAATTAAATTAATTAAAATTCGAAAGTTGAGTCGTAAAAAATATTTTTTTTTATTAAATAATTTAATAATAAAAATAAAAATTTTAAAATTTACTTTTTGTTATTTTTTCGTCTTTCTTTTGACCGTGAGCGAATTTTCTTGTGTTTGCTGGATTTAGAGTGTCGCCTTGATTCAGAGTAGCTATGGGACCTGCTTCTGGATTTTCTCTTTTTCTGTTTTTCAACTGATCTTGACCTTGAACGGCCCATTTTGGAACTTTTTTTGTGACAAAAAGTGATTTTAATCGTCAATTTTAGTAAAGCAAAATAAAAGGGTTAATGCAAGTGGACTCAATGGTCCGAGATTTTCCGCGTTTAGTTTATGTATCATGCTTGCTTTGATTTGTTCAGAGTTAGCTGAAATTATGATTTTAAATTATATAGAAATATTTGTAGATTTATTTTTCTTCTTATTGAAAGCTCTAAATAAAATGTTCTATTTAATTCATTTTTTATTAAGAACAAATAAGCTTTTATATGAAAATATTTCAAGCATTTGGATTTTTATTAAAAAAATTGCATAGAAATATTAACAATCTGACAAGCAATTCTTTGAGTCTAGTTGTTGGGGTGACAATCAACCAAAAAAGATAATAAATTTATATCAGATTATTAAACTTTTTTTAGAAAGAAATCAGAATGTTTATTTTAATTAGAAATTTTAATTAGAAAAATCTTCTTTAGTTTTTATTTTTTATTCTTAGAAGAAAATCTAAATTACATAATTTTTGATAAATAACGAAAAGATTTTTTTCAAATTAATAAAAAATTTAAAATATATATATAAGAATTAAAAAATTAAGTTATTATATATGAATAGAATTATTTAATTTATATTGACCCGATCCAGTAGGTGTATTGTAAGAAAAACTGCGACAGCCGAATTTTTTGATTGATTTTTTACAACAACATATTCATTTTTTTTAATTTTCAAATTTACTTTTAAATTAATTAATATTTTAATTTTTAATAAATTAAAAAATTTAATTAGATATCCAGAAATATATTTTAAAATTGGTTCTAATAAGAAGTATAGTTAGATCTATTAAAATGTAGAAAAAAACTATAATTAATAAATTAAAGGGGTTCTTTTAAATCTGAATTATGCTGAAATTTTAGTTGCAAAAATAATTTATTCTATAAAATTTCAGGATAATGTTATGAGATTCAATTTATGAAATGCTATTTTAAATCGAAAATTACCTAAAAACCTTCCTATAATGATCATTTTTGAGAATGATCATTTAAATTTGACCATTAGCTTCAATTTACCCTAATTTTTAGGTACAAATCTAATTTTTTAAAATTTATCTATTAAAAATATTTAATATTAAATTTCCAAAAACATTTATGATTATAGTTAGAAGAGCATGCTTAAAAATTATTATTAAAAAACAAAATTTTTAAATTACTTTAGTTTTGAATTTAAAGCAAAAGAAATTTTCTTAAAATTAAGCATTTTACAGAACTAAATTATCTAGTTTAGTAAATAATTATTTAAGTTTTTCTGAATTGAAACGAACTCCACAACCCATCAAAGTAATAAATTTAAAAAATTTAAAATAAATTGAATTAAATTGAATTTTTTATTTATGCAAATCTCTGCTAAATTTAATGCATGCAGAATTGAGCACAGTATTTGAGTATAGTTTATCATGGTTTGCTACACATGAAAAAATGTCTCCGCATTTAATTTTGAGCAATCGTATCTAACAATTTTTAAAGAAATTTTCAAAAGACAATTTTTATAATTTTTTTACATGATTTGTCGCTAATAATTTTTATTTATTTTTTTTATCGGTCAAAATATTAATAATTTATTTTATAATCAACATTTCCTTAAAAATGATAATCAATTTTTATTTTATGGATTTAGTTTAGCATATTTTTTCTTTTGTTATTTAAAAATTAAAAAATTTCATCGAGCTTTTTGGATTGTAAAAACTTGCAATCTCTTCTGTTACCTGTATCTCTTTAAATTGTGTTTCATCTCCAAAATCAATAATCAATTTATCTCTCATTATTTTATAGAAATCATAATTTAGTTCATTAATATTCATTTTTAAAATAAAATTTAATAAAACTGAACTGCTATTTATTCTTAAAAAATATTTTGCTTTTCTAAACCATATATCTAGAATATGAATTCGGTGCTCGGAAAATAATTTGTACAATTCTATTAAAAATTTATCATTTGTAATAGTTAAATTTTCACATATATCCAGAAACTGGTAACTGTCTAAATCTTTAACACCAGTAAGAAAATTTGAAATGGAATGATCATCAAATTCTTCAGAATTTTCTGATGATAATTAAAAAAATTCATTTATTCTATCTTTTACTTTTATTTTTCTGTCCAATGTTTTCAAAAATTCATTTAAGCTAATTATTTCACTTTTACTTGATTGCAAATTAAAATTATTATTTTTAATAAAAATATTTGTAATTTCTGCGCAAACTTCTTTCACATATTCAATTTTGTTAAATAAAATAAAAAAGGTGTCAGAATGTCTATAATACTTGAAATCACCGTCAGACAGTCTTTTACAAGTATTTAAAAAATTTTCATCAAAGCTAAATAGCAAAATTTCAGCTAAATCATTTAAACACTTTGGACCAATAGGTATTCCATACGATTGTTTTTTGCTTGTAGATTTTAAAATATTCATTAATATTTCTACTAATTGACATTAAAATGAATCTTTTTTAAAATTTTTTTTCAAAATATTCTTTAAACGATGGTCAGACAATTTCACACATTTTTTTTTGAGTATGTGTGTGAGTTTAAGTGATATTCACTCAACTCACTTTTTGCATGAAATACTCAAACTTACACTCAATACTCAATTTTTTGCGTGAAAAATTTAAAAAAAAAATAAATAAATTTTATTTGTAAGAGTGAAAAACTTAAAATTTTTTTATTTGATTATTTTTTTTAATATCTTCTGAATGAATAATGCAATTTTTTCAAGCTTAGGTAATTTATTTAATAAAAAATTATTATGAAAATTTTGCCCTTTCTAGTTACAGTAATTTATTTATTTTTACGCTGATAGACATGAAGTAAGCTTATTTTCGAAAGCAAAATAAAGCTTATCTAGAACATCAGGCAAAAATTTGATTCTAAAGCTGTAGTAGCTCGGAATATTCCGAGTTTTATCTAATATATTTCGAAGATATGGAAAATGGAAAAAAACTAATTTTCTAATTTTTAAATTTTAACTATTAATTAATTAATATTGAAATAATTCCATCGGTTATTGGAAAAATCAGTATTTAAAGGGAATTGAACCAAGAGCGTTTATAAACAGTTGAAATATAAAATTTTCAAGTACTTAACCAAATATTCTATGATTACATTTGAGAATTAAAGCAAAAAGATTTTACTTGAAATATTTTTTCTAAATATTCTATTTTTTTTTGTTTTTCACTCTTACAAATAAAAATTTTTTATTTTTTTTACAAATTTTTCACGCAAAAAATTGCGTATTGAGTGTGAGTTTGAGTTGAGTAAATATCACTCAAACTCCCACTCAAAAACGGCTTTTTTGCATTTAAATGTCTGCTGATAATACTAATTAAATAAAATATAAAATAATCTTGAGCTTTAATAAATATATTTTTATATTTTTAAATTTTTAAATAACAATTAAATATTAATAAACTCTAATAATGTGTCGAATATATATCTAACTGAATTGAGCATCAATTATTTTTAGTTCTACGTGATTATATTTCTTCTAATTCAACCAAAGTACCAAAGCAATCTTTGGGATGTAGGAAAACTACTGGCTTTCCGTGAGCTCCAATTCGTGGCTCTTCACTCAAACATCTAATTTTATTCTCTTTTACTGTCTTCATAGCTTCATGTATGTTGTCGACTTCGATGCAAATGTGATGAATACCTCCATTCACATTTTTATCCAAAAAACCTTTGATAGGGCTTTTTTCACCAAGCGGATACAGAAGCTAAATTAAATTAAAAAAATAATAAAAGTTGTATTTGAAGTAATTTTTCTAATTGAATTACTTCAATTTTAGTATTTCCTAATTCAACAAACACAGTGTAAACTCCGTGTTCAGGTTGAGCAACTTTGTCTGAAACTTTTGTGGCTGACAAAGCATTTTTATAGAATGCCACTGCTTTGTCCATATTTGGAACAGCAATTGCAACATGGTTCAATTTTCCTAAATTCCACAATTTCTGTGAAAAAAAAATAATCTTTTCTCAATTAAATTGATAAGTTTTACGTCAGGAACATTTGAAAAATGCCTTATTGCTACACATTTGACATTTGATAATTTTGCTACGTTCGAAACTAAATTGAACATCTTATCTAAAAAAAAAAATTCTGAACTTTAAGAAAAAATTGTTTAAGAGCCTTATAAAATTAAAAATTTGAAAATAAGTGGAATTATTAATAAAAAGACTCTAACAAGGACTCACGCCCTATTTCTTCGAGATTTACTGTAAATTTGTAATGCTAGGAATAAAAGTTTTTGTTAATGCAGAATAGTTTGACTTTTTCTAACATTGAATAGATGAATTTAAAAAATCTAAATTATGCGCATTTTACTAGTAAAAATAATTTAAGATTAATTTGCCATTAAAGTGCCCGAAATATTAAAATTAACTTAAACTATGTAATGTTTTAGAAATTTTAAGAAACAATTTTCATTTGAAATTTAAAATAAGCTTAAATCTTAACCAATTTTTGATCAGAAAACATTCTCTAAAAAATTAATATCTGTACATTTTTGTGATCAATCAACTAATTCCAAAAAAATGGAAAACATTTTTTAACATGGCATATTTAATACGGCAACTTGAAGTTTATGATCAATTTTTAATACTCAAAATGATCAAATAAAGCTTATTAAATAAATTGTAATTATTTAATAGTATTAATGCAAAGATACATTTTTTGATTTAACATACTTTGTTAAATCTTAAGGTAAAATCTGCAAATGCCTGCAAAAAATTATCCACTTAAAATAGCATCATTTCGATGATGTGCACTCTGCAATGAGCATTTTGATATTGCAGCGTTTACCTTTTTTATTCAGCATGGAATGTTTAATCCTAAAATGCACCTCTGCATTAATTTTATTTCATATTTTAAACTTGATTTGATCTTTATGATCATAAACTTCAAATTGCCTTTAATACTACAATTTTCTTTGTTGTCCAAATTATTATATTTTTTGTACTCTTTATTCCCTTTTTATTGATTTTCCGAAAATTCTTGGTTCTTTAAAAAAAAATAAAATCTTAATCATTTTTGTCATTGTGAAATTTCATACATAACTTCCATTACAAAAATAAAAAAAAATTATAACTTTTTTCTTAATGTCAAAAACAAAAGAAATGAAACAAAGTTAAATAACTTTTTTATCACCTACTGCGTAATTCTGCAAAATTTCATGCTTGTTAAAATTATTAAAAATAAAGCGTAATTAATAGAAACAAAATTATAAATTTTTTTCTTTTTGTTTTGGAAATTTTGTATGAAATTACTCAATGTCATCCTTTTTATTTTCATCTTTTATAAATCATTTTTAAGAGAATTCTTTAAAAAAAATCATGAATGACTTTCAAAGCAAAAAAAGTTTAAGTGATATGAATTTTATTAATGCATCAATATTTTACAATAAATAAATTTAAATTAAAAACATAATAAAAAAGATAAAACTGGTTGGTTTTTTACCAAAGACCATATGAAAGAGATGTGTATGGTAAAGCAGTGGTGTCAGTTGATCCATAATATTCAAGTCCAGTGTATGGCAGGGCTGAATATGAATCCAAACCATAACCATAGGCAGCGGCTTCTAATCCCCAATAAGACATTTTTAAATAATATTTTCTAATCAAATGTGAATGATTTTTTTTCTTAAGTAAAGTTTCTTCTTTTTATAGAATCTTTTTAAAACATTCAGATGTTGTTTTTATTTTGATTATATCTTTTATTTGAAAATAATCAAATTAATTTTGATTTAAATTAGAATTCACAATGTCTTTTTAAAAACACAAAAACAAAACAAAACATAAACATTAATGTGCATATCTAAATATTTTAGAAATAGTTTTACTAAATGACAAGATCAATTATTGATTATTGACAAATTTGCATCGTAAGAAATTCTAGAAGAAAACCTAGATAGTATTTCGACAGAAAAATTTTGGTTGAGTATAAATAGTGGCATGTTTTTCTATCAAAATAAAAATTTTTCGAAATAAATTAAATTTTAAATCAATTGAAAAATCCAAAAATGTCTTATTGGGGATTAGAAGCCGCTGCCTATGGTTATGGTTTGGATTCATATTCAGCCCTGCCATACACTGGACTTGAATATTATGGATCAACTGACACCACTGCTTTACCATACACATCTCTTTCATATGGTCTTTGGTAAAAAACCAACCAGTTTTATCTTTTTTATTATGTTTTTAATTTAAATTTATTTATTGTAAAATATTGATGCATCAATAAAATTTTTTGCTTTGAAATTAATACATGATTAATATTATTTTCATTAATAAACTGAATATTCTTTAAAAGAATTCGAATATTTTATTTATTAGATTTTAGTCAATTGTTTTAGAAAACAATTTGATTTAACATTTTATTCAGAGTTGTTTATAAGTCCCAAATTAAAGTCTAATACCGGTCTTTAAAAAAAAAATCTTTAAAAAAGTCTTTGACTTGAACTTGACTTGAGACTTGTGACTTTTAAACAACTATAATTTTATTTATTATTTTTCCCTGATTAAAACTTTTAAAATGTATGTTTAATAGTTTGATTTTTTTAATAAAAGTGAAAAATAAATTCTAAATATTTTCGAGTTCATTTCCAAAATGAAGACTTAATAAAAAAAAAATCACCACTACATATTCACTTAACTTGAATATTATGGATCAAAATACACCATTGCTTTGCCATACACATCTCTTCCATTTGGTCTTTATTAAATAAGCCAACCAATTTCATCTTTTTATTTTTGTTTTTAATTAAAATTTATTTATTGTAAACCATTGATGCATCAATTTAATTTATTGAATTTAAAATTTATTATTTTGTTAATTTAAGACACCTAATTTTACATTTTATAAGTCTAAAAAAAGTAATTCATTTAAAAGCTTATTATAGAGTTTTTGTAACTATGACAACAACTTCACAACAAATTTATTTTATTTATGCTTTGATCTTAGCTATATTCAAAGTTTTCAGCAAAAATAAAAAACAATTTAATTTTAACTTGAAAAAAAACTCACTCAAATCACCCTTAAAAATGTCTGATTACGAGGAAGAAGAAGAATTAGAAGAAGAATCCGGAGTCTATATCGGAGTAATTTTTTACACTCAATTGAATTATTTTTGACTTTTATTCCGACTTCTTTAAAAAAGGAATACGAAGGTGAAAGAAATGAGGAGAAAGAAAGACATGGCTACGGTAAAGCAGTGCTACCAAACAGAGACTCTTATGAAGGATATTATCAGCATGGTAAACGACACGGCCAAGGAACATATAAATTCAAAAATGGTTGTCGGTATATTGGCGAGTATGTGAAGAACAAAAAACACGGCCAAGGAACTTTCTTCTATTTGGATGGTTCTAAATACGAAGGCTCCTGGGTCGATGACTTGAGGGAGGGTTACGGCGTTTACCATTATGCCAATGGGGATAGATATGAAGGAGAGTGGAAACAGGACTTACGTCATGGTCAAGGAACTTATTTTTACGCCGAAACTGGCAGCAAATATGTCGGTCTGTGGAAAAAAGGAAAAATGACTGGACACGGCGAAGTTATTCACAAAAATCATAAATATGTTGGAAAATTTAAAGAAAACTTTGTAAGCTTTTACCTTTTTTAATTAATTAAATAATTGAATTTTTATCAGCCAAGAGGAAATGGAAAATATGTGTTCGACATTGGTTGTGAACAAATTGGAGAGTATTTGACATCTGCTCAAGTAAATTGATAAAATTTAAAAATCTAGAAAAATTGGGAAACTTATTTGAATTTTTCCAGCCTTTGGAAGACGGTGCCGATGAAGACGCTCCGCCAGTAATGACCAGTAAATGGATTGCTCATAAAACACAGCAGCTGTCCAACATGCTTGAACCATCGCCTGAAGATTTAATTGACAATGATGACGAGGAAAAAAATAGCGAGTCGAACGCTGGCAATGATGGAAACCAAGATGACAACACAGAAAACGGAAATAATGACAGTAAGAGTTTGTTTAAAATTTTAAAATAAAAAAAGTTTATTTTTTAAATTTTTTTTTTAAGATGACGTGTCCGAAGACCGAGGAGATGACCAAAATGAAGCAGAAGATTAAAATAGATTTTGTTATTATTTTTTAAGACATTAAATTCCATTTTTTAATAAAACATGTTCCAGATTAATTTATTGTTATCTTTTTTTTGAAGACATGTTATTAAGTCGTTGTCTGGAATCAAAATTTTGACACTGTCACTTATTTAGGAGTTGCTATTAAACCCTTTTAAAACGGCGTACCCTTTTTTACATCTTTTCAATTCAAGTAAATCAAAATAGATTTATTTTTTTATCACGTGAATTGAAATTTAAAATTCCTTAAATTTGTACATGAAATATTTAAAAGTTTGAATTAATTTTTCTTAAGCTCTATTTTAATTTTTGAAAAAAAAATTTGGAAATATAATATAATATTATGGATAGCGTTAAGCCGATTTCAGATGCTGGTTCAGTCAAAATAGGTTATGGCCATGGTCATGGTTTGGATTTGAACAAGGGAAATATTAGTCTAAAAAACACTCAAATTGCTTCTTGTTATTCGATCGGCTCCGGGTGTGGACATGGAAAGTGTTTTTTCAAGAAGTTAGAAGAATTGTACTCCGAATCGGACATAGAGTACATTGATTCGGAAACCGATGAAGAATAGATTTGTTTAGCTACCTCACTTTATTATTATTTAAAAATTTCGTTTTCCAATTCTTTTTTTTTAGTATTTGAAAATTTTGCAAATATTTAATAATTTGTTAAAATAAATACCATTTTTTTTCTAAATAATAAATCGTTATAATTTTATGTCAGAAATTTTCTTTCAAACATCTACAAAAATAATGCTGAAATATGAAAATAAATATTTTTCAATTTAATAATTTTCTATTGAAAAAAAATTTTGAGAATTAATTATTCTTCGCCTTCAAATCCGCCTAGAAATGATGGGAAATTTTTTTTTTTCAAAAAACATTGCCCGTAGTTTTATACCAGTTCTGGAATTTCTGGAGAAAAAATGCTTAGATTCCTAAAGAACAATTAGCACTCTAAAATTTAATTAACAATTCAAATTTTAGTACACCTGTTTAGCATTAATTTACAGAAATTTAATAAATATTTAAGTAACAACGAATTATTTAATTCGTAAAAAATAATTAAGTTTATTTGCCATCATTAGAAAAGAAAATTTATTTTTTAATAATAAATATGTTAGTTACGTGGATAATTTGAGGATAAGATTATGTTAAGAAAATATAAAGAATCTGTTCTGCTAATTGACTCATTTATACACCTCTAAACGGATTTAAATATTAAATTAGAGATGGCTTGTGTATTTTATTTTTTTAATTTTGTTTATTTATTAAGCTTATGATTTAATTTTGGTTTAGAGTTAATGGATTATGTGATGTAAATTAAGATCAAGGTGAAAGGTAATATTTAACAAATTTTAAAGTATATTCAAGAGAGTTTGATATTTGAGCAAAATTTTGAAATTTTTTTCAATCATCATTTCTTAGTTCATGTTTCTTAAAAGACTTAAAAAAAATTTACTTTTAAATTTTTTAGTCAGAGATCTGATGAGCTAAAGACCAAAAATTTCATCTGATCAATCTTCTCTTATTACGTTATAGAGATATAAATTATGAATTTAGAAATTTACTTTTTTTAATTACCGTAAACTCTTAAAATTAAGGCGAACTTCAAGCTCATTTCTTTTGGAGTTATTACCATCCAGACCATGTTATAACAATATTTTAATTCTTTTTTTAGAAATAAACTTAAATTTAGCGTTTCTTCCAATGATTGAAAAAAATAATAATAAAGCTTTATCATAATTATTGAGCGTTGCACTAAATTTTGAATAATTCCTAAAAAAAATTAAATTTTTGTCTAGAATATTGGACGTTATTTAATGAAAGATTAGCTAAATTTGAGTTTATTTCTATAATAAAATAAAAAGTTTTGTTTTAGCATGGTCTAGATGCAGAGTTGTTTAAAAGTCCTAAATTAAAGTAGTAGTAATAGTTCTTGCTGCGACACCCTAACATGTAGAATGTCTGAGCCCACCACTACAATTCGGCAGTGTGGTGCTATAGCAGCCGATTCCATTGAATCTATCTAAGGCCGCTTTGAAACCCGCGGTTGACTTGGATTTAATCACATATTCTGGCAACTTATTCCAGTGCGTAACTACTCTGTTAGAGAAAAAAACGTGTCTTGCACTCACAGCAGCTGCAAAATCATTTCTAATTTGTGCAGGGTAACTCTCTCTCTGGGTTCTCATGCTATTTCCCCTTAACCCTGCGGCAGGACCTTGGTTTGCTGATCTATTCACCAGGGCTCTCACCAACGTCACCTCTTCCAATCCATTCACTAATTTGAACATGTCACTATAATTCAATCAATAATAAATTAAAGTCCATGGAATTAAAAAAAAAGTCCAAGCCCAGAATTTTTTTTCCAAAAGTCCAAGTCAAAGGCTTTTTTTTTTTTTTTTAAAGTCCGGCCACATGAATTTTTTGCCGTTCTAGGGAGTTATTGTGGCGGCCTAGTTAAAGTCAAAGTCACTAAAATTAAAGTCTAAGTCCGGACTTAAAAATAAAAAAATTCTTAAAAAAGTCTTTTTTAAACAAATATGATTTTATTCATTATTTTTCTATGATTAAAATTTTTAAATTAAAGTCCAAGTCCGGACTTAGACTTGACTTGAGACTTGTGTCTTTCAAACAACTCTGTTTAGATGTTAATAACTCCAATAGAAATGAACTTTCGATGTTTTTATTTAAATTAAATTATTTATTAAAATTTATTTAGCATTATTAATTACGCTATTTTTGGGACATTGACCTGAATAGCAAAAAAAAGTCCAAAACAAAAAGGAGCTATTAATTCGGCGATTGAAAAAAATAAAAAAAATTTAAAATTTTTTTCAAATTTTTTATTTTGTTAATGCAAATTTGAAGTTTTATTTGAAACAAATTTGAGCCTAGTTGCAACCGATATTGCAAAAAATTTCCTAAATACAAAAGTAAATTGCATTTTGTCTTAATTCATAATTTGAATTGCATATTCGTCATCACTATTCTCTCTTGATCAATTCAATTTTTCAACAACAAAAAAAAACCACTTGGCAACATTTTTAATTCAATTATAAGCTTTGAATGTGTAAGTGAGAGCTTGTATTTTTCTTCTTTTTAGATTTAACTCTTTAATACGAATGGATTTGTGATTTACTAAGCACGCCGCCAATCGAGTTAATTAATTTTTATTAAAAAAAAAAATAATAAAATGAGACCTTTTTTATCAATTTTATTTCTAAATTTTATCCTGCTATCTGACCAAAATGAAAAACTCTCCAAACACTTCCTGCTTCAAATGAACACAAATGATCCCACTGAGGCGACCAGCTTGCTCCAAGACACAGGATTCCGCATTTTGCGCCAAGTTGGCCCTCTGAACGGTGTCTACATGGTCGAGGCCGACCACCACCGCATCTCCAAGCGGTCCGCTCACGACCTCAACAAGGCAGCCCGCAAAATAACCTCTCACCCCAGAGTGCAGCTATTTGAGCGCGAAAAAGTCCTGACCAGGCGCAAAAGGGACTTCATCGAACTGCCGCTAGAGATGCACATAGAAAAGCTGGGTCGATCGGCAGACAAGAATGCCAACGAGGACCCGTTCTGGAGCGACATGTGGTACCTGAACCGTCACAACACAAACCCGTCTCTTTTTGACATGAACGTGACCGGCGCTTGGTCCCAGGGCTACTCAGGCAAAGGAGTATCTGTGACCTTTCTGGACGACGGCCTGGAACGGGACCACCCGGACATACGCCAAAACTACGACCCCAAAGCCAGCACTGACATAAACAACCACGACGATGACCCGATGCCGCGCTACGAAGAAACCAACGAGAACAAACACGGTACTAGATGCGCCGGCGAAGTGGCGGCAGTGGCCAACAACAGCATTTGTTCGGTGGGCATCGCGTTTAACGCGGGCATCGGCGGAATAAAGATGCTGGACGGAGATGTGACCGACTCGGTCGAGGCCAGCTCCCTGGGCTTCAACTCTGATCACGTGGCCATCTATTCGGCAAGCTGGGGTCCGGACGACAATGGAGAAGTGGTGGACGGACCGGGACCTTTGGCCAGGAGGGCGTTTGTAGAGGGCGTCAAAAATGGACGAGCAGGACTAGGCTCGATTTTTGTGTGGGCGTCCGGAAACGGCGGCAGATTTCAGGACTCGTGTGCGTGCGATGGCTACGCAAACAGCATTTACACCCTGTCGATTAGCAGCACTTCGGAACGCAGCGAGAAGCCGTGGTATCTGGAAGAGTGCGCGTCCACACTGGCCACCACTTATAGCAGTGGTGACGAGAGGGCAGGCGAAAAAGAAATAATCACCACTGACATTAGGCACAAGTGCACTGCTAAACACACTGGCACTTCGGCGGCAGCGCCAATCGCCGCCGGGATTATTGCCCTGGCTCTGGAGGCCAACCCCAAGCTCACATGGAGGGACGTTATGTTCATTACGGCTCTTACTTCAAGGCCCAAAGCCATCAAGTCAAACAATTACATTGAGAATAAGCGCGGACTATTGGTCAGCTCTAGGTACGGCTTTGGGCTCATGGATGCTGGACGAATGGTCGAAGTGGCCAAAGATTGGATCAGTGTGCCTCCGATGGTCTCTTGTTCTATTCAGAATTCAAATTTTCAGGTCAAGACAATGCAGAAGTCTCATGCTATCGAGGCTGTATTGACCACTGATGCTTGCCATGGAACCATCAATGAAGTCAATTATATTGAGCAGGTTGAAATTATTGTGAGTGTGCGGGCGCAGCAAAGAGGTCTATTGGAAATTTATCTTACTTCGCCCATGGGCACCAGAACCCAAATTTTGCCGGTAAAAATTTATTTAAAAAAATTGTATTTTTTCCAAGAGTGAAGCCAAAAAGAAATGGAGCAGAATTTTTTTTGTTGCCAAGGTGCTTTAAGTCTTGTTAAGCAGAAAAGAATTTTTAAATTCAAAATTTGGTATTTGAGTAAAAATATGCAATTAGTTGGTACAGTGAAACCTCTCTAATGTGTCCACCGACGAGGGAAACAAAAAATTGGACATATATAGAGGTGGACACATTAGAGAGGTTTCACTGTTTTTACTGAAAAATTAAATAAAAAATTTATTTATACAATTTTTATTAAAATTTTAATACACCTAATATACAAAAGTCAGTTTTTTACATTAATAATTATTTAAAAAAATTATTTATTTTTGTTTGCTTATTTGTATTTAGCTCTTGTTCAATATAAGCACTCTCCAACGCTTTAAAATGTTTGGAAAAAATTTGAGGGGAATTTATCATAAAATAAGTTCTAAGGGTTTCAGGCGAAGCTTTAGCCTCCTTTTTAGTTGGGCAAACTAATTCAATTTCATTTGAATCCTCATTAATGTCAATTATCTCATTTTCCTGATTTATTTCGTATACATACGACTCTAACAGAGCTTCTTCTCAGTTGTTGTTTTCAAACCTTTTAGTGAAGTGAATGTCTAAATTGTCGTCAAATTCAACTACATTTGAACAAACTAGACTCGGATCACGCTCTTTTAACAACTTTACTTGTTCACTCAAAGGCATCTCGTCTTGATCTTCTTCTACTATTGGTAACTCAAATTGTGCCTCTAATCGACTTTTAAAACCGGAATTTTTTTGCTGCATATTTTTTTAATTTATAAAAAATTAAGAAAATTAGCAAAAAAAATGATTTTTTTTAAGGTTTTAATGAATGGACATATTAGAGAGTGTATTTTACATAGAAAAAATCCTTAATTTCTTGTTTGTGTGGACATAACTTAAGCGGTCGACACATTACAGAGGTTATTTTATATGTATTAAGATAGGAAAAATTTTGGGGAAAGAAAATAGTGGACATATATAGAGGTGGACAGATCAGAGGGTAGACTTATTGAGAGGTTTCACTATATTGTGAATATTGGAATAATAAACAAAAATTTTAAAATGAAAGCAAATTTTTTTGGTTTAGGTCCAAAAGGAGTTGAGTAAAATTATTGCACAGAGTAAACTTGGCTGATGCAAAGTTGGTATCAGGTGACACAATTTGCAGAATGACTTATAGATCTAGACAAAAAAGTTGTTTTAGTTTAAAATTTTTGTTTTTGTTTATTACAAAATTTACAATGCCAATTCCCTTGCGGAGTTTTTGCAGAGAATAAATTTTAATTTAATTGATGTTTTTACCTAAAGCAACTTTAAATGTATGGCCTTTATTTCTTTCGTCAGCTAGTTTTTCTTGGTACAAGCAAAATTATTTTTATCAGAAAATTTATTCATTTATATTCTAATTATTTTTTCTTACTGCAATATCATTTAATTATCACTTAAAAAGTTTTTTTAAATGCTAAACTAATTTTACCAATTTCATTATTATTTTTATTTTATTTATTTTTTTTGTTTGTTCTGAGCTCAAGTTCGTTCAGATTAAAAAAAATTAAAAAACCAAGAAAATATAAAATACTCAGTCCTCACGCTACATATCTTTCAAAATTTGATATTCGTTGTATCGAAATTCGTTAAATCAAAATTTCAAAAATTTCAAAATAAAAAAAAATATTAGGAAAAATAATAAAAAAGTTGTCTTTTATTGACGTTTGTAAATGAATTTCAACGCCAAATTCAGTAGCATTATTATATTTTTGTACTTCATTAAACCAAAATATAAGTGCTTGTTCAATATCATTATATGATGATATTTTGATTATTTTATATCCGGTCAGATTTTTTTCGTAATCTTGAAGTATTTTTTCTTTAGTAGTGTTAAAATTTTAGAAGGGCTAATATTCAATTCTTTGGCTATTTCTAAAGTTGTTCTTTTTGTTCCGTGTGTTATTTTATAATATCAACTTTAGTTTCAAGAGTATAAGTTTTTCTTTTTTTTTAACACAGCTACAAAATAGTGTTGGGAACCGTACAAGCGGTCATTGATGCGGCCAAAAATATTTTTTACTACAAAAGTATTTCTTTGCATTATTAATTGAAAAAAAATATTATTCAAAAAAGAAAAAACATTATATTTTAAAGAGAAAACGATTGCTTTTTTAATTTTTTATAATAAGGTACGAACTTTTTTTCATTTTTTCATTTTTCAAAATTTCGTTATTTCACAGATATGTCAAATTGTTTTTGATCTGTTTATTTCCGTTCTTCAAGAATTCGTACAGTCAGAGTTCATTAATCGAAGGTTCAACTATAATATAAATAAAATTTGATTTCATCAAAAATTTATTTTAATTTTTATATATTTATTATATCAAAAACTTATTTCAATTTTATTTAATTTTTTCTTGAATTTTTATTCTTTATTTTTTATCTGAAGGAGCTCGACACAGATAAAACAAATAAATGAAATATTTATATTTCACTTAATAAAATGATAAGAACTTGAATATTATTTGAATCTTAAAAGAGAAGATGCCCAAAGTTTTTTTTTAATCTGAGGGAGCTTTTGCTCGGCACAGATAAAACAAAAATATATTATTATATTTTAAATATATTTTTCTGGTGAATGAAATAATTTTTCTGTTGAAAATAAAATAGCTGATAAAAATATTAGCTAGATAAAATTTATTTTATATTTTTTTTTGTATTAGCAAATAAAAAAAAATAGATGAAAAAAAATATTAAACTGATTAAAAGAAATGCTTCTACTTTATGTTTTTAGTTTTTCGCTTAAGCAGAAATTTAATCAAAGATGTATTTAATTACATAGATTTTATTGAATTATAAATTATAAAAAATTTTGAAAATATTTTAAGGTGTTTTTCTAGATCGAAATTTATTTTTTGTGATCATTTAAAAATTTTATCTGGTTCTTTAAAAAATGATAAACAATTTGGTGATCAGATCAAAATGTTCACCAAACCGACATAATACCATTGATTTGTAATTCAGATTCTTTAAATTGCTTCATTTCTTTTGAAATAAATTTATCGAATTTTAAACAAAAATAAAATATTTTACAGTGAATTTTTTGTAGCAAGTTAAAGAAATTTTTTAGATTTTATTATTGAAAATAAATAAAAATCAGCAAAAAAATTTCTGCTGTTGACAATTTAAAAATTTATTTTTTAAAAATCTTTTGAGCTTTAATATTATTGTAAAATTAAAATAATTAATTAAAAAATTTGCAAAAAAAAAACAATATTTAAAATTAAAAATTTACCTTTATTTAAAATTAATTTGAAAATCAATCAATTTTGTTGATTTAATTTAATTTTTTTTTACAAGCAACGACCAAGAGACATGAGCCAGGATGGATTTAGAAAATGGTCGTTTATGAGTGTTCAAACATGGGGTGAATTTCCAAAAGGTGATTGGACCCTAACTATTGGATCGATTGACAGATCGCAAGGTAAATACTGAGTAATTTTTTTTCACCAAACTTTTCTAAGAATGCTTCACTTTAAGTTGAATTAAACGACTATGAATTAGTTATTCATGGTACCAAAGAAAAACCATGTGACTATGAAAAGTTCATAAATGCTGATCAAACGACTGTAAGTTTTCTAAATAATTACGAGCGTTATCAATATTTTAAAAACACTGCTAATCCAATGCTGATAATCTCTATTAATACAATTATATTTTTTTTAATTAATCTATATTATTTTATTAATTATTAATATGCTTGATTTTTTTTGATTTTTTTTTTAAATTAAGCAATTATTTTTTTTTCAAACTAACTGGAACTACTCAAGTGTCGTAGAGTTTTTGTCATAAACGCTCTTGAGTGCTCTATTTTTTCTAACACCTTGTAAAATTTATTCAATTGATATTTTCTATCTCAATGCACATATTTTAGCCTCTAAAAACATCAACCGAATCGTTAGAACAAGCTAGTGGTGCTAATGAGAGCGATGCACTCTCGGATATTTTAAATTTCAAAAATAGGAGCTTGTTCGACTATATTATGAAAAGATATTTTATCTAGTTCAATTTTTTTTTCAATTTTTTAAAATGTAAAATGCCATACAACGAATTTTTTTTTAACATTTATTTAACTAAGTTTAATTTAAAATAAATTTTGAGAAATAAAATTTTTGCTTAATTTTCACATTTTGCTTTTAATTCGCTTGCTTAAATGCTTTTTTAAAATAACTATTTTATAGTGCCACTATGAGTGTCTTCCAAGCGGGTATCCGTGCGGTCCCACGCCACAAGAGTGCCAAAAATGCGCTCATTTAACTTATATAAATGAGTATGCCAAGCAAAAATGTGTATCGTACTGTCCAAGCGGTTTTTACGCTGATTACGACTCAAAAAAGTGTCTTAAATGCCACCTTAGTTGTGCTGAATGCGCAGGACCATCTAACTCTAACTGCACACAGTGTCCATCTGGTCTGGTTTACAACCTGGACACCAAGCAGTGTGGCCAAACGTGCCCTACCGGTTTTTTCATAAGTACGCATCTTTAAGTCCATAAAAAAAAACTTGAATTAAAAAATTTTTCCCAAAAAGATCAAAATAATCAATGTGAAAAATGTGATGAAAAATGTGAAACATGTGAATTTAGTCCCCTTAATTGTCTCTCATGTAAAAATATAATTGCCCAACAGTATAGTCTTGTTTTTAAAAATAACTACTGTGTTTTGAATAAGAAAAATAATGAATGTGACACTGGTGAATATTTCGATGATTCTACATCTGAATGTAGACAATGTGACATTACATGTAATGAATGCAGTTCTAGTACTGAATTTTCTTGTTTGAGCTGTAGTGATCCACGTAGGCCATTTTTAAAACATGGTCAATGTGTCAGTGTGTGCCAAAAAGGATTCTATCTGAACGAAACACTTCAAAAGTGTTTCAAATGTAGCGACAGTTGTCAGACATGTAGTTCGAATACAAGTGCTTGTTTAAAGTGCATAGATGGTTTTAGGCTGAGTGAAATGGGCAAATGTGAACCTTTAGCTTTCATGGAGATCGAATGTTTGGACAAAAATTGTCTACAATGCAGCGGAAACAACACAGAAAAATGCAAAATATGCAAAAATGGATAGTAAGATATTAAATTATTTTGTTTAAATCTTTAAAAAAAATTTTTTTAAAGTTATTTATTAAATGGAAATTGTGTTCAGGATGCACCGGAAGGTTATTTTAAGCAAATTTTGCTGACTAATCGAGGGTTCATGAGGGTAATACAGAAATGTCAGGATAGCTGTTTGGCATGTTCGAATGAAAGCGAATGTTCAAAATGCAAGGATGATTACCATTTATTTGGTAATAAGTGCATTAAAATTTGCCAGCCAGGATTTTATCAAGATGATGATGAATGTGCAAAATGTCCATATCCATGTGAAAAATGCATCAATTCGACCAATTGTTTGAGCTGTGCAGGAAATAAAATTCTTTTTGGTTCTAAATGTTTGGATCAATGTCCAATTAATTTTTATCAGGATGGAAAATTGTGCAAACAATGTCATCCTTCATGCGAAACATGCAGCTCGGGTGACAAGACATCGTGCCTCACATGTAGCATTGGATTTAGCTATAAAGACAGCAAATGTGAAAGCAATTGTGTCGAAGGCACTTATTTTGACAAAAATGAAGAATTATGTTCTTTATGTAATACTACAATATGTGCCAGCTGCATTTCAAGTGCGAATACTTGCACCAAATGTTTTGATTCGTTTGCTTTGGATTTGGAAAGCAGGAGCTGTAAACCTTGTTGTTCCCACGATCTTCGAGGAAAGACAAAATATTCACCATGCTGTGTTTGTGACAAAAGTGACCCTCCAATGTGTCTGAGTAACGAGGAAAAAAATGAATCTGTACCCGAGGAATTAAATATGAGAAAAAAATCCGTTTATAGTATTTTTATAATAATTTTATTTATTTTTTCAATAATTCTTGTATTAATTTCTATAATTTACTTTTTAAAATCCATTAAAATGTCATCTTCAAAAGCCAGTGAATTCAAAAATGTCGAATATACGGCTCTTGATGAATTTTGATTTAAACAGTAACATTCCGCTGAATAAGTTTATTTTTGCTATCTTCCATAATTTTATATTTTTTCTGTGAATTAATTGAAATTTTGATTAGTTTTAATTAAAATTTTTTATATTTATTTTTATTAAATCAAAATAAATAATAATAAGGAGAAATTTTTATTTATTTAATAAAAAAAATCTTTGTTTTAATAAAATTTATATTATTGCCGAAAAAAGAACGATAAATAAAAGAATAAGTTTTGAGTATTTCAAATTTAAACCTGAATTGCATCCATCGGTTTGGCAACACGAAACTGAGCCTCCATTTCCAAAAATTACTGGAACGTTTGTTTCAGTACATTTCGAAGCACATGTTCGAGCAATATTAAGATTCCAAGTAAGAAAACCATAAATTTTCTGATAAAGGAGCAAAAAAATAAAATTAAAAAAATAAATTTTTATGTATAATATCACTTTGCAAAAAGATTCTCCGCTTGCACAATCTGTCAGTGACGCAGCAGTGCTACAACCATTACAAACATAACACTTAAGTCCATTAGTAATTGGAATCAAATTTAAAAACACAGGTATGAAAAGAACAATCAAAAACATTTGAAATTGCAAACGAAATTAGCTTCGATATGTTGAATTATAAATTTTAAATTAAAAAAAAAACATTTTACTTTTAAAAAATTTTATTTTCATAATTGAAGTAATTTTAATGCTTCCATTAATTGTTTTGGTTACTGTTTTAGTAAAATTATTTTATTTTATTTTGGAAAATAGTTGTATATATTCTTTAATACAAGTTTAATGATTACTTTTGCTTTTCGATAAATATAAATTAATTATTAATTTGTCCTGAAATTTTCCTAAAAAATAAGATTTTTTTGTTAAATTTTCAATTTTTATAAAGTTATTTGTATTTTTTAAATTAATTAATTTCGCATCTTTGGCTGAACGACTTGATTTTTATGCTGTGTGAACTTAATCTTCCTATTTTGTAACATTACCCGAATGCCCCTTTTTATTTTCATTAAAATCTTTAGAAGTTCTTCTTTTGAGATTTTTGAAGATTTTAGTAAAAGGTCTCAAATTTTATTTTCAATTTTTAAAATAGCCTTATGGTGCATTAAAATATGTTGGATGTATATTTTTTGATATCTTGATGCAAGTCTAGAAATATTTATGAATTAGTTGTCTTTCTTTTGAACATAGTTCAGATCAAACAAAGAAACAACTGAAAAATTAATTAAATAAGGTTTTGTATTTAAATTAAACATTGATGCATATTCAAAATAATTGTTTTTTTTTAATTAAAGAAAAATCAAGCCATGAAATATTACTTCTTTTAAGTGACAAAATAATTTTTAAAAATTTTGGAAAAAATGAAATTAAAATAAAGTTTTTTTTTAATGAAAATTTCTTTTAAAAAATATTTTTGTTAGCTTATTTTTAAATGAGTTATTAAAGTTTTAAATAATTTTGAAAATCATTTTTGAATGATATATATCTAATTGTGATTACAACTTTAATTTTGTTCAAGATAAAAATATAATTAATAAAAAATTTTATAATAATAATAATAATTAAATTAAAAGAAGTTAAATTAATCAAAATATTTTATTTAATCTTTAGGATAAATTGATATTTTATTTAACAAAAATAAAAAAATTTATTTGCTAAATGTCTATAATACATTTGTTCATTAATGCAAAGTAAAAAATAAATAATGAAAAATAAGTAAATTTTGACCACTTTAAATTTAAACTTAAATTACAGCCATCAGTTAAACAACACGATACTCCGGCACCATTACCAAATATGGCAGGAACATATTTTTCGGAACATGTTTCAGAACACGTCCGTGAAACTGACAATGCATATGAAATGATTCGGTAATTTTTCTAAAAAACATTTAAAAGAACAATTAACAAATGGCTTTCATTCAAAGTTACTAGGCAATAATTTTGACCACTTGGACAATCTGTCAGTGACGCAGCAGTGCTACAACCATTACAAACATAACACTTTAGTCCATTAGTAATTGGAATCAAATTTAAAAACACAGGTATGAAAAGAACAATCAAAAGCATTTGAAATTGCAAACGAAATTAGCTTCGATATGTTGAATTATAAATTTTAAATTAAAAAAAAAACATTTTACTTTTAAAAAATTTTATTTTCATAATTGAAGTAATTTTAATGCTTCCATTAATTGTTTTGGTTACTGTTTTAGTAAAATTTTGAAAAGTTGTTTAAATTTTTTTTTGAATAAATACTAGATAAAAATCAAAAGCTTCACATGCAAAATTAAACACAATTTTTAAATCATTTTATTAGTTTAAATAAAATTATTTATTTTATTAAAATTAAATCAATATATTTGTAAAAAAAAGATCTCATTGTATTTTATATCAATAATATGTATCTTTATTTCATTTTTTAAATTCTCTCTTAATTTTATTAAAATTTTATTAGATTTTTTTAATCTTTTTTCTTTAAACAAAACAAAAAATTTTAAAATGCTTTAAATCTAATATTTTCTACAACTGTCTTTTTTCTAAAAGCTCGATAAATAATCAATTTATCGTCAACTTTATTATTAATTTTAAAAGCCTTGTTTGTCACAAAACTTACTAAAATACCAATCATAATGGTAAAAAAGACTCCGATAGGACTCAACCACATGTAGGAAACAGAGTAAATTTGATTAAAACCATCCAAATTTGTTGCTTGTGAATGAGATTTCAAGAAGCTGTCGGTGCAGTTTTGAATTGACACGGGGGGTTTAGGATAATTTGGTTTGGTCAAAAATGAGCCAAGACTAAGCCAGCATCCAATCGAAAAACCACTCAAAGCTCCGGCAAACAAGCCATATATATTGTTAAATGGAAATAGGCAAGATAGGAAAAAAATCCCAATTATGGGTGCCTGAAGTGATCCATTTATAGTTCCACTTATTTGAGCCAAGTTGGTTCCAAGCGTTGAAATTAGGAATCCCATCCCGGTACAGATCAATCCACATACCAAAGCAATTATTTTTGTAGTCCAGCTACTTTTGGTATCGTCAAAATTATAAAAATATTTTATCCTCATTAAATAGTCACGCCAAATGCAAGCAGACATGCTGTTCAATGCTGAGCTTACTGAGCTCAGTGATGCACAAAAAATACTAGACAAAAATAGACCCGGAATAAAAATTATATTACTAAATTTTTGCATCACAAAAAATGGCACCAATTGATTGGGATTTTTGACATTGTTGGTTTTGTCACTCAATGGGTCGCATCCGCTAAAATTGGCAAAAAGAACCAGACCAGTAAAACAGCATAAGCTTATTAAAATAATTACACCTGGAATGTTCAGAAGAATAGCAGCTTGAGCTGTTCTTCTATTTTTGGCTGCCGCATATCTCTGAACCATTTGCTGATCTATACCATATGAGCTTATCCATGCAACAAAACTTCCAATTACTAGTGACCAAAATGATTGTCTAATCAACGGGTTTGGGTCTAGGACAAAAAAATTCAATCTTTCTCCTTGAGAATTTATCTCCCATAAATTTGATAGTCCACCTACATCTACAGTTCCTTTAACTATTACCGCAATAACTCCGGCAAACATTATAGTTGTTTGAAATACATCGGTCCAAATAACTGCTTTTATTCCTCCAATTGTCTTTATTTAATAATTAATTTTAAAAATAAATCAAATTTTTTTGAAAATTACTGTATAAAAGGTAGCTATTAATCCTATGAGTAAAATAGATACTTCACTTGATATGTCTGTTACTGAGCTCAGCGCTGTTGCTGGTCCGTAAATTACAATGCCCATGGCTATCAGTGTACGGATAAGATAAAGGGTAACTCCCAAGAGACGGGCATATTCGGATTTATATCTCATCTTAAGATACTCAAAAACACTGACAATTTTTAAATTTTCAAAAAATGGTCCCGTTAAGAAAGCTTCATTTGAAAAAAATAAATATGAAAAAATAATTTTTTTTTGTTACCTCCGACTAAAGGTGCAAAAGATACACCTATTACAGCCATCCAGTATTGAATGCCGTATTGGTAGACTTCAGCTGGAAAGCCAAGCAAGCTGGACGAGGAAAAAAAAGTGGAAAGAAGTGATAAAGCAATCGGAAATGCGGACATGGATTTGTTTGCTGTCAAATATTCCATTGTTTTGCTTCCGCCATTTTGCTCGATGTGTATTTCATTTTTTTTAAAATAACGTGACCACAATACTTTCAACTTTTCGTTTAAATGAAAACCGAAAAAAAGACCAATTAAAATTGTAATTAACAGAATCAAAATAAATATAAAATAATCATAAAAATCAAATTTTGTTTTCATGTTTTTTTTGAATAAATAAAATTTATAAATATTATCCAATCTTAAATTTTATCAAAATCTAACTAAAGTTGTTAAACAATGGACTATTTTTTTTCATTACTTCAAATTATAATTTAGATAATTTTTTTCTTTTCAAATAATAAAATTAAAATAAAGCATCATACTGGCGAAATTTATTCAAACTTTTGAATTAATATTGAGAGTTGAAGATTATCTTTTAAAATGTTATCTAAAATTTTAGAATATCAAACTTAAGAAAATATAAAATTAAATTTATTTGGTGGAAATTTTATTTTAAATGTTAGATTTTATTTTTAAATAATAAAATTAAGGAGTGTCTAATTGATATAATCTACATCGTACTAGAATAAAAATTATATTACTAAATATAATTTTTATACCATCAGTGATGCACAAAACTATGAGAAATAAATTTACGGTAATCAACGTAAATTGCCGTAAATTTCTGAATTTTTACTTTTAGTAATTTACGTTAATTATCGTTATTTTTTGTCAAATTACGGAAATTAACGCAAATTATGGTAAAATCATTTCATCAAATCATCACTGTATATTTTTGTTAGATTAGACTTACACCTTGAACTAATTTTTTTGAAAAAATTTAAATAATTAGATGGATCCGAGTTCTTATATATAGACAATATTTTTGTCTTATTTTATTATAAATTATAAGCTTATCTATGGCTAATACTGAATATACACGAATTTTTTAAAGTAAATTTGAGCATTAATCATCGAAGAATCCAAATATCCAAATGGACGAAATTTTTCACTTGGTGCGCGAAGGTAACAGCTACATGGTCAAATCATGGATCGACTGTGTCCAAAATGACTTTAATTTGGTGTAAGCTTAAGAAAAATTTACTTTTTTTTAAATTAAATTTTAAAATTTAAAAGAGATGACCATGGGTTTAGTCTTCTGCACTGGGCCTGCTGGGACGGACACTTAAATATTGTGGAAATTTTGGTCAACAAAGGTGCCAAAATAAACAGTGTTAACAAATGTAATAAAATATTAAATTTATTTATAAATTTAATTTTTTTTTCCATTTAGGTGAAGATACCCCTCTACACAATGCCTGTCAAAATAATCACTTAAATGTTGCTCTTTATGTAAAGAAAAAAATTTAATTAAAACAAAATTTAATTTATTAAATTTAATTTAAAATTTTTAGTTAATAAAAAACAAAGCAAACATAAACGCTGCAAATATTCACGGAAATACGCCTCTACACTATGCATGCCATTTTGGTTACCAAGATTTGGCTATCGAACTTATTAGATACAAGGCTTGTTTGGGTTTATGCAATAGATTCCATCAAACAGCCATTGACCTGTGTCGTGATGAGCTAAAAGAAAAAATTTTAGGTTTAAATAGCTTTTTTTGATAATTAAAGAAATAAAACTATTATTTTGAAAATTTAATAATCAAGAATTGGCCAAAGAGCTTAATTTAGATCTAGCACGAATAGCTTTTAGACAAGAGTCTATCTCGAGATACAGTAGACAAAAAAGCAGTAAATTAAATTTTTCTTAATTTAAAAATTTTCCAATTCTTTTTTTCTTTGAAGAAGAGGCAACTTTCGCCGCTCAATCGACCATTAACATAGACGAGTTGCCTGTCGAAAAAATGCTAGACTCAAACCATCTCAGCACTGTACCATTTGATAAAAAAATTAGATAAAAATAAAAAATATTTATTTAGATTTGGAAAGGATACTGGCAAGGCAATGAGGTTGTTATTAAAGTATTGAAGATCAAAGAATCTACACCAAAAATAGCCAGTGCTTTTAACCAAGAATCCAAACGATTGCGTATTTTTAACTCGGTTAATATACAACCTGTTCTTGGAACTTGTGTGTGCTTGCCTGACCTGATAATTGTCAGTCAATATTTAGACTACGGCTCTCTGTACTCGGTCTTGCATGAGAACAATAATTTAGATTTTGATTATAGCTTTAACATTGTGTTAAACTTTGCCATTGGTATTGCGAGAGGAATGGACTTTCTACACTCATTAGAGTCTGGTATTAATTTTGATTTAAATAGCAAAAATGTGGTGGTAGATGATGATTTAACTCCAAAATTAAATATGGCTGAGAGCAAGTTTTCTTTTACCGAAAAATATAAAATTTTTAATCCGGCTTGGATGGCACCTGAAAGTAATTTGATTTAAGTGGATTGATTTAAATAAAGTTGACTTTGGGTTTAAGCTTTGCAGAAAAAAGCAGAGGAATGTAACAAAAAAATGGCAGATATGTGGAGTTTTGGGGTGATTCTATGGGAACTTTTCACTCGAACAATACCTTTTAGGGACTTGCCCGCTATGCAATGTGGAATGATGGTAATATTTGTCAAATTTAAAGCAAAAAATTTGATCTAATTATACTTTGTTTTGAAAAGATTGCCAAAAATGATCTCAGACTTGAGCTTCCGATTGAAATACCCAATCATGTAAAAAAACTGATCAAAATATGTACTAATGAAGAGCCAAATAAGCGTCCAAAGTTTGAAATGATTATTCCCATTTTGGAAAAAATGGCTAGATAATTTTTTGTCAAAAATTAATACCAGACTCTAATGAGTGTTTGTTTTAAAATGTATTAAAAAATTTCATTTTGTATTAAAAAAATTCAACATAGCATGTTACAATATCTTATCATTTTTTCTTTAGTAAAAAATTAATATTAAATTAATAAAAAGTAATAAATAGCTTTAATAAAAAATAAAGATCACATTTTTGTTCAAAATTTTTTAATAATTACTGATATTAAACTGAATATTTTTTTCTTAAAACAAAAATTTTTGAGTCATATTTTAAACAATTAAAATAAGCCAAATTTATTAAAATTTTTACAGCAGATAACAAATCAATGTTGGTGAATTTGGTCAAAATTTTTGAAAATGCCAGCAAAATGCTTTTTCTGAAAGGTTCCAATATTTTGGTTCTAATGAATTATTTGTATCAGCCTATTGAAATGTTCTTCGATTTTTTTGATCATGTGCACTCAATCGACTTCAAATGAAATTATTTTTGTGCCATATTCGAAATAAATCAATAAAAAATTAAAAATATTGGAGACGTCCAGAAATTGTGTGAATACAATTTTTATTTTAATGAAAGATGTTGAAAAATGAGAAAAAAAAAACAATTAAAATAAAAACAATTTTATTAAAAATAAAAATATTCAATCATTTTGATCAAAATGTTTTGTCAAACGTCTCAATTTTTCTTTTTTCTTAATATTGTTGTGCTTTTTCCACGGTTTTTCTCCCGGATTCATTTGATCGACTTTAGATAAAGCCTTTTGTCTATGATATCCAACAATTCCACCTTTTGAAAGGGCTCTCGGCTCCAAATTTTGAAAAAATTCCTTATCAAAATTTGTCAATTGAGATTTTTTTTCTTTCATCTAAAAAAAATAAAGTCTTAATTAAAATGTTCCGACAGAAAAAAATCCAAAAAATAACCTGTTTTTCAATTTTCTTAACTTTTTCCAAATATTTAACTTCCTTACTAGTCTCATATCTGTGATCTTGAAACGAATGGGCATCAATCCCAGGTGGCGGGTAACAGTACAGCAATTTTCCATTGACATAATCTTTGAGAATATACCTAGACGCTCGTTGCACATCAGGCATTCCTTTGTGGTTAAAATAGCTTCTAAAAATGGCATAAGCCGATGCAACCTCCTCGGCAGTAGGGGCTCTTTCCTGATTCTGACCCTCCGTAGGCTTTTTTACTTGAATACCATAGATCATTTCATAAACAGCGCGTGGTATGTGCTCAATAGCAAGATTCATCGGCTCTACATAGTCCCTCATTTGGTCAATTGGAAGAATACCATTTAAAATCAACTCACCACGAGTGGACACAAATGAAGGAAAAACTAAGCCTGGACAATCACAGAGCAACAGATCATCATCAATAAACAAAGTTTGATAGTGTTTGGTTTTACCCGGTGTTTCACTTACACCTACTTTTTTATACTTTAAAAGTGTGTTTATAGTAGAGCTTTTTCCAACATTCGGATAACCAACTAAACCAATTGTAGTACATCCTGGTTTAGCTTTGTCAACTACATGCTTGTGAATAGTTTTAAACAAATTGATTAAATCAGCACTGTTCAAAATTCGGCATTTGTCGCGTTCTTCCTCAGTAATGTTCATTTTACCGAGTTTTTCCTCCATTTCGGCAATTTTTTTTTCCATTTCATCTTTATTTTTTTCGAATACTGGTACAGGAGTTGGCACATGTTGCTTTGGTTCGGGAGTTTTTTCCAAAGTTTCTGCCTCTGATTGATTAGAATCTTCTTCTGATATTGGCTCATTGTTTTCCTCTTCTGTATCAGAGCCAGATTTTTCCTTTTCATCTTCTTGTAGAACATTGAATTTGTTATAAACCGCGGAAGCACTGGGCTCTTCTTCATCCTCTTCGGACTCTTCTATCAAGCTAGACTCATCCCTGATCGAACTAGTGTTTGTCATTTCGGAATCGAGTCTTTTCCGACCTGAGTCGTCAAGATTTTTTTCATACTCTTCTATTTTTTCAAGGTTGGTTTTTTCATTGGCAACGGCAGCTGACCAAAAAGCCACTCTAATATTTATTTTTTCAAAATATCTCAACCATTCCAAGCGCTGTCTATCGGTCAAATAGTCCGATTTGTTTATAAGCAATAGATTTATTTTATTCTCATCTATTTCTTTGACATATTTTTCCAGATCTTGGCAATAGAACAGCAATGGATTGCGTGCATCCACTATTTGAACAACAACATCGCTTCGTTCAATTACTCGCCATAGTTGGCGCCAAAATTCCAAGTTTTTCTCAAATGGTGTCATCGAAAGAAACTCGTTTTCTTGAGCACTATAAAAAAAATGATAAATATTTCAAAAAATACTAATTTAATAATTTAATAGAAATTTTTTAAGAATTTTATTTATGTTACCTGGCCAAATTGCGTCTCCATTCCAAAAAAGATTGTCTTTCTTGCAATTGAAGAGTCTTGGCATCAATGTCAGTGCCTTTCCAAAAAGGCCTGCGAGGAATACGCAACAAATCTGCGTTTTTTTCTTGAATTTCTTTTATCTTTTTCTTTTCTTCCTTGTTCAAAACACCAATTTTAGTGCTTGAGCTAGCAAATTTTATATTCAGGCGCTCTTGTTAGAAAAAAAACAAAATTAATAAATAAATTTTTTTTTAAATTTAAATCATTTACCGGATTCAAATTCTTTTCCGGCAAGCTCGGCAGTAGTCAAAAAGTCATCTAGCGAAGTTTGTTCAGTGACAGAATTTAAATTTATTTTATTCAAGTCCTCAGATTCAGTAATATTAGAAGTATGCAACTAAAAATTAAGTAATTATGATTAAATAAAAATTGCCAGTTGGTACCACACTCACCCACTTTTCGCTTGAGTCAATTTCTCGATTACCCTTGCTAAATCTGGATCTTACCAAAGCTTTGCCCAGAGATGATTTTACATTTACGGTTTTGTTTTTACCCATTGTTATTTAATAAATTTTAGAAATGTGAGTTTTTTTTTCTTTTAAATATAAAGTCTTATATAAGGCAAAAATTTAAATTTTATTGAGATGATTATTTTTTAGTCCTAGAATTTTGTTATTTTTTTTATAAACTTTTTCAACAAAATTTTTTTTTTTAAAAGGGGCAAATTAGTATTTGAGTTGGTAGATGTGAATAAACAAAGATTAAATTTTAAATTTTTATTTAGAAGAAGATTTTTCTTTTTTTATTTCTTTTTGACAATTTTTGGCTTCTTTTTTTGTCAAATCAATCTAATTAAAAAAATAATTAGTGACTAAATTTTACTTTATTTAGAGCAAATCTCTTACCTTCTTTAAATTCAAATCAACCTTTTTTGGTTTTTTGGCGATTACGCGCGTTTTTTTCAAACTACTGCACATATTGGTCACTTTGTGTAACTTTTTTTCGCTCATGGCCAAAATTTCCGATTTCACCTCGTTGCCTTTAGTTTTCATTTTTAGCCAAATATCTAAATTAATTCTAATTTTTTATACCATTTTTGGTAATTATTCAAATTGAAAAATTCAAAATGCCAAAAAAGGAAAATTTGCAGATTAAAATTACCTATAAAAATTGAATTTATTTTTATTATTCATTTTAAATAAAATGGATTTAAACATTGAGTTATACGACTTTTTCAATGGAGATGAGCTATCTGATTTGAAGATAATTGTTGAAAATCAAACACTTTACGTGCACAAGGCTATTTTGGGTATTTTTTTATTTATTTTAAAAAATAATTTTTTTTAAACCAATTTACTGGCTTTTCATTAGGAACAGTTTCACCAGTTTTCAAAAAAATTCTCACTTCAAACTTAAAGGAATCTCAAGAAAATTTGATTCAGCTACCGGACAAAAAATTAGACGACATCTTAACACTGCTAAAAATGCTTTATCCAGACTACCCAAAAGACATGGAAGACTCGAAAGTCCAGGCATTGCTGGAACTTAGTGACGAGTATTTAATAAATAGCTTAAGAGTTTTGATTGAGAAATATTTAATTAAAAAAGTTGAAAATCTTAACAAATCTAAATTGTATGGTAAAGAAATAGAGCTACAAATTGAGTTTTTAGTTGATTTAATAAATTTGTCTTTGAATTATAATTTAAAAAAGCTGATCAGTTCCTCTACAGAAACTTTGGCAAATAAATTTACCAAGGTCCAGCTCGAGTCTAATGTCAATTTTAGCCAGCTTTGTGACTCGATTAAGCTTCAAGTTTATTCCAAAAAAATAGACTTGCTTCAAGAAAAACTGAACTCGACAACTGCCAAGCTCAAACAAAATTCAGATTCCATCTTAAAGAAAAAAATTTTTAGTCGCGAATAGAAAAAGAATTTTATTTTTTTAATAAATTAAATTTAATATATGATACTATTTTGAAATTTAGATATTCATTAATATAAGGCTGGTTAATCCATAGAGATATTAAAGTCGTTTGACACTCTTCTTTTAGACGCGATTTAAATAAGTATTCATTAACTAGACAACTTTTTAATTGATATTCATTAAAATAATTTGTTTTTAATTCTAAAAGTTCTTTTTTAAACTCATTTTTGTCTATATTGGAAAAAAAATCCAATTCCATTTCGAGCAAATTTCCTAAATTTTTCACTATTTGCTCCAAACGAGACTTGTAATTAAACAGATTGCTCAATTCTGATTTTAACTTGTCCACAAACTGATTGCATTTAGAAAGATTGGCAAATTTATCACTGTCAATGACTACTTCTTTATCTTCTTCTTCATTAGTTAATTTAGAATAATCTTCGTAAACACTTTTAATATGTGAACTGCCTATGTTGGTCGACAATACCCATTTTTGTTCAATTATTTCCGCCAATTCGCTTAATGACCTTTCAGCTTGTTGATCGAGTAAAGATTTACTCATCTAATATACCCAAGATAATTTTTTAAAAAAATAATTTTTAAATGATTTTTTAAAACCATGTAAATTGATATTAACAAAAAAATATTCACAAAAATTAATTTAAATTTTTTTAATAAAAAATCAATTATTCTTTATATTACACATTTTGATTTATAATACATATTTAGTCTGATTTTGGCACTAATTTGTTCAATTTGCTGCGAAATTCCTGTGATTTATGATCAAGTTCTTTCTCGAGACTTCTTATAATGATGTCATATTTGCCACATAGCTCATCCATTGAGTCAACTAGCCGTCTCTTATCATTGACCAGCAGTGAATCAATTGATTTATTAGAATCGTCGACAAATCTCCTAGTAACAAAATGATAGATTTTCGGTCAGCTGGGACAAAAAGTTTACCATGCAGGTTTGTCAGTTTGATCAGAGGATCTGATCATGGAATGAAGTTTTTCAACTTTTTCAAAAAAATTCATGCTTTTGTTGTATTCTTCGAAGTTTTCTTTACATTTGGGCAATACTTCCTTAAACCATTGTGAATATACTTCATGGACACCATCTTTTTTTTCAAATTTACTCAGCTCATATTTTACACTATTTAGACTAAAAAAAATAAAAAATAAGTGTAACCAGCCTAAATAAATTTACTGAATAGCTTTCAATTGTTTTTGTATCAAATCATAAATTTCATTCATTTTAAAAAAAATTATTTAAATTATCTTTACTTTAAAACATGCTTTAAATAAATTTAAAATTTAAAGCCAAAGACTTGAGTTTAGTCTTAAACTAGCTCAAATTTAAATGACTGCAGTTTTCAAAAATTTTAAGCTTAAAATTTTGAAATTTTTGTTTTAAAATTTATTTTTCAAGTAAAGGTTTGCTAATTATGTTCGGCTTGAGCTACAAAATTTTGTTTTTTTTACCAATTTTTTGTTTGGCATTTGCCAAAAATAGTACTTGTAAGTTTGATCAATTAAAATTTGACTAATTTTGATAAATTTTGTTTTCAGTTTCTTTGAAAACCACTAAATGTCAATTCAGTTCAGCTAAGAATGAGTTGTTCTGTGATTCGTAAGAAAGAAATTTGAAAATGTTTGAAAATTAAATAATAATTTTTTCCAAGGTATAAAGGAAATAAAACTTGTGAAGCCATAATCGATAGCTTGCCATTAAATTTTACATTATTTGCAATTGGCGAATTTAAAGCTACAGCCGGACAAATACCTTTAACTTGGTTTAGACTCTTTCCGAGAAAAATTGACAATACCGGGTGGTGGTATTACAAACACATGAGAGAAGAGAACAAAAAAATGTCTTTGCATAGTAAAGACAAAGTGTCTAACTACAACACTGGAATAGTTATTGTGGACTCTTTGTGCTGGAATCAGATGGCTCAGGTAATCAAATCTTCGAGCACTTTTGATGTCATTCAAACTGAGCGCTATAATTATGGAATTTTCGCCAAGCCTTTTTACAGAGTTAAAATGATTGGGACTCTGGAAATTTTATAAAATTGTTTGTTAGTTGATTAATTTTGAATAATCTGAGTGATTTGAATTTATTTTACAATTTTGTAAATATGAGAATTTAAAGTTTTTTATTTTTTTAAGAATTTTTTGTTTGAAAAATTAAATTAAATACATTTTTGTAGAATAAAATTTTTAAAAAAATGTTTTTAACTTAAAAACATTTATGCAGTAAATATTTAAGATGGCTTGAACGTAGAGCTTATTAAAAAAGTTTTCTTCGATAATTAATTGTTTTAAACAAATGGTTAATTCTATAAAAAAATAAGCTTTTTCGGAAAGAACTTGTCTTGAATATAAGTCTCATTTAAAATACTTTTCAAATTTTTTGAAAAAAAAATTTCCATTTTAGATTTTAATAACTTTCATTCACGATCCGGAAAAACTTAATTCAAGGCATTTATTTATTTTCACCAGCCAATTATTTTTTTTGAAGCAAAAATAACAATATTCTAATTAATTTTTACCTGGTTATTTAATTTTAAATAAATTAATAATTTTTTTTACTTTAAAAATAATAAAAAATTTTTTTAATTTTTTATTTTATTTTTATATATCATCAAATATGGCGTTAATTTTGAGACTAAAAACATATGAATAAAAGAAATAAAAAGATAAAGTAAATGATCTTGAAAAATTTCTTCTTTTTCTGTTTTATTATTTTCTTGCTGGTTCAAATGATGATGATAAAATATTTGAATCTGGATCAACTGTAAATGCCTCAACAGTATATTTTTCCACTTTTCCATGATGAAAATAAGGAATATTCAAAAGAAAAATTCTTTTTCTAAAAACAAAAAATACATTATTTGAGTTTTTCGAGGACACAGATTCTTAATGTGATTTCGGAATTATAGTTTTTAAAGTGTGGAATTTCGAATGACGAAACATTAGCAATTTAATTAATAAGCAGATATACTTAATTTAGTGAAAAAGAAATTCAAAACAACTTAAAATTTATTAGTTATAAGAAAATTGAATTGCAATTGAAAACAAAATTAATTTTTCAATTGCAATTCAATTTTTCAGTAATTAAAATTTGTCAGTAAATTTTATTTTATGTCAGCTTAATTTATTTAAAATGCCTTCTCAAGAAAATTGTTTATTAATTTGTAAATCGGTAAATAAAGAAATATATGAGTTATCAAAAGAGCTTTTTCAGATGTCTAAAAATTGAAAATAAAATAAAAAAATTTAGCGAAAATTATTTTAGCTGTAAACAATCATAGGTCTTGATTCAAAAATATAAGAATCGATGACTCATATCGAACATATTATTCATATCAATTGAAATTTTTACTGACGAAGTAATGCATTTTATTAGCAAAATTTGATGGAAAGTTGATGAACTTAATTTTGATGCAAAATTAATTATTTCACATTTTTATCAGCAAATAAAGGGTATTCTTGATACACTCAGCTTCTGGTCATAGAACCAATAGTTAGAATGTTTTTAGACACTATCAAACATATATCTCAAATAAGTTGGAAATTTTTGGAACATATTTTCATAAAATAGTAAAAAATCTATATTCAAATTTAGTATTTCTGGTTCAATGTGAAATTAAAGTCAAAATTTTCCAGTAAAAAAAGCAATGAAATTTTTAGCAAAAACATATTTGAATTAATTAAAGTTTTTAATTAGAATTTAATTCAAAAACTAAAAATTGAAAAAGACAGAATATTAGAATAATAATTTTTTCCCTTCTACTTCTTCAGAATATATTTTGAAATAGGTGAAACAATTTTATTTCGTTTGTAAAAAATTTTTTAGACCATTATAACAAAATTAATAGATCTTTTTTTTTCATTTTTCAAAATTTGTTTGAAAATTTAAAATGACAAAAAAATTATTTCAATTTTGGTTTAAATTAATCTTTTTCTATGTTGAAAAATAATTATTGAAACAACTTAAAATAATAATTGTCTTTCATATGGTATAAGGTCTGTTTTTGGATTTTTAAAAAGTATAAAATAAAAACAAAACAAACCTTTTTGAGATAAAAAATATTTTTTTTTAATTTTATATATTATATTGATAAAAAATATTTTTTTTAAATTTTATATATTATATTGATAAATAAACAAATTAATTAAAAATTAAATACTAAACTTTAACATGTGTCTTATTCATCAGAACTATATAGTATCCAGAATCTAATGAATCATCAAGCCAATTTTGTTTTCGTCTACGTTTGAATCTATTTCGCATAGAATTTTTAGAAGTGTATTTTTTTCTAATTAATGAAAACAATAAAAAAAACAAAAGTAAAAAAGCTGTCATAACCAAAGTAAAACTAATTATAAAAATTAAAAAATTAAATTTGGCAAAAATGATTGTCAAAATGGAATTTGGATGCGTCTGGTCAATAAGATTGTCGTTGCTTTGGGACTTGACTTCCAAGCTTTGGGCACACTGGCCAACTTTCAAATGAAATTCACAAATAAACTCGATATTGTCATTCAGAGACAAAACTTCCGGACACACATCAAAATATTCCAGTGACCACGCATTCAAGTATGCACTTGAGTAGTTCTTGGCATAAATGCACACAAAATAAACTGAACAGAATAAATGTTTATCCTTGAACATAACATCTAGGCTCAAACTTATCTGGTCATAACCAAACAATTTTAATCGCCTTTCATTAATCAAATTATGATCGGCTTCCAAATTAAACCTGTCCGCTACTAAATTCTGATTTTTTCTGTTCAAATAATTGACAATTTGATACAGGCTGCAAAAGTTGGAAATTAACTTGGGATTTCTTAGGCTAAAATCATTTAGATTCTTCAACTCAAGACAACTGTGCATCCATTGATAATCTGGCAGAGAAAATTTTATAAAATTCAAATTTATTGACAAGGTCCGCAGTTTTGTGAGCCAAGTGAACGCCTTTGGGTGAATGTATCCAATGGGGTTGGCGTCAAGATCCAGAAACTCCAGCTCATCAAGCTCTTCGAACATCAAATGCTCCACTCTTGTCAAATTATTCGACGACAAAGTTAAATATTTTAATTTTTTAAATTTTTTAAAAAATGAGCTTCTAATTTCTGTCACTGAACAATTGACTATTTCTAGTTGCTCGACTGATTCTATCAAAGGAAATAAAAAATATTGTTCATCTAGAATTGGCATGAACGTGTTGTACAATTTTAAATCACTCACAATGCCAACAGGTTCCAAGTCATAAAATGCTGATTTGCTCACTTGAATTTCTCTAATATTTAACAATTTTAATTTAGCCTCGTTTAATAAATTAATCCAATTTAAAATTGTAAAATTAACATTCATTAAATAAAGCTCGAGCTTTAGATTTTTAAAGCTCTTGGACTCTATGAATCTAACTTGAGAGTCGTAGATAAAAAAGGCCAAATTGGCCCCTAGGTTCAATGACTTGATTCGATTTATGTTCGAAAAGGAAATTTTAATAATTGTTGATTTTTGTTTGGGATTTTTTTTGGCCAAATTGTTCAAAATTTGCCTCAAATTTCCGATTGTTCTCGGGCTTATTTCGGTTATACCAGAATTGCTCAGGTCCAAAGAGCAGAGTAAATTGTCAGGCTTGAACTCGTAGTGGACTAAATCGGCAATAGATGGAGCAATTTGGGTCAGGTCCATTTTTCCATTGCAGTTGATGTTTACACAGTTGAAAATGTCGATGTAGTAGGGGCATTTGGTGACTGCTGAGCTGGCCAGAAAAACAAATATTGTTTGGATGAAAAAAAACTTTGCCATTTGGTTGCTTAACCATTCATCTTAAATCTAAATTTTTTTGCTTTTAGTTTTATTTATCCTCAAATTCCGGTAAGGTAAACCTAGTCAAACAAATTCATGAATGAATGGCTAAATAAATAAGAATATATTTTCCGCTTGACCAAACCGATGAATATTTATAAAACTGTGCTCAAATCGGAAATTTTAATTTCAAATCGAAATCTGATATTTTTTGATCAAGCTTTGCCTTTCCTTGAAGTTAGCCTTAAAAACAAAAAAAATCTAATTAAAATACAAACAATGTGATATTTTAATTAAGTTTAAATAAATAAAAATTCATACTCAAAATATTCAATACGAGAAAAAAATTTATCTATTAACAATGAAAATCGAACATTTTCTAAGAGCTTATCTTTATCTAAAAGTATTGAAAAAAATAACAAAACTTTTGGCGTCTACATTGTACAGATTTTGTTTATCATTTTAGTTAGAACGGCGCGCATCTGTGTGTCAATTAATCACTTTTTAAAATTTAAATTAGATTTTTAAAATTCAATTGAGAGAAAAGCTTGCCTAATATTTAATTTTTGGATTTGATTTAGAATAGGTGAGAAATAGCTATGATAAACTAAAATAATATCTATATTGCATAATAAAACAAGTCCCATAGCTAGATCAAACTATTCAATTTAGCAAAATCCCCCTAATTAACATTTGAAATACACAATTAGATCTCAGTTTGATACATTTTGGCTAAGATTATGCGGCTATGTTTTTTAATCTATTGAAATTTTTTAGTCAAAATCTTGCTTTAAGATTTTTATTTTTAAAAAAAGTGACAAATGAAAAAAAAATAAGGTCTTTGTTCTCTTTTGTGTAAATATTGGTGCCCATATTTAACTTAAATCTCGTGGCCTCAAGATTTTGTTTGAGCTTAAGAGCACAATTGGATTTTTAAAGTATAAGAAAAATTTGCAAATGTCTCCACTTTTGAAATTTTTTAAATCATTGAAAACAACAGACACATCTTTTAGTAATTAATTTATATTGAGAAAATTCGGTAAAAATGCTCCAAATTTGTATCCAAAATTTTGTCTCAAATTTAATTTGACATGTATTTGATTGAATGATAAACAAAATTCTTTTTTATTTTTTGTAGAAATTATTTACCTGAGCATAATTTGATGAATAAAAGAAAAATTAATTACATTTTAAATAATTGAAAAAATAAAGATAGTTATCTTAATTTAAAATAAGCATTTAAAATCTAATCATTTAAGTGTCTTTGATTTTTTTAAATCCCACAAATCCAAATTATTTTTATTCATGAGCTTTTTAAATTGAATAAGTTTAGATAAGCGTTTTTTTAAGATGTAAAAATTTTTTTATTCAAATATTCAATTTTAGTAAATAAAAATAAAAAGTAAGAGAATTCACTTAAATTGTAAGAAAAACAAAATTTAAAGTAAATTTTAACCTTGATAGTTGATTAAGCCATTGTTATGAAAAAAATCTGGGTAAGCTAAAACATCAAAACATATGTTTCAAAGCTAATCTGATTTGGTCTGGTATTTATCATTAGAATTTTCAAAAAATTTAGTTTTCTCTAAAATTTAGATTTTATGTGTCTGATTAAATTTATCCGAACATAAGTCCTTAGTTATTTAATATGTTAAAAATTATTTATTAATATAGTCATTTTTTACTATAAAACAAATTGGAATACTTTAAACAGAATTTAATTTGTTTCCTCATATTTTTCTCGAAATTTTTATCTTTTTGTAAATAAGAACAAATTCATTTTTATTCGGATGCAATTTTTTTTATTCTGTTTTTAATTAAAAAATGGCAAAAAGTCCTAAGTGTTAGTCCTTCAAAAAAAGTCAAAAAAATAAATGATGAGGTAAATAATTCTAATATTTTAAAAAATCGAATATTTAATAATCTTGAAATTTAGTTTAATTCTGTTGATTCACTAGGAGCCAATAAAAAAAATTAAAAAAGGTTCAGAAATTAAAAATTTTTATAAATAATATTACGCAAGTCCTCAAAATATAAAAAAAAAAATCCAATGTAATAAAGATAAAATCTCAAAAATATAATAAATCCAAATATTTATTGTTTTATAAAAAAAACATCTTGACTTGCCTTTTAAATTAAATTAAAATTTAAACTCTATTTCTTAAAAAAAGAATTGAGTTTGAATTGACTTAAAATAATTTCTCTAAAAAATTACATAAATACAAGAATGAATCCAATCTGGAAAATATTGGTTATGGTCACATTTTTCAACAATTTTAAGCCAAATTTTTGTCAAAATATGAATCAATTTGAAAAGCTTTGGATAAACGGATCAAAAGACTTGACTGTGTCGGAACAATTTAGAAGCGCTTATTCCTTGTACACTGTTCAAAGCTTGAGTCTTTTAAAATGTGCCTCTTTTTGTTCTCAAAACAATAATTGTGTCATTTTTTCGATAAAAAAATCTGAAAATAATTCCGAATGTGAATTTTTTTCTTCTCAAAATTTGGATGAATCTAAAATCATTTCAAAAAGTGATTTATCTGTATACAGAAAAAAACTTAATAATTTAGAAACAACTTTTACAACTACAACATCCACTACTACAATAACCACAACAACAACTACAATTACAACAACAACCGCTGACTATACTTGTCTTGGTGACGATTGCTCGTGTTTTGATAGCATGAGGTGGTGTAAAAATATTTTTATGTCTGAAAAATAATTTAAGATTTCAATTTTTAGTTATTTTTCAAAATCTTTAAGTAAATGTGTAAAATGTAGAGATGGTTGGACAGCATACAAAAGTATTTGCTATCAGGGATTCAGTAGTGTTAAAAGATGGCAAGACTTTGTCAGCTATTGCTCTTCCCTTAATTCATCACTCTTGATTGCAGACAACTCTGAAAAATTTGACTTCTTTAGGCCAATATCAAGAGATCTTACTACAGCTAGTGGAAATCAGCGTACTTGGGTAAATCATTAGTTTTTTTTTCAATTTAATTTTTTTATTTAAAATTAAGGTTTATGCCAAATATGATGTTATTGCAGTTTATCAATGGAATAATTTAAACCCAATTAATACATCATTTTTTAATAATGGAATATTAACTAGTTTTACTGGATGTTTTTGTTATTATACTACTCCATCATCACTTTTGATCATTACTGGATGCACGATGAGATCTAATGGAATTTGTGAATATGGTGACTGACTTAAAATCTTTTTTAATTATTTTTGATTGTAATTTTAGGTAATGACAATGGTCGAATAATTCGTCACTTTGTTTTTTTCTTTTTTCAGTTTGTAAAATTATCCAAAAACAATCTATAAATAATTTTTCGTTTAGTTTTTTTCCTGGTAACATTATTATTCATTTTTCATTTGCTTATTTTGTTTAATTTAATATATATTTTAGATTTTTTATTTTGTTAATTAAATAAATGTTGTAATAATAATAAGCGCTTAGATAAAAAACCGAATTTTCTAAATTTTAATTTTTTGATTTAAAAAGATAACATATTTAGAAAAATGCTTTGATCTCTAATTACTCTATTACTGTATATCCTTGTTTAGGGATGCGTGGGTTAAAACCCTTGTTTCCGTATATTGTGCATGCAACGAAATGGACCTTACCGTGCTTGCACTTTTATTTCACCCTTTTCTAAACCCTGCGTTTAAAAAAAAGGTTCAACTTAAAAAGCAGGATTTATAAAAGAGATTCTTTTTTAAATTCGGCAATTAGATTAAAGAAAAGAGGTTATTTTTAAAATTTTATTACATTTTTTACATAAGAGCGTGGTTAAAATTTAAATTAAAAAAAATATTAAAATAACATTTATTTATAATTAATAATATTTCAAATAATCTCTTTAAAAACCCGCTTGGTTGTTCCTAAAAGGCGGAATGCGGAAAACAGAATTCCGTAAAATTAATTCCGCTAAATTCTAATACAAAATTCCGCAAAATTACCTACTAAAAAGCGGAATTTCCGTCTTTTAGTAAATTTCTGAATTCCAGCCGAATTCATCTTGCGGAATTGAATGATATAAAATTTAATAATATAATTATAAAGTAATTTGACTTTTAAATGCTAATATTTAAATAAAAGCAAAATTTAGCATTGCAAAAATAAATTAATTTGAAAAAATTTTATGTGGTATGTTTTCAATTCGATACCACTTTTAATATGACTGGACATTGTGTATCCGTCCTGTCATATATTCATCCAATTCTAGAACACAATAACTTAGAAAAAATTCTTTTTGTAGTTTTAGCTTTTTTTCTCCACGAAAAGATGTTTGAAAGGTCTCATAATGAGTTCTAGCGTTAAATAAGTGAAGTACTACCTGAAATGAGTGATTTAGGATTTATTGTTACCGATTTTGAGAACGCTTTTAGTAACGCAATTAAAAGAAACTTTCCAAATGTACTTCTTATCAGATGTTGGAACCATTTTTGGAAATCTACTGAACTTTGGATAATTAGTAAAAAAACAATGTCAACAGACGACGTAGGATTCTATTGTGACTTTTTACAAGAGTTATTTTTACAACCTAATAAAAATTTATTTAATTCAAAATTTGAAAAAAAAACCAGCTTATAAAAAATGTTTGGGTCAGATAATTCCAGCTTGGAAATCTGAATTCACCAATTTCGACCATTGTCATTACCTAAAATTACAATCAAAAATAATTAAAAAAGATTCTAAGTCAGTCACCATATTCACAAATTCCATTAGATCTAATCGTGCATCCAGTAATGATCAAAAGTGATGATGGAGTAGTATAATAACAAAAACATCCAGTAAAACTAGTTAATATTCCTCTAGATACCTCTAGATGTGTTGATTCTAAGCTTAAACGAATTATCAGTTTATAATCAAAAAAATTTGGCTTTGGTAACCGTGATAATTACAGAATGAGACCCGAATTTAAAGATTTTCTCTAATAATATTTTTCTGAAATACCATTTTGAGTTTTAACATTAAAAAAGAAAGTTACTTTAACCTATTCTTAAAATTACAAAAATATCAAGTATCAGTTTATGATCATTCAAACTAATATAAATAATTTCCCTAGACTAAAAAATTTAGTTAAAATTAAAATTTACAATATAGCCATATTTGAAAATTTTAGAAAGAATCTTGTCAACTAAAGTGTTAAATAAGAATATTTTTTCTTAGGTCATAATATTTTTAATTTTAAAAGCTTTTGGCCAAATTTTAGGGTACATAAATGATAAGAAAAATTATTGGTAGATCGAAAAATTTTGATGTTTTTTTTAATTAAAAATTAAATTCAAAATTAATTAGTCAAAAAATATTACCAAGGGCTCACAAATTTATCAGCCACAGTTTTTGAATCAATAATGAATATTTAAAAATAGACTGAAAAAGCAATATTTTTTTCAATAAAAATTATAAAAAAGGGAAAGAGATGTAAAAAGTTTCTAAATTAATAATGTCAATTTAATATAAAGCGTAAAAGAGAGGAAATAAATTTTAGAAAAATCACGAAGAAAAATATTTTATTAAGTATTAAAATCGAGAAATATAATAGATTATTTTGGATATCATTGATTTTTATTTTGAAAAATTTATCAAGTGCTAAATAAATTTTCTTTATATAAAATTTAATAACGAAAATTTTCATTAAAAAAAAGTATTGAGTTTGAATTGACTTAAAATAATTTCTCTAAAAAATTACATAAATACAAGAATGAAGCCAATCTGGAAAATATTGATTATGGTCACATTTTTTAACAATTTTAAGCCAAATTTTTGTCAAAATATGAATCAATTTGAAAAGCTTTGGATAAACGGATCGACAGACTTGACTGTGTCAGAACAATTTAGAAGCGCTTATTCCTTGTATACTGTTGAAGACTTGAGTCTTTTAAAATGTGCCTCTTTTTGTTCTACAAACAATAATTGTGTCATTTTTTCGATAAAAAAATCTGAAAATAATTCCGAATGTGAATTTTTTTCTTCTGAAAATTTGGATGAATCTAAAATCATTTCAAAAAGCGATTCATCTGTATACAGGAAAAAACTTAATAATTTAAAAACAACTTTTACAACTACAACATCCACTACTACAATAACCACAACAACAACTACAATTACAACAACAACCGCTGACTATACTTGTCTTGGTGACGATTGCTCGTGTTTTGATAGCATGAGGTGATATAAAAATATTTTTTTTGCTTGAAAAATAATTCAAGATTTCAATTTTTAGTTATTTTTCAAAATCTTTAAGTAAATGTGTAAAATGTAGAGATGGTTGGACAGCATACAAAAGTATTTGCTATCAGGGATTCAGTAGTGTTAAAAGATGGCAAGACTTTGTCAACTACTGTTCTTCCCTTAATTCATCACTCTTGATTGCAGACAACTCTGAAAAATTTGACTTCTTTAGACCAATATCAAGAGATCTTACTACAGCTAGTGGAAATCAGCGTACTTGGGTAAATCATCAGTTTTTTTTCAATTCAATTTTTTTTATTTAAAATTAAGGTTTATGCCAAATATGATGTTATTGGAGTTTATCAATGGAATAATTTGAACCCAATTAATACATCATTTTTTGATAATGGAATATTTACCAGTAATACTGGATGTTTTTGCTATTACACAACTCCTAGTTCTTTATTAATTATCACTGGGTGTACTCTTTCTTCAAATGGTATATGTGAATACGGTAATTAATTTATTAAAGTCTAAAATTAAATACGCAGTAAATAAATCGAGTTTATTTTAGAAAATCCAAAATTTTTATTTAGTTTTAATAAAATGATTAATAAAAAAATTATAACAAATTTTTGAATTTGATTATAATAATAATAATATAAATCAGTGTTATATTTTTAATTGTTTTTCTTTTAAAATTAGTCAAAAAAATTGTCTAATTATTTTTAAAACTATTCTTTTATTTTGCTCGTGGTACGTATGGAGGGGAGCCGGTTCCAGTTTTCCATAACTCTGTTCAATATAAATTTCTTTCTATGACTAATTTTGGCCTTTGTATTCGAATGTTATTTGCTAGGGTTTCAACCAATAGTGAATTCATTAATTTATTCGGATTGTACCAATCTTCCTTGATTAAACCATTGTTGATCTAATAGTACTCAATGAGCTCACCCCGCTCTTTTCGAGTTGTAAGTGAAGTCAGTCCAAGTACCTCTAGTCTCTTATTAAGTCCTCAAAAGTCAGTAATTAGTCCACTTTTTGGCATTTTCAAAAATGACATACCAAAAAAAAACAAAACAAACTGCCAATACTCACTTTTTTTTAAATGATTTGGCTCCTTTTTTATTTTCAATAAGATAGGAAATCTCTTGAAAAATGATTAAAAATTACCTGAAAGAAGTTGAAAAAAGGCTTTTCAAATGAAAAATGAAAATTTCTATTGAAAAGTCATGTTGTATGATCTATGAGAAAAAACCAAAAGTTAAAATCAATCTTGACCTTAAAATTAATAAAAGAAATTTAAATAATGAGGAAAAGTCAAATTTTTAGGCATCACAGTAGACTCAAAATTTACATTTAGTCCAATGGTTAAGAAGCTTAAATATGATACCGTCTCCAATATTTTGCACTTTGGATAAACATCTAATTACTTTTTGAGTTAAGTGAGAGATATGTCAGGGCAGCATTGAGTAATTTTGTTCCATTGGTCGTCAGAGGTTTTTTGAAATTGGGTACAAAAGAACAGAACAAAATGATAAAAATTTGAATATTTTTTTTCCTAAAAGTTTAAAATTAGTTCCGTGAATGCAACATAATGCAACATTCAAAGTTGCATCAACTGTCAAAGTCTGCTAATGATGTGCAAAATCTCTGCAAAATGCACTACGCTCGAATAAATTTAAACCCAATTTCTGTTGAATTCTGCAAATTTAGCAGACCTTAATATTTGATGCAACTTTGAATATTGCACCATATCGCAATCACTAATTTTAAATTTTAAGAAATAAAGTTATCCAATTTTTTTCTGTTCTTTTTATCATTTTGTACTGAATTTCACAAAACCGTCGTCAGACTGGGGGAAGAATAGAGAAGGTTTCGAATCAAGAAATATCGAATATTTATCGATATATCCTTTAGTTACCATTTTTAACCATTTCGTGAACAAATGTATTGTCATCGACGAATGGCGACTTGGTAACATCACGCCCCTCCCCTAAGTGCTTAATCCATGCGACATGCGACCAATTGCCATCACTTCGACACCATCTAAGATCATGGAGCGCATTATCACCAAGCAGATACTGTGCCTTGTTCGTGCTAGGCTCCTCGCGAACAAGCAATTTGGCTCCCTAACTGGTAGATGCACCAACGATGCATTGATTATTGTATTAGATGAATGGGGAAAAGCTATAGACAGTGGTCATCAGAAGGTGATAGAAATTTCTTCGACTTCACCAAAGCATTCGACTTGGTTGACCATGAACGACTCATTATCAAGATCGAGTCTATGCTTCCTCAATGACTTATCACTTGGATTGCAACTTGGCTGTCACATCGTAAGCAACGAGTTGTCTACAGAGGTAAGGCAACAAAATGGCGAGATGTACGTGCTGGTGTTATTCAGGGCAGTGTCCTCGGACCTATCCTATTCCTCCTCTTCATACTCGACATTAAAGAGTACCTGCCTCCTGGAGTTGATTTACTAACGCAGGCCGACGACATTCTAGCTTACATTGTAGGTAACACATTTGGTTAGTAACACATGGTAACACATTTTTTCCCACTGTTTATTTGCTCGGCCAAATTCTTGAGACAGTCAAGTCCTATATGTATTTCGGCTTTGAGCTCTCTGACTCGCTCGACCCCGATCTCCAATGGAGGCGTGTAAGCTCAGTTGTCAGCCCTGTCGAGTTCTTGCTCAAGCAGCTTAAACTCAGTGGATGGTCTACACCGATGCTCATCAGTACATACAGAGCATATTGTCTCAGCCACTTTACTTACAGCGTCGTAATTCTTAACTCAACCTCTGCTGCTGCTAAGTGTGAACTAAACGCTTTCAATTCACGTTTATGGCGTATCATTAGAATCGACGATCAGATTGCAGGCTCTAACAACCAAAGTGCAAGAGCTAGTCTCTATTTTGCTTGATTGTAAAACTAATTTATATCTTTATTAGTCAAATCTTTATTTTACATTTTATTACAATAATTATTTTACAATTATATTTATTTCTCAATTCAATAATTTTAATCAATAAAACGTTTAAATCTTAATATCTAACTCCATTGTGTAATTGCTGCCTAACAATTTCTTCTATTTTTCCTGAATTATCAAATATTCAAACCTGTCTAACCTGTACCTATTTCAACAAATCGTTTTTAATTTTCTATTTTTTATTTAGACTTATTTATCCTTTTTTTCTTTTATTTTATTTAACTTAACAAAATATTATTTTTATTAATATAAATTAATTTTTAATGAATTGAATTTTTTGAATTAATGTATTTTAGTACGATTTTGTCTTTAATCTAGAATAAACTATTTTTCTTTCAATTCTTAATGTTATTTTATTAAATTTTAAATTTACTTAATAAAACAACTATTATGATTAAAAATTTAACATTTTAAAACAAATCATGAATGTTTTGCTTTTGGTTTAATAATTAACGAAGAAAATTGTAAATTTGCGTAAATTTTCAAAAGTTAAAAATCATAAATTTACGAAATTTTTGGTACATTTTTGTACAAATGAAAATGTTCATAAAATTAAAAGCTTTAGCGTCTTTTTGGTCCTCTTTTTGGTTTAGGAACTTGATGTTTTTCTATGAAAAAAAGATTTGATTTCTTTTTCAATTATTGAAAAAATGATTGAAAAAGATGCCATGAAAATTAGTTTCTTAGATTACATAAAAAGTAATAATGAATGTCAACAAAGATACTGACGTAAATAACACCTCCATCTAATTATTATTTTTTAAATCCAAAACCAAAATAGATCCAACTAAGGTTTAGAACTTTATTTTAATTATTTTTTTATATTTTTATAATGATTGAGCCTTAGCTCGATACTGATAAAAAATAAATAAAATTAGCAAGTTTAATTTAGAAATTAATCTATTAAAATTAGCAGTTAAAAATCAATTTTTAGCAAGTTTAATACAGCAAGTTTTGTTCAAAAAAAATAAAAATTTAATATTGCTGACAAATATTCCCTATAATTTACAAAATTTTTTTTGAATAAATCTAATAAAATTTATTTTACTTCATGTTTAGGGTGCTCATAAATAAGGCGCTCGTTCCTTGTAAATTACAGAAATAATATATCAAATTATCAAATTTATCAAATTAACAGTTCTTGAATGGGTGACTTAAGTTTAAAAATTCCATCTATTTTTACTTAACTAATGTGGATACTTGACTGAGAAGTTTTTGTAATTATCTGGAATTAAATACGATTTTTGATGAAAGAGATTAATAGTTTTTTATTTATTTGTTTATCTATACCGAGCTAAAGCTGCTTCAGATTAAAAAAAATTAAAAATCAAAAAACCAAAAAAGTTTAAAAATAAAAAAAATCTTAAAGAAATAGTTAGTTTAATTGAAAAGGATTAATGACATCTGCTTCATGTTTAAGCATTTCAGGAAGGAAAGAATAAATAGTAAGGTAGAAATTAGATTGATTCAGGTGATCGATTTATCTGGACTTATAACCCGCTTTGTATTCCTTCACTAATCTGACAAACAATGGAACAGAATGATTCCAACTAAGGTTTAAAAAGTTTTCCTAATGTTTTATTTGTTAATAACAACGTTTCTCAATTTGATTCAGTTATTATTGAATAAAAATTTAATTAAGAATGAAAATTAATGCCATGAAACTTAGTTTCTAATATAACGTAAAAAGTAATAATGAATGTCAACAAAGATACTGACGTAAATAACACCTAAACTTCTCTAACTAATCATTAGTTATTAAGTCAAGCCTCACAGGCAAAAGAGTAATAAAAAGAAAAGAAAGGAATTTTGAAAATTGAGTTAAAAATTATCAATGAGTTGAGAAAATATTTTTTTAAATTATTTTATTTTTTAAAACTACACAATATGTAAAACATACATTACAATTATTTAAATTAATTCAAAGATTAATTTTAATATATATAGATAAACTCTCTGAATTGAAATGATATTTTGAATTGATTATCAGAATTGATTATAAGATGCCTTTTCTATAAGCCCTAAATTCAAATAATCAGATACAGCTAATAAATAAATTTTATAAAAACAAAAAATATTATATATATTAAAAAGATTTATTGGTTGATTTTAAAGTCGATTTATTCAGAAGATAAATGTCTCCATTTTTTTGACAGATAGTACATTAAACATTAGAGTATTCGCAAATTCCGCTTGTTGATGAAAAACACCCGGAAATGTCTAAAAGAGAATTAGGGAAAGTATAATATCCAAAGCATCCAGTAAAAGTTATTACGCCTGAAACTAACGATACGTTCAAAGGATTTAGATTCATCCAATTGAAAACATTAATAGTATCATACCTTGCGTAGACCTAATCATTAAAAAGGTATCAAAAAAAGTTAAGCACTTATTGAAAATTTTACCCAAGTTCGTTGATTGCCACTTATTGCCGAAAGATCTCTTGAGACACTCTGAAAAAATTGAAACTTTTCATTATCATCGGCAATTAGCAGAGTTGAATTAAGTGATGCACAATAATCAACATATTCTTGCCAAGTTTTGGGTTGTGGGAACGCTCTATAACAAATTGATTTAAAGGGTAGCCACAGATCTCTACATTGATTTATATTCGATTGTATGACTTTTTTTCTGTATACAGATGAATCACTTTTTGAAATGATTTTAGATTCATCCAAATTTTGAGAAGAAAAAAATTCACATTCGGACTTATTTTCAGATTTTTTTATCGAAAAAATGACACAATTATTTTTTGTAGAACAAAAAGAGGCACATTTTAAAAGACTCAAGCTTTGAAAAGTATACAAGGAATAAGCGCTTCTAAATTGTTCTGACACAGTCAAGTCTGTCGATCCGTTTATCCAAAGCTTTTCAAATTGATTCATATTTTGACAAAAATTTGGCTTAAAATTGTTGAAAAATGTGACCATCATCAATATTTGCCAGATTGACTTCATTTTAAATTTAAATTTCAGTATTTTTTTCTCTTGATATGTTAGAAAGATTTTAGCTGAAAATTTTTCGGTTTAGTGTTTATCGGATTTTAAATTATATCTGAAAAAATAATATGTAAAATTTAATGAATAAAAAAAGTAAGAAAACTCAGTGATTTTGAATTACCTCAGCTTTTTCTTAAAAAAATGACTCCGAAACTTAACAAAATATTATTTTTATTAATATGAATTAATTTTTAATGAATTGAATTTTTTTGAAATAATGTATTTTAGTTCGATTTTGTTTTTAATCTAAAATGAACTATTTTTATTTCAATTCTTAATGTTATTTTATTAAATTTTAAAATTTACTTAATAAAACAACTATTATGATTAAAAATTTAACATTTTAAAACAAATCATGAATGTTTTGCTTTTGGTTTAGTTCAATAATTAACGAAGAAAATTGTAAATTTGCGTAAATTTTCAAAAGTTAAAAATCATAAATTTACGAAATTTTAGGTACATTTTTGTACAAATGAAAATGTCCAAAAAATTAAAAGCTTTAGCGTCTTTTTGGTTTAGGAACTTGATGTTTTTCTATGAAAAAAAGATTTGATTTCTTTTTCAATTATTAAAAAAATGATTGAAAAAGATGCCATGAAAATTAGTTTCTTAGATTACATAAAAAGTAATAATGAATGTCATCAAAGATACTGACGTAAATAACACCTCCATCTAATTATTATTTTTTAAATCCAAAACCAAAATAGATCCAACTAAGGTTTAAAAAGTTTTCCTAATGTTTAATTTGTTAATAACAACGTTCCTCAATTCGATTCAGTTATTATTGAATAAAAATTTAATTAAGAATGAAAATTAATGCCATGAAACTTAGTTTCTAATATAACGTGAAAAGTAATAATGAATGTCAACAAAGATACTGACGTAAATAACACCTAATGATAAATAACCCCTCTATTTAATTATTATTTTTTAAATCCAAAACCAAAATAGATCCAACTAAGGTTTAAAAAGTTTTCCTAATGTTTTATTTGTTAATAACAACGTCCCTTAATTTGATTCAGTTATTATTAAATAAAAATTTAATTACGAATGAAAATTAATGCCATGAAACTTAGTTTCTAAGATCTTTAAAAATATATTAAAATTTAGATGTTTATTAGGTGTATTAATTAAACTAAAAATATATAATTGACCTTTTCTATTGATTTATTTTGGTACAAAGTAATTCAGAAGAAAATTCATCATACGAAAAGCCAAAAAAAATCCTAAGAGTTTGATCTTACTGGGAAGATGAGAACAATTCCAATGTGTAATGATGTTTTTATGAACATTTTTAAAAATATATTAAAATTATGACTAATGGACAACATTTTTGTATTATTCAATTTTACAATTATCATTTTTTTATTATTTTTTTATGCTAACTGACCATTCATTTATTCAAGTTTTCATCTAATACAGCTTTTAAATTTTTTAACTTATTCAACAATTCAATTTATCAATTTTTATTACTCGTTCAACGTTCACATTATTAAATCCAATAATTTTTTTATAAACTTTATTTTTTAATAGTTTTATACTTTTCCAAACTTTGGTAAATAAAAAAGAAAATTAAGTGATTTTTTGTAAAATGTTTCACTGAGTGTTTATATCTTGAAATATGGCTGAAAATTTGTTCACATATAATTTATGAAATGCTATTTATTAAAATTTTAATTTTTAATTATGTAAATTTAAAAAAATTTATAACTAATTTAAAAAAGATTTTTATAATTATAAAAATTATTTAAAGACCAAAAACTATTATATATTTAGAATAAATATAAATATCAGGATATTTGGCACTGAAATATCTAACTAAGATTAATAGAAAATTTGTATTTTAATAAATATTTTTTAAATTTTTTATCAATGAGCATTTATTTATAAAAAAAAATTAGCACTTTTTAAGAATTTATGGATTTTTTTTCAAATGATAATTCGCTTTATGTTTTATCTTTTTCATTCTTTTCATTATATATCAATTGTTTAATAAAATTAATTTAATTAAAAAAATTTTCATTTGAACAAATTGTAAAAACAAGAAACTAAATAGAAGATTAAGTATTTACTTTTTTGAAAATTGAATAGCTGATTAATTGAAAAGTTGAATTATTTTAAAAAAGAATAATTGAAATGTTGAAAAATTGAAAAAATGAAAAGTTGAATAAAAGAATAATTAAAAAGTTGAAAGACAGAATAATTGAATAGCAAAATAAATTTAAAAAAATTGAAAGTTGAAAAGTTGAATTAGTTAAAAAAAGAATAATTGAAAAATTGAATAGTTGAATAAGTTAAAAAATTGAAAAGCCGAAGAATTGTATAGATGAATTAAAGATATTTAAGTTGTTTAATACAAATTATTGACCAAATATTTAAACATGTCCAACCTCTAGATATTTCAACATATCGTTATTAATTTTCTTTTTATTACTTAGACTTATTTATCTTTTTTTTTAATATTTTTTTTTTTTATCTTATCTAACTTTATTTATTTTTTTATATATATTTTTATTCTGAAGGAGCATTAGCTCGATACAGATAAACAAATAAATAAAAATTTTTGTCCATGAATGAAAATTAAAGTTTTAATTAAAACATAGTATTTATGTTTTTGCCGCCAAAAAAAAGAGCTGATTAAATTTCATAATTTTTCTTCATTAAAAAACCAATTTTTGTATGAATCTAAGAGGACTGAAGATTAACTTTATCAATAATCACGCTTTAATTTTAATATTAATGTTTCCATGACAATTTAAAATAGATGTAAAGGTTATGATATTTTTTTATTAAAATTTTTCAAAATTAAAAAAGGAAAATAATCTTATTTGAAAATTGTAAAATACAAAATGTCCGGCACAGTTGCATTAGAAGCTCAGCTAAATGGTTATCTAAAAGAGGTAGCTATGACATATTAAAAGTAGAAAAAAAATTAATTTTTTTAAAGTATTTAGATCATTATGGCTTCGATTCCACTTTGAAAAAATTTACCGAGGAATGTTCTACCAAAGGAAAATCAATTTTGGAAATAGAAAAATTAAATAACACGAACCCCAAAATCAATCTAATCTTGGTAATTATTTTCACTTGTAGAAGCAGTAGATTTAAGCAAATTTTTTTTTTAGAATGAAATGATCGGCCTTTTTATACAAGGACAGCGGAAAGACTTTTTTCGCAGATGGTCTGAATACATCGCACCAGATCTAATAAACGAAGACTTACATGCTCAAAAGCTTGAACTCGAACTAAACATTCACTTTGCTGTTTATCCATTTAGAAAAAATGTTCGAATAAAAAAATTAATTATTTTAAATTTAAAAATTTTTAATTTTAGACAAATTCAAGAGAAGGAATGAACGCGTTTAAGGAATACATAGAGAACAAAGGTAGAGTTTTATGCCAGACTAAAGAATTTTTGCCCTATTTCGGCCTTCCATACCACCAAAATCCACAAGACGGATATCCTGAGCTTTTCAATGTAAACAAATAAACTGTTTCAAAATTTTTAGACTATTTTAATTTTAAATATTTAGGAAGCATGGGTTGCTGATTTACAAAATAAACTGGAAGAATTTATGAAGAATGCCCTGAGAAATAAAAATCAGCCCAAGTTGGTTGAGCTTGTATCCCAACAGTCTGATTCGAATTCCAATTTTGAAATAGCCAGACTAAAGCAACAATTGGCCGAATCTGAAAAAAGAACCATGGCCTTTATGCGAAAATTCAACCGGGTTCAGTCTGAATACCACTCGTTGATTGGCATTACAGCCGAATTGGTCGACAGTCTGGAAAATTCTATTAATGGAAAACCGGTCAGCAATGAATACATTCAAAATATATGCTTCAAGCTCTTTAACACACAACTAAAACAAACCATTGATTTTACAAGACCCGGAACTGCCGGAGACCATATCCGCAACTCGTTAGCCTACCAAAAACTCATACCGTACAAATTTTAATTTTTGATTTTTATTAAAAAATAAATTTTTTAAGAGAAAAATCGGATCTGAAAAAAACCATTCCATCACTGGATTTTGTTAAAATAAAGCATGACTTGACTCACCAGCATGAAAAACGTCAGCTTGCGCTGCTCCAAGCGTTGCGCTGGAGACTTACCAAAGCTGAATCAACTGAACAGCGGCAAAAAATTTTAACTTCCTTCATAGCATCAGATTTGCTCAACTTCCGCAATGAGAAGCCAACAAACAGCATAATAGATTTACTCAAATCGCCGAATGAATTGATTAAACAGTTCATGGCTAGAATGATAAACACTTTGGCTTCACTCAATTATGGCCGCAGCTATTTGGCATCAAGTCCAGATTTGGTCAAAAATATGATCCTGGCTCTCAGGCACGAAAAAGAGGATACTTATACGAAAAAAAATTTACTAGCTGCTCTGCAAAAGTTGAGCTTAAGACACAATTTACATTTATTGATGATCAATGAGAATGCTATTGATTATCTAGTTGATCTTTTTGAAGACAACGAGTCCCTGAGTGACTATTCTTTGGAGTATGCGGTGGCGCTGTTTATGAATTTGACCCTTAAAAAGGCTGGAAAATACAAATGTGTTAGTGATCACAAGCGAATACTTAAAGTTTTGACCGAATTGTTGTCAAATTCGTCGGTTGAGGCTCAGAATTATTTAAATGGCGCTTTGTATAGCATTTTGACTGTTCCCCAGATAAGACTTTATGCCAAAGAAATTGTAAAATTTTTGCCTCTTAACTCTAAATGCTAATTTGAACCATTTGTTTTATCAAGAAATACTTTAACCAAGAATAGGCCAAAGATTTTTTCCTGGGTAATTGACAACTTAGAGAAAATTTTTCTTATTTACTTTTCGCTAATTTGTCTGTTTACCTTTTTTACCAATACAGTCAATCTTCGATATAACGAGCAAGTTGGGCGGAAATTTCGTTGCTCGTTATATCGAAATTGCATTGAAAAAGATGGGCAAAAAAATTTTTTTTTCAAAATGTTTATTGGTAAAAAAATAAATAAAAAAGGAAAAAAAATACAAAATTATTGTTTTTTTACAAAATCTTTAATAGATTTTTGTTTGGTATTAAATTTTTCAATCACAACAGTTACGTTGCTATACTTTTGAACTTGTTCGAACCAAAACAAAACGGCTTTATCGACATCATCGAAACTCGATAATTTGATTCTTTTTTTTTCTGGACCGCACAAGTTCTTCTCAAAGTGCTCTAAAATTTTTTCTTTAGACGAGAGAATTGTCGAAATGGTCGATGTGTTGACGCTATACTCTTTTGCGAGAATTGAAGTAGCGATTTTTTGTTCGCAATGTTTTTTTATTATTTCAACTTTTGTTTCAAGTGAAATACACTTTCTTTTTTTTGATTAAGATTGGACATTTTTTATAAACAATTAGATAGGAAATGTTTTCTGGTGATTTATAGTTATTCATGAAGATAAGTTAATTGTTTTATTTTTATTTTTTTTTATATAAAAAGTGTGAAAAAATTTCTTTTGTTCAAGCTCGTTATAGGAAGATTTTATTCTTAAGAAAATGATTAAGCGGTATTTCATTATAAGCTCGTTATATCAAGTTTTCGTTATATCGAAACTCGTTATATCGAATTAATTTTTATATCTTTTTCTATAGCTCGTAATCGGTTCTAGCCAAGTTGCTCGTTATAAAGGGTTTCTCGTTATATGGGGTCTCGTTATACGGAGGATTGACTGTAGTTTTATGTCCCAAATAAATAATGGTTTTATTAGAATTTAATTTTTTTTTAAATCATTTTTTTAAATGAACGCCTTATAGACGATGTTAAAAAATTAAAATTAAAATTTTTTTAAAATAAGACAAGAGTTTGAAGATTTTCTAAAAAAAGATCTAATTTGAAATTTAAATTTTTTTTTAAATTTCGATAATTAATATTCATTTTGTTCTCTTTTTTTCTTTTCTTTTTTCTTAATTTTCTTTTTTTCTTAATTTCTTAATTTATCTAAACAAGCTCAAATTATATTAAAATTTAAGAAAAGCAGTCCAACAGTTATTATTGATGATAAATATCCGGGTCTAGCCTGTTATGTGACCTGATGACTAATACTAGTTTGGTGACCGGAGTTTTTTTCGAGTCACATAAGTTCGAGTCACACTAATTAAGACCAAAAATTTTTTTTTTATAATTTTAATTTTTTATTGAAAAAATTTTTGTGACCCAACAAAATATTTTAGTGACTCTTTTTAAAATCTAAAAATTTATAGAATTAATGTTTATTTAAGTAATTGATTTTTTTAAAGTTTGATAAAGTTTTAAAAAATGAGAAATATTCCTAATTTGTTTTAATCAGTGCATTTTCGACTTAAGTAAATTAAAATTTTTTAAAAAATTTGCCAAATATATCGAATTCCATTGGATTTGTATGCTTGCTTAAGGCTCTCTTCAACGCCAATACTGTATCATTTGATGCAGCTGTGACCGGTGGCATTTGAGAAAGTTTTTTAGTATTAATTTGAATGACTTCAAATTCAGAACAAACATTATTATTATTATCTCGATTCTTCAACTAATGCAATATCACCACCTTGTTAATCTGAATCCTTTTCAGAGAACCATTATTATAAAATAAGAAAAGAAATTTAAAATTTTTTAAACATTTTAAATTTTAAATTTTTTGGGACTAATAAAACTGTAAATTTTTGTTATCGTTGGTGACCAAATATGTGACCGAAACTTATATGACCCGAAAAAAAAAATCTCCGGTCACTGAACTGGCATAAGTCATCAAGTCACATATTATAATACACTAAAACCAAGTTGTGGCGGTTTTTGAGTAATTTTAAGTAAAATTGTTTTTTTTTACTTAAAAAATGAAAAATTCAAAAAAATTATTGAATCATCATAGATTTTTTTTAAAAATTCAAATATTAAAATATTAATCAAAATTTTAATTTTTAAAAATACGGTATTTTACCTATCAAAATTTAAGCTTTAAAAATTTGGAAATTTAAACTGTGAAAAAATTTAAAAATTTTTATGATTCATTTATTTTTTTAAATTATACCTTTTACATATTTCCATTTAAAAAATTAAAGTTTTATCAATCATCCAAAATTCTTTGATAAAACTTGTCACATAATATGCCTAACACAAGTCTAAATATCTAAATTATATCCTATTATAATTAATTACCTATTAATTAATATAATTTTTATTTTGAAAAATAATTAAAGCTTGTTATTAAACAAATGGTTCAGAATAAGATTTATTTTTTTTCGAGATTAATTTTTTAAGTTTTTAAATTTAATTTCAAGAATTTGGCTGATTTTATCCGAAATTTTTCATCAGATGATGATTATGTGAACAAACAACGAGAAGTAATAATTAACAAAATAAATGAAGATTCTGACAATGAGATTGAACAACCAGATGACGAAGAGGATGATGAAGATGACGAGGAAGATGGCGATTTGATGGAAAGAGAATTGGATGCCGGAGAGACTTTTTTCAAGCAAACAGACGAAATTTCTGGAGAAAATTTGCTCTTAAAATTTTATTCATTTATTAATCAAGGTAATGAGCCTATTGTGAGCCGTGAAGGATCTAAAAGTAAATTACAAAATGAATTAATAAATGAATCGACCCTTTTGAACAAGCCAACTACTCCATTAAGTGTGCGAAACAGCCAAGTTATTCAATCTAAAAATTTTGAAAAATCACAATCTAAAAACAATTCATTATCTCAAAGTTTGGCACCCGCAAAAAAAGATAACTTAAAAGCAAGTCTTTCATTCAATAAGACACAGAGTCGAGAAAAATTTGGAAAAAAGTTGACTGATTCAAAGAATAAATCAAATTTTCCAAGCATAAACTCAAATGATATAAGAAGCATTGACAGCTATGAGCCAGTTTACACAAATGTTCAGGACTCTAACGATGCGTTTAGGAACAAGCCTAAAATTCAACGCACGCCTGATCCAAGCATACGCCAAAAATCTGTAATAGCATCGTCAATTCAATCGAATTCGTCCTATGTACCAAAATATTCTGTCAGCGAGCCCAGACCAAGTTCGGCAAGTTCCAATAAATCAAAAAATTCTCCTAATTCATCTAATACTTTAAATCAAAATTAAATAAGATCAAAATTTATTTTCACTGTGTTTATCTCACCTTTTAAATTTATTCCCTTAAAGATAATAAATTTTTAAAATTACCATTTTTATTTTTTTTAATTAAATTCAAAAAAAAGGAATTAAAAAAAAAATTAGCATTATAAATATTTTAGGTTATTTTTACTAAATATTTAAAGCTTAGGAAAATTATCAATATTATTTAATTTTTTTAAGTAAATCCACTGGTCCTGTTTATATGAAAGACTGATTATCATTGCATTTATAAATTTTTTAGGATAAAGTTGAAAAACCATTGATAAAGAGAAAAAAAATAAATTTTATTTTTTTAAATTAAATTACATCTCTAAAAAGTAAAATTATATAAAATAGATATAAAAAATATTAAAAATACCGAATAATTAAATTCAAGTCATATACGCATACACAATTAATATAATTTGTTTCCAAGAGCCATTATATTTTTAATTAAACTCTTTTCAAATAAGATCAATAAAAATTTTAAAATTTTCATTTTTATTTTAATAAATTTTAAAATAAAGAATTTCAAAAGTGCTTTGAAAAAAATAAGTGCACTTATTTTTATTAATTTACCCTCAAAAGATTGGAATATTTTATTTTATTTTATTGAAATAGGAAAAAAAAATATGACACCAGAAAATTATTAATTTTTCAAGAGCTCATTTTTATTTTAAAATAATAAGATTAAATACTGAAGGCCATAAAATAGTTAAAAGTCAACAATGGTTTTTACTTACTTGCTTACTTTGACAATTTTGCTTGGCTTTGTAAAAAACACCAAAGCTTTTGAAAATAGATTTTCAATTGTGAAAATAAATAACAGTAAAAGCTTTGATTTAGCCCAAAATTTCAAAGCTAATTTTACAATCAACATTTTTAATGCCATTTCTAATTTAAAATGTTCAAGCCAATGTTCACTGGAAAGCAAATGTCTTTATTTTTCTTATTCAATATTTAAATCATCTCAAGTTTGTTCTTTATTTTCAAGTGACAAAATTGATTCTTCTAAAGTGATTTTTGACTTAAATTCAAAAATTTACAGAAAAATTCTGACCGAAAATGTAGCCTTCTCAACCACAGTACCAATGGATTATACCTGTGTTGATCAAGACTGCACTTGCAATGATGCTTTAAGGTAGCTTAAAAAAGAAAGACATAAAAAATTAAAGTTTTATTTTATAGTTTTTATTCAACAATCCAAAATAAGTGTATTAAATGTAGAAATGGATGGTTGCCTTACAAAAATGTCTGCTATCAAGGATTTGCTATGGCCAGAAAATGGACAGATTATGTGACTTATTGCAATTCTTTGAATTCTACTTTATTGATGCCTATCGATGGTGATAAATTTAATTATTTTGCTCTTGTTGGCAAAAATTTGAGCTTAATTAATTCAGTTATACGTTTATGGGTATAATTTGAAAAGCAAAAGAATCAAAATTTTTTAAAAACTAAATTAAAAATTATTTTTTCAAGGTATCGGCGAAATATGATGTGCAGTCTGTTTATGAATGGACTAATGGGATGTCTTTAAATAAATCATATATTAACTCTATATTTTATGATTCAACTTCAACTGGCTATTTTGCATACATGGTAGGAAATCAAGTTCCCCAATTAGGCTTATCGTTAACAACTTCAACTTCTAACGGAGTATGTGAGTATTTCGAATAAAAGAAAAATTTGGCTAATTTTTTAAGTTGAAATTTTGTGTAATGTTTAAAATACAAAGCTTTTGTAACAGAACAAGATAAAGTTTCTTTTTTTTTTTAAATTTAATTAATAGTAAAATTTTATTTTTGAGAAAACAAATTTTAAAGAATTAATTAATTTTTTTAATAATTTTTTATTTAATAAAAATCAATTTATTGCTTAATAAAATAGTTTAATTTGATTTTTAATTTAATATTAATTTATGATTAATAAAAATTTTAATATTAATAAAAAAATTTTATTGAGGAATCTAGTATAGATTTATACGAACGAAAGTCTGAAAAAATTATTTTAATTCACTCTGAATATTCACAAATTCCATCAGATCGTAAACTACACCAATAAATACTTAATAACGAATATGGAGTTGTGTAAAAAGAAAAACAACCAGTAAAAAAGTTGAATAAAGTTGGCGAAAGAAATGATCTATTTAGTGGCTGATTATTAGCCCATTCATAAACTCCAATTCTGCTGTATTTGGCATTTACCTTTATTAAAACAGGAAAGAATTAAAAATATTTATTTTTTTCAAATATTTAAAATTTACCCAAGTACGTTGGTTTCTGTTAATTAATGTCAAATTCTTTGATACTAACTGAAAAAATTCAAATTTTTCAGATTGTTCTGTTATCAATAAAGTAGAATCTAATGAAATACAAAAATCAACATACTCTTGCCATCTTTTTTGACTATCAAAAGCTTGATAACAAACGTTTCTGTAAGCAGACCATCCATTTTTACATCTGATACATTTATTTTTGTTCTTTGAAAAATGACTTTTTGGAAAAAGTTTAACTAAAAATCATAAAAATCAAAAAAGTAAAAATAACCTGTATTTGTCAAAACACATACATTCTTCGTTTACACAAGTATAATCAAGTGTGGTTGTTGATTTAGATGTTGAAGATGATAGAGTTGTAGGAGTAGTTGATGTAATTGTAGTTGTAGTTGAAGTAAATGTAGATGATTTAGTTGTAGTAGTTGTTGTAGATGATGAAGTTTTAGTTGTAGTTGATGTAGATGATGGAGTTGTAGGAGTAGTTGATGTAGATGATGTAGATGATGAAGTTATAGTTGTAGTTGATGTAGATGATGTAGATGACGAAGTTGTAGGAGTAGTTAATGTAGATGATGAAGTTGTAGTTGTAGTTGATGTAGATGATGAAGTTGTAGGAGTAGTTGTTGAAGATGATGTAGTTGTAGTTTTAGTTGTAGTTATAGTTGATAAATATGATGTAGATGATGAAGTTGTAGTTGTAGTTGATGTAGATGATGAAGTTGTAGTTGTAGTTGATGTAGATGATGTAGTTGTAGGAGTAGTTAATGTAGATGATGTAGTTGTAGGAGTAGTTAATGTAGTTGATGTAGTTGTAGTTTTAGTTGATGTAGATGATGTAGATGATGTAGATGATAAAGTTGTAGGAGAAGTTGATGTAATTGTAGTTGTAGTTGAAGTAAATGTAGAAGATTTAGTTGTAGTAGTTGTTGTAGATGATGAAGTTGAAGTAGTAGTAGATGTAGATGATGTAGTTTTAGTTGTAGTTGATGTAGTTGATGTAGATGATGAAGTTGTAGGAGTAGTTGATGTAGATGATGTAGATGACGAAGTTGTAGGAGTAGTTAATGTAGTTGATGTAGATGATGTAGTTGTAAGAGTAGTTGATGTAGATGATGAATTTGTAGTTGTAGTTGATGTAGATGATGTAGTTGTAGGAGTAGTTGATGTAGATGATGTAGTTGTAGGAGTAGTTAATGTAGATGATGTAGTTGTAGGAGTAGTTAATGTAGTTGATGTAGTTGTAGTTTTAGTTGATGTAGATGATAAAGTTGTAGGAGAAGTTGATGTAATTGTAGTTGTAGTTGAAGTAAATGTAGAAGATTTAGTTGTAGTAGTTGTTGTAGATGATGAAGTTGAAGTAGTAGTAGATGTAGATGATGTAGTTTTAGTTGTAGTTGATGTAGATGATGAAGTTGTAGGAGTAGTTGATGTAGATGATGTAGATGATGAAGTTATAGTTGTAGTTGATGTAGATGATGAAGTTGTAGTTGTAGTTGATGTAGATGATGTAGTTGTAAGAGTAGTTGATGTAGATGATGAATTTGTAGTTGTAGTTGATGTAGATGATGTAGTTGTAGGAGTAGTTAATGTAGTTGATGTAGTTGTAGTTTTAGTTGATGTAGATGATGTAGTTGTAGTTTTAGTTGATGTAGATGATGTAGTTGTAGTTTTAGGTGTAGTTATAGTTGATGAAGATGATGTAGTTGTAGTTTTAGTTGTAGTTGTAGTTGATGTAGATGATGAAGTTGTAGGAGTAGTTGATGTAGATGATGTAGTAGTAGTAGTAGGTGTAGATAGTGCGGATGATGTAGTTTTAGCTGTCTTAGTTGATGAACTTGAATTAATTATTGTAATGGATATTGTAGTTGAAATTTTTTCTAATGTTTTATCTTTTTCACAATCAATACCCTTTTTTAAATAGATGAAGGAATTAATATCATTTGAGATATCAGTTTGGGTGATACATTTGGATTTGAAGAATTCACAATTTAATCTTTTCTCATAAATTTTGAATGTATATGAAAAACACTTATTTATTGAAGAACAAATAGAAGCGCATTTTAATAAACTCAAATCATCAATTGTAAAAAGAGAAAAATTTTGCTTAAAAGTTTCGGTCACATGCAATTTATGTGACTCATTTATTTTTAACTTTTCATATCTATTAATCTCTTGTCCAAAAACAGCTTTGATACAAGTTAAAAGAAAAACTTTAATTATTAAATCATAAATTTCATTTAGGCGTTTCATTTTTAAATATTTAAAAAAAAACATCTTGCCTTCTTATATGAATTTTTTAATTTTGGTTTTTAAAAGTACTTAAAAATTTAATAAAAAAATTTTCATTTTATTTTCAAAAATTTTAATACTTTTTATTATTTAAAGCAATTTTTATTAGTCTGATATAATGACTTAAATTTACTTTCAATCGAAGTCTTTACGACCGAATTTTTTTTAAACTGATGTCTTATAAGAAATGTAGTTGATCAAATAAAAATAATCTTTCGATTTAATTTTTGTCAATTTTTAACTCAGCTCAAATATTAAAATGAAGAGCAAAAAATCAATCTTGAATTATTTTATTAATCTATGTAAGTTTAAAATTGAAAATGAAATAATTTTAAATATTTATTGAGATTAGAAATATTTATTTGAGTTTTTAAAATCGTTAAACAATTTCCAGTGATAAATTAAAATATTACGTATAAGGCTATTAATGTTGCTTTCTTGAGATAAACTAATAATTCTAAGAACAAAAATAAAGTCTGATTTTAAATAAAAACTAAAAAAATCGTCAAAATTACTTTCACAGCTACAATTTTTGAATTTAAGCTTATCAAAATTTTCCCTGCAGTGTCTCAGAGTAGAACAATCTTTAATTTTGTAGCCATGTAAATTGAGTCTAAATCCTTTTAGAAGATTTTTTTTAACATAATCATATTCACTGTCATTACCAAACATTCGGATCCATTTAAATAAATAATAGAAATTAATGACCAAAAGTGTCAGGTACCAGATTGAGAAAAAGACAAACATATACTGAATAAACAAATTAATTGGTAAACTACACATTACGGCATATGAATTTGTCTTGGTCAATTCACGTATTCGGAATATGCACATACTTTTGAGTGGAAAATAAATCGAGCTTGGCAAATAGCTTTCTTTGGGGTCAATTAACTCGTTTCTCGAGTCTAAATGAGGCGACCTGAACAGCGGAAAAATATCAACTAAAAACTTCCAAATTGGCTTGAGGGTCAAATTGAACAGATCGGTTTGCAAAAAAATCCTAATCAAAATCACCTGAATCAGCATATTGACAAAATTTAAAATTTTCACCACAACATAGGCAATGCATAGGCGCCTATCTCTAATTTTATGCAATAGCGAACCACTATTTGGTTCAATGGGATAGATAAGTTTGCCAAGCTCAGTGATCAAATAGTTCAAATGAGGATTTTCTATCAATTCATCTGACAGACTAAAAACTTTATCCACAGAATCTACCACAACTATACTCTTTACATTTTTGCACATTTCAGCTGATCTGCATAGCTCCTTTATGTCCAAATAAGTCAAGCAACGGAACAAATAAATCCAAGTATGTTTGGTAAAGAGAAATAAGAGTGCTTGGACGACCAAAATATAGGGCACCCAAATGTAGTAGGACACAACAACTGGAGTTTCTTTGCCATCATTGCTAATTAGTATTTTGTTGTCGAATCCGATGGGTTCCGGAGTGAAATTTTGACTGATTATGACTCTCTCGGTGTCGTCTACAAAAAATTTGTTGCTGATATAGCATACCAGATTGGCATACTCTTCTTGATTGTCTGAAAAATAAATTGGTACCGTGCAGCTTATTATTTTGTGGACAAAACTTTTAAGATTTGAGACCAAAAAAGTGAACACCAATAGAATGTTGACCGTAATTTGCCAATTTAGTTTGTCAGCAATGTCCAAATATGAGCTTTGGTAAATGTACACATCGTCTAAATCGTCTGTATTGAGAATATTTTTTAGGAAACCCATTTTTGATTGAAAAAATTCTGGTAAATTTTAAGCATTTAGGCACTTAGTGAGATAATTGAAGGAGCACATGTTCAAGGATTGATGATTATAGTACCACATCTGCTGGAAATATGCAAATCGGGTTTTATCTCTATCACTTTTAGTAATTAAAATAATTCAAGTTTTTTTTTTAACAAGTTTATTCTCAAACTTGTAGGGTTGTAACAAGTTTTTATTAAACACCAAGAATATTGATTTCAATTAATTGTTGGTAAAAGTTATGAGAGCGTTGAGCTTATTCTAGATAAGAAAGTTGCTTAACCTGGCTTGGTTAATTTGCTTTTGTTGTAATTATATTGTTACTTTAGGTTATTGCTAAATTTAGATTATTGTTCCACTGATACGAGTCAGTTGAATTTTTATGACTATCAAAAAGTGACAGACTAATTCGAAACACTTCAGAATTTGACAATTTTTCATATTTTAACAAGAAATTAATTTAAACGAATTGGAAATATTAATAAATTAACTTATTTTAGAACTTTTTGCTAGGCTGTTCATCTGATGGTCAAACTACTAAATGAATACCAATTTATTTATTACAAGTAAATACAAATACAAAATACAGGAGCTAAACAGAACTACAAACTAAAAGCTGGCAAACCAAAATTCGAAATTGGAATTTATATTGAGAAAAGATTTTTTTAAATGATAGAATACCTATGTCACTCAATTCAATTTATTCTTGCTACAAAGTGTTCAATTTTCTCAGTTTGTTCATTGAAAAGTTTTAAAATAATTGTTTTATTATATTTAAAATTTTGAAGATAAAAAAGTAAAGAGGAATAGTTGATTTCAGATGCATTTTTTAAACAAATTAAAATTTATTTTTAAAATTTCTCCCATTAAAAATTTTTTTTTAAATCAAATTTTTGATGGCATTGAAAATAGTTGGTAAGTATAAAACATCAATTTTAAAACAAGTAATAGAAAAAGGTAATTACTTTCGTTTATTTTAGTTGAAAATAATTTAAATGAAAAAAAAATCTACTGAAAATATTTTTTTCTTTAAAAATAAACAAATTATTTTGAAATTTTTTATTAAATTGCCTGCATTATCACTCTTTAGAAATATAAAAATTTTGTAAAAGTCCATTTCTTCAAAACTAATAAAATAATCGCAAAAATTTTCAAAAATCAAATTTTCTACTTCTATTATTTTATTTTTTGTAAATCTATACCGAAGTGGCTTTAGTTTTATGAAAACAAGCAACAAACTGAATAAAAAACCAATCTGAATAATACTATCAGAATAAAGCAACCAAACAAAATTTATGTAAAAACACAAGAAGTTGGAAAAATAAAAGAATAAAATTTAATGATAATAAGTGTGTAGTGGTTCACTATGGTTCAAACAATCAAAAATGTGAATATTTTTTGGGTGATTCTGAAGAAAACCATAAACTAATTGAATCAATAGAAGAGCGTGACTTAGGAGTTGTTTTTAGGAATGACTTAAAAATGTCAAGACACATAGCTGCTGCTGTAAAAAAAGCAAATCAGATTTTAGGAATGATTAAAAGATCGTTTAAACATCGTGACATTTACACCATGAAGAAGCTGTATACAACGTTAGTAAGACCTCACTTAGAGTATGCTGTCCAGGTTTGGAACCCGTCTTTGAAGAAGGACATTGGCAGCATTGAGAGTGTACAAAAAAGAGCAACTAAACTGATTGGAGAATTGAGAAACTTAAGTTACGAAGAGCGACTTATCAAGCTAAGACTAACCACGCTCGAAGAAAGAAGAATAAGATGTGATTTAATTGAACAATTTAAAATTGTTAAAAGTATTGATAAAGTGGATTGGCACTACCCCTTGAAGCAAAAGCCGGAATACTACGGAACAAGAAGTCACGGATATGGTTTTGAAAAACAATTTGTTAAGAATTGTAGCTTGAGATTTAATTTTTTTACAAACCGAATTGCAAATATGTGGAATAGTTTACCGAGAGAAGCGGTCCAACAAACAACTTTGAATAACTTTAAAAACAAACTAGACAATTATTTTCTGTTCAAAAAAGATTTTACAGGCTACTATAGCGCAAGTAATCATTGTGCTCCGTTTAAAGATGATTAAAAGTCATTTTTATCCTATAGTCTTTATTTATTATTATTACTATTATAAAAATAATATGATTACCAAAACATTTGATTAACATTGAGATTTTAAAAAATTAATTTTTTTGATATAAAAAAATACAATAGTAATTTAGTTATGCAATATTGAGCATAGTTATTACCTTTTTTTACTGTCTATTACATTATTTTGTGTTATAAACAGTAAAAAATATTTTTTTTAAATTTTATTTTAAAAAATTTACAATGTCAATTAGTTAAAAAATTAGTATGAAACTAAAAAAAGGTCCAATCAATGATATTATGATAAAATGAAATTTTTGCCCAAAAAATTAGAATCGTTTGGCCGTCAGAAATTTTGATTAGTTTTACATAAAATAACGCAATTTTACATCAATTTACGTAATCTTACATTTTTTGATATAAAATTACATAAAATGGTGTAATTTTACCTTTTCTACAGTTTCAAGTAAAAAACTGTTCTTATATAATTTAAAAATCATTTTAATATGGCCAATTTTTTAATTGAATTATTTTAAAAACTAAATGAACAACTACAAATCGATTCAACTATCGAATTGCCACCAAAAAAGTGCAAGCGAAATTAAGCAACAAAGGCCTGGTAGACGAATAAATTGAAAAAATAATAATTTTTTTTTTTTAAGTAACAATACTGACTATTAAATTGATCCTCTTTATAGATGATTCTAGTCTCTTAATCATTCACAAAAAAGATCAACATAACCAATGCAGAATGAAATTGAAATTATAATTGAAGTAATTCAAATAGCAGATAAAATTAACAAAATTGAACAAATTAATTCAAACATTTTTTCAATTCGAAAAAATAAAAAAAGGGACGATTTTTCTTTTAAAGGTTTGAAACTTGTTTCACAAATGAATTAAAATGAAAAAACTTTTGTTTCATCAGCTGAATAAGTCGGCTAAATCTTTTCAATTTCTACGGAAAAGTTTTTTAGGAAACTTTTAATAATAAAAAAATATTAATACGAAAAATGATCTTTAATGCTGATATAACTTGGATTGATAAGTTAATAAATATTTTGTTGTATGAATAATTTGGCAATTTTTTTCTGTAAAATTTTAAAAATTTAAACAAATATTCTATGTATTGGAGAAAAAATTGAGAATGAAATGATTTTTTTTTAAATAGACAATATCTTATGAATCATGATTTTTTTAAATTATTTATTTGACAACTAAAAATTGATAGCAAAATGAATCAATTGTTTAAAATTTTTTTAAGTTAAAATGTCACTTGAATAAGCGCATTAAATTAAATTGACAAAAAATAAATCACTGTAATGTTTACATTAAATAAGTTTTACAAAGCAGGAAAAAACTTAAAAACAGCAACTGAATTAATTTATCATTTTTATAAATTTTTTTAATAATTATATAAATTTAAAAAAAAATAATTATTTAAAGTAAAATTAAATAAAATTATTTTTCATTCTCCATTGTACCTTTTCTGGTTAGTTTAATAAAAATTTTATTGGAATAAAATCAATTAAGAAATTTCATGCAAATATTGATTAAATTTCGATTTAAACATATTAATTTAGAAAAACCCTAAATTTCATCAAAGATAAATTTCATCGTAAATAAATTAAAAATAAAAGAAAGGATTTTATAGTCTCAAATATAAAAATATTTATTTACATTTTTCAAAAAAATTTCACAAAAATAAATTATTAAAAGGTGATTATTAATTTAGGATTTATTATCCTAGTTTAATTTTAAAAGAAATAATTCTAACTTCTTCTTTTACTTTAGTTTCAAGTAAAAGACAATAGAATTAGACCTTTAGTTTCTCAAAGAAAAAACATTTATTTGAATAGTTTTTGTTTAAGTTTAGCAATTATTCATTTTGTTTGAGAATAAAATCCAGTGTTTCCAATTCTTTTAAAAATTCTGAATCTATTGAATCGATTTCTTCGTTAATGTCGAAATTTTCGGAATAATTTGATGTAAAGGTATCTGTGTTTACTTGATTCGGATAGTATGAATAAATTTCTTTGCTACTTTTTCTGCATTTTTGAAAATTTAACTTGCAAATTATTGTTTTACTTTTTTTTGTAAATTTTTTGATTGAACTTGTAACCATTTTGATTCCTTTTAACATTAGATTCACCATGCTTGCTAAATATTTGTGCACAATTAATTCTCTAAAACCAATGATTTTTTTAAAAATAGCTTAACTTGATAAAAGTTAGTACTAAAATAATTTCGATAATTTTTTTTCGCTTTATTTTGTCAAAGACGAATTTTATAGTTTAATGGTTTTGGTAAGAAAAACATACCATTAAAATTTAATTGAGTAAAATAATGAAATTAAAATTTAATCTTAGACATGAACTACTCTAATTATTTCTTTTAATAATTTTAAAAACAATTTTCAATAATATGGCGAAGTATTGCAGGATCAAGCCATAAAATTTTGTTTTTAAAATTTTCTTGTACATATTATTTTAAATTTAGACTGAAAATAAATTAAAACTTTTGAGATATTTTGTCCAAATTAAGTACCAAATTTGATTAAGTTGACGCGAACTTTTAAGACAAATATTTGCTCTCGTTAAGATAATTCTTTCGAAAGCAAAAGAGAAAATTAAAAAATATGATCTTTTACTTGAGAATTGAAAATATTTTGAAACAAGATATTCGTAAAAACTATGCTACGATCAACTAAAATTGAATTGTGACATAAATTTTATAAATGAACAAATATATGATGCATTACAAGTTTGACTCATTAGAAAAATAATAAATAATGAATCACCAGTGGTAATTACTAGCCAAATAGCTTTAAGATAAAATTTGTAATTTTAGGACATTTGATAATGCTCAGCTTATTGTTTATTTAAATTATTGCTAAACTTGTCGAACAAAAAAATTTTAAAAATAAAATTTTCTTTTGGTGTATCTATTATAAAATTAAAAATTATTTGTTCATCCAAATTTAAATAAATAATTTTCTCAATAAAGTTTGTTCAGCTTGATTAAAAATTTAAAAATTACTGATGATAAAATTTATTTAATGAATTAATTAATTTCAAAATTTTTTCTTTTCAATTAATCATCAATTTTTAAAAAATCATTCTACTCTAATTCTCAAAGCATAAAGTTGCACAATATTTTTAAAAAAAATTATTAATTTTTTGGCTTATTATTATTAAAAAAAATTCCATATTGACATTCTAAAATATTACTTGACATCTAAAGAAAGACTCGGATCCTTTTTTTTTGCATTTTTACTGCTCTGACTGCAATTTTTAACTATCATCAATTAGCTTTCTGAAATTATTTATTTATCAGCATTCAAATATTTATTAAAAACCCTTTCTTTTTTCTTTCTAGATAAAGAATACCAATCTTGCCAAATAATTTAATAGTCTACTCAATTTATAGTATATTTTCTAGCTAATTTTGCCTTAATCTATTTTTAATGTCCTTTACTTGAATTAAAAATAAACAAGAGAAAAAATACTTAATATTAAAGTACATTTATAAATTATAAATCAACATAAAATTAATCTAGTAAACAACTATTTGCCAAATGGGAATTTCGTGCCAAAACTTGGACTTATTAAATTAAAAATCAAAAAAAGTGGATCTTTAGTTGAAGTTAGAAAAGGAATTTTAGTTGAAAAACAATTAGAATTTAATTTTATTAACTAAAAAAATTATAGGGTCTTTAAATAATTGTTTATAAAAATTTTTGAATAAATTTAAAGCTTCGCAACTTCCTGGAAATATGTACCGAGAACTTTGACCTTAGGTAAATTAGTTTAAGAAAAGATGATTTTTTTATTTTAAAATCTTACTCCTTCGATATAATTGGTAACATTAATTTTTTCATTTTGGGAATGAGCACCATCATCAGAAGCACCTTTTAAAAATTTAAGTTAGCATAATTTTTTGCTTTTGTTTAAAATTACCAATTGGCAATAAAAGGACATTTTTTCCGGTCAATTCTTGGAATGTCAAGGTTACAGGAATTGAGCCGCCCTCTCTGGTCAAATCGGGCTCAACATTAAAAACTCTTTTCATTGAATTAATTGCAGCTTGATAGTGCGGATGGTTAAAATCAGAAACCCATGATTTGGCTCCGTGAAACATAAAGGCTCTAAAACGGGATAAAATTGAAGAAATTAAGTGATTAATTTTTTTATATTTTTTACTTCATTTTGTTAGGGCTATTTCTTTTTTTGAACTCGTTCTCCAAATATTGCACAACAAGTCTTTCAATCTCTTTGGGATCTTGATCGGGTACAATTCTGATTGAAAACTTTCCAGTCACTTTTCTCGGAATTACAGTCTTGGCACCTGATCCGTCAAAAGCTCCCTGGATTCCATGAATCGAGAGTGATGGAAATCTCCATCTATGCATCAAGGTGTTAACTTTGTCATCATGAATCAATCCAAAGCATCCACTTTCTTTACAATAAGTTTCCTTTAAAACAATTTAAAATTTTCAAATTTGCCAAAAATAAAGAATAACCAACTTGACAAAAATCAATTGGCTCATAAAGCTTTCTTTCTTCTGGTGTCAAATCTTTTACTGAATCATAGATACCTGGCACCAAAATTTTGCCTTTGCCATCAACCAAAGTATTCATTAGAGCAACCAAGTCTACCATTGATTCATGACTTAAAAAAGACATAGACTTTTATCTAAAAAAAATGGAAAAAATACACTGAGCCACCAAAAACACCCGAGTGCAAATCTTTGGTTGATGATTCTACTTCGATAAAGAAATAGCAGATTCCTCTGAGACCATATGTAATACATGGTTTGCTTGTTCCAAGCCAATAGTTGTCACTAATGCACACATAGTCAACTCCTTTTAAGAAAGTGTCCTTTCGTCTAGCTAATTCTTCATCTAATCCTTCTGAGCCCGATTCTTCCATTCCCTCAAAGCAAAATTTAAGATTAATGGGAATATCTTGATTTAACTCTTGGTAAGCTTCGATTGCATTTATCCAATCAAGGACTGGACCTTTGTCATCAGTAGATCCTCTTCCGTAGAGTTTTCCGTCCCGTTCGGTCAAAATAAAAGGCTCACTATCCCAACCATCTGACTAAATAAAAAAATAAAATTTTTCAAAAATTAAATATTTTTTCTTATACTAAAGCGGCTGGTTGAACATCCAAATGTCCATAAATTAGAACTGTCTTTTTGTTTGAGTCATTTCCAAGCTGACCAAAGACAAGGGGTGGCAGTTTAAGCTTGGATCCGTCAGGCAAAGTTTGCTCTCCTATGTCGGCTAATTCAACACTAGCACCCAATTTTTTTAATTGCTAATCAAAATTTTAATAAAATTTATTTTTTTTATTATTTTTTTTAAATTAGCATACGTCAGCTACGACATTGCACACTTTAAAAATGTCTTCTCTGTTTTCGGCCCATGCTGATACACTTGGTATCTCTACCAGCTCTTTTAGCCGATTAATATACTTATTTTTGTTTTGGTCGACATGAAGATAAAATTTGTCCAAAAAGGCGTCAATTGAAGTCATATTTAGATTTTTTTTAAATGAACAAATGAAATAATTTAAGCTTTGGAAAATTTTTGGTCTGTGCTCACGTGATTAGACAACTCTTTAGATTTAATACTTTGCAAAATTTAATTATGCTTTTGATAAAATTAATTTTAGAGTATCATGAGACTTAGTCTCTTAATCTAGTTATTTATTTAACTTTTATTTTTATATGCATCTTTATCTAAATAGACGAATAATCTAGATTTTAACTAGTTAATTTTATCAAAACCATAATTAAATTTTGCAAAGTATTAAATTTGAACTTAAAGCATAAAGAATTGATATTCAAATAAAGTTTTATGTATAAAAATATATACAAAAAAGATAACTTGATAAATCTTTGATAATTCAGAACATAAAATAAACAATTCAGCAAATTTGAGGTGAGTTTTTGATCATTTATTATATATTGATATCCAAGAGAAAATTTCTTAGTAATTTTGAGGAATCTAAAGGAAAATACAGAATCTAAGGTTCCCACCGGTCAAAACTACAGTACTATCTGAATTTGAGTATTTCGACCTCAAATTCGTAATCTGCATATATGAAAACCTAGGAAATTCAACTTTTTAGGGGGGGTCAAAAAAAAATTTTTTTTTACTACCCCTCTCAAAGATTAGGTATTAGCCCAAGAGTTGCCTGTCTTTGGATCAAAATATCTCATGATCTGATATTAATATTTTCAATTATTTACATATATTCTGAAAGCTAACATTCTCAACTACAAAATGGTGAATTTGTCTTGCGGTTTTAATTTTTTATGACCAAGATAATGGATCAAAAAAGAGAAATTTTTAAGGTTTTTTCAGTATTTTTGGATCTAGTCCGTGGATTACCCCCTGAACCCTACTTTTTTATGCAGATTCTGAAACTAGAAAAAGTTCTGAAAAAACGCTTGAGCTCACTTTTTTTTTTTTGATTTTTAAGCCCATAAATTTTTTTTATTTTGATCCAAAGACAGGCAACTCTTGGGCTAATACCTAATCTTTGAGAGGGGTAGTAAAAAAAAATTTTTTTTTGACCCCCCCTAAAAAGTTGAATTTCCTAGGTTTTCATATATGCAAATTACGAATTTGAGGTCGAAATACTCAAATTCAGATAGTGCTGTAGTTTTGACCGGTGGGAACCTTAAGATTCTGAAAAAGTTTGGAAAGAAATCCAAATAATAAAATATATTTAAAATTAACTATAATTATTTTCAATAATTTAGTAATACATTAATAGAATCCCTAGAGTCTTAAATTGTTAATACTCAGAAATTTAGTTTATTTTAACTTTTCCATAATGAAGAGTTAAGCTTAAAAATTGATTAAGATTTGCCATTTCAAAGCATAATTATCTTTGAAACTTTTAGGCGCCATATTTCCTGAACAAATTGTCATTTAGATAATATAATTACATATTCTGAATCAACTGATCGAGATTTAAAACCAAATTTTTTCATTAGGATAAGGATTTCTATCCCAATTGTTCCATATCATTTATAATAGAGAAAAATACAATATAAATTTCAAAAAAAAATATATAGCTGGAGATATACAGTTAAAAAAAGTTTAAAGATTTTATTCAACTTTTAAACACTGTTTTTAACACTCAAATTACCAAAATTTTCTTGCCCGTAGATTACCGACGTGCCATTTTTGAAACGACATTGGAAAAAGTATTTATGTTAACGTATATTTCTAAAACACGTAAATTTGTAAAATTACTGAGAGACCAGTAAATTTCTAAAATAAAATAAAAAAATATTGTTTTACTTTTTTACTGTTTTTTATTTGTTTTAGTAATTGACTGAAAAAAAGAGGTTTTAGTAAATTTCTAAAATAGTTAGTAAATTATAAAATTTTCTTTATTTATTTATTCTTACAAGCACTGTTACCTCCATAACATCTTGAGTTGCATAACAATTGAGCCTTTTTACAACTGCATCTATTCGTTAAACATTGGGTAGTGCAGTTGCATTTGACCATTTCTTGACCACCACCAATCGAGATCTCGTTAACGGCTTGCATTACACTCAAAGATTTATTCAATCTTAATTTTAAATCAACTGAGCAATCTTTGACCAAATCAAAACTATTTCTTGCAAACAGGACATTCAAAACACCTGCCTCACAAGCTAACTCAAAAAGTGATTTGTCTTAGCCTATGTCGATTACACGACATATTAGATTAGGAGCTTCTGTTAAGCCTTTATCCACGTCGGGTTTGGGCAAAATAACATAATCCCCAATATTGACCTCTGGAATATATTTTTTACTCCTGATTTTAAATGTAAATAAAGTTTTACAAATTTACTGCTCTATACGTAAATTTAGAAAATTACTGGAAAAAAATTTAAAACATAATTTTTGTTTGATTATTTTAGAAATTTACTGACCAACCAGGAAATTTACAAAATTCCGTGTTTTACAATTTTACTATTACGTTTAAAATGATAAATTTTAGTGTCGAAACTATTGATATAGTACAAAAATGTTAAAAAAATTAGTTTTTATTATTTTTTATCAAAAAAATTATGAAATTTAAATCATATGACTATAATGATACAACTAATTATTTAGAAATAATAAAATGCAAAATATAAAAAACAATTTTTTTCAAAGTTTTTTTTCAAATATCCCAAGCATATCATCAATACTAAACACAAGATCTGGTTCATTACTTTTAGCATTTTCATTTGTATACTCAAGGATCATATTTACCATCGTCAAGTCAAAAATCATCAAGAATAATGAAAATTTTTAACTATCAATATGTCTGGTTGCAAAGCTTGTTGGTCCAAAAATTCCTAAGAGGTTGATCTTGCTGGGAAGATGAGAACAATTCCAATGTGTAATTACTTACCTTGCAAGATATTTTGTTCTTAAAATTTATTTATTTGTCTTCTTGTTCATTCTAAATTTTCTTCAAAGCTGTTTTGACTGGGAATTTGCTGAGTCACTACGTTCGATGATTAATCTACTTGATTTGAATATTCCTATTTTAATCCCAAATATATAACCCAAGTCTTATTCTCATTTGAGATCTAACTTTGAAAATGTGAGAAATCGACCAGTTTTTTTTTGTATGTGTTATAATGAAATTTGAAATTAAAAGACATTGAGGTTAAAAATGTCCCTCATTAAACTTATCCTCAAATTTAATAAAAATAAGAACAAAATCAATTCAAAACACTCTGTTATTATAAAAAATTAACACTGCTTTTTTTGAAACAAATTGTATTTGTAACCGTGAATATAACAAGTTTGATTTTACTTGAACTTTTTTTTAAACCTTTTTTGGAATAAATTGATTTTAAATATATAAAATTGATTAGGAATGAAATTGATTCAATATTCAATTATCTATTTTAGACATATGCTTCTTTATCAATAATCCAACTTCACCTGTATTTATTTCCCTATATGTTTATATAACGCTCAAAAAATATTTTATATTTTATACTGAAGGAGCTTAAGCTCGGAACAGACAAACAAATAAAAACATACATTTATCCTTATTTTTCCTTTTTTTCTTAATGTTTATTATTTTTTGATTTTTTATTTTATTTTATCTTATTTAACTTTTGTAATTTTTTTGTATTTTTATTCTAAAGGAGCAATTATTTAATACAAAAATTTATATATCTCATAATGACTTCTTAACTCTTATTAAGAGTCATTAAAAATTAATATTTTTGAGAATTTTAATGATGCTCTTATTAAAAAAACTTAAATTGAATTCATATTATGCCAAATTAAGATCTTATCCATTACAAAACCTAACAGCAATTCAATATTTGAAGTTTCCCTTCATTTTGAGATGCAAATTTGACAAAATGAAATTATTGTTATTATATTATTATTTTTGAAGATTATTATTTTTCAATTAAATTTTATAATAACTTAAGATCAAATAAATTTCTTTTTAAAATGTCATGCTTTCCCACAAAATTTATATCCATTTGATTTTAGGCTGTTCAACCAAAGAAAAAACACTCAACTAATCGAACAAACGAAGAAAACATGGCACCTTTAGTTCCAAAGATATTTAATCTAATTTTTAATAAATGATTTAAAAAAAAAATAAAATAAAAATATAAAATTTATGGTTTATGCCAAAGTTGAGTTTGAAATAAGTTGACACAAAGGTGTCTGATTGGGACTCTTTAATTCATAGACAACAATGAAATATGAAAGCAAAGTTCCAAATACCTTTGTTAAAAGAAACAAAAATAGTTATCATAATTTTTTTTATAATACTCACTGTCAAAATAAATTCTTTGTCTTAAATAAAAATTTAAGTATTATAAAAAATATTTATCTTCATCTTACTTATGTTAATTATTCCGAATGCTGTCAGGCATGGCACTCCTTGAGTCAATTTGTTAATCATTAGATTAATCTTAAAGATTTTAATCAAGAAATTTAATTTAAATAAATTCCCTTTATTTAATTGATGTTTACTTTAAAACATAAACTGTTTGTAAATTCAGCTAAATTTACTTCAAGTAAATCTTCCAATATATTTGAGCATTGCTCTTGAATTCTTGCGCCAAATACCACAGTTAACAAAATAATGACAATACCACTCACGCCCCAAAATGGATACAAAATAGCCATAATTCCCTGTATGCAGTTACCATTCCAGTCAGTCATTATGTAAAGCAACAATAACACAATAGTTATATAAATCAATAGAGTAATTCCGACAAATTCTTGATAGCATTTATTCATTTGCTGAATAATTTTGCATATTTTTAAATGTTTTTTCCTCAATTCATCAAATTTATCCTCAAGTTCATATTGATTTTCTTGCATATTCATCTGTTGATTTGAAACCAAAATTTTATTATTTACCAAATCTCTGAACTCTTGATTAAAATTTTTAAAAATAAAAATGATCATTTCACAATGTGCTAAATAATAGCATATTGTAATCATCCAAATGAAACTAATGTATGAAATTATAATGTTATTTAATATTTTGTATGGCACATTGGATCTTGACCATGTTGATTTGTGAAATGGAGCTAAAAATGAAGAAAAGGCTTCAAAAACATAATCTGGACCAAAAAGGCTAATTATTCCGCTTATTGAATTAAACAATGACCCAGAAACTCCTGTAAAAAAATACATCAATATCTTTTTTTTTAAGATTTTGATCTTTTTATTCGAATATTTATCTAAATAAAGTGACACTTCGTGAATTAATTGATTTTCTCTTGAATGCTTTTCTTGATTAATAAAAAATATTGTTCCACTAGCTACAGTTACAAGACACCATAAAATAAATATAATTTTATAAACCAATTGAGCTGATAATGACTCTGATACCCCATACCAAAACTCGAATATACTTAACAAACGAGCAAAGCTGAGCCAAAGAATAATAAAGATCAGCAATGGATACACTTTTAGAAACCATTTGTCACTCTTTCTGTGAAAAAGGCCCACAATTCTCATCAAAACTAGAGGATATTTCATAATATTGCAGTAGACCCTACAGTTTGATGAATTTACTTCTATATCTGAGCAATAATTACTCAAAGTCTTTTTAATAAACATGCAAGTATTTTTTTCAGAACTCGTGGTCATTTTTTTCTCCGATTTGAATGGACTTTCGTCTATTTTATCTTCTTTTTGCATTTCAATTTTATTTGAAATTATCTATAATTTAAAAAAAAATTTTTTTGATGACACTTCGTTAAATGTATTTAAAAGTTAAAATAATTTTTATACCGGTTAAATTTTACTTAAATTTACACTTAATTGATAAAAATAATTTTTATTTTAATAGCTTTTGGCATTATATTTAAATGCGTTTGAGATTTAAAACCAAGGAAATTTGAATTAATGATTAAGCATTATTTAGGGTTTCCGAATTTCCTTGAATAATAATATATATAAAATTTTGAACATCCGTTGTTTATAAGTTGCTACAAATAACTCAGATATTTACCAATGATAAGGAGGGTGAATGAATCGATTATAAATTTCAAAAATTATTATCTTTTAGTCACAAGCATGAATTTAAGTGACAATTTATTTATTAAAAAATCGGGTCTCCCACGTTATGTGACCAATATCACTTTGCTCAGTTGGTGACAAAGAAAATATGTGACCATAAATTAAATGAAAATGTTGTTGAGACTGTGGCCGGTCAATTACTTTTTAGGCCACTTTTTTGAGCGACCGTTTAGGGGTCAACCAAGCCTCGCCCTTGAAGTGAATTTTTCACCGGACAAAGAAGAAGATGTAATAGATGCAAAGCAACTGTTAAGCATCTCTACTTGATCAACGGTGTTTGATGCCTTAGATTGATTCCAAACTAGCTCTTCTGGAAAGCTGTAAATATTAGTATCTCTTGTAGTTTTTATTAAAAATTTATAAAAATTCCAGAACATTTTATAATTCTTAAAATCTTTTAAGTTTTGGACTCAAAGTAGTTATAATACTTAAAATAGTTATAATACTTTTTATACTTATAATATTTATTGTACTTATTATACTTACAATACTTATAATACTTATTATACTTATAATATTTATTGTACTTATTATACTTACAATACTTATAATACTTATTATGCTTATAATTATAATTAATAAGTCTAAAGTATAATAGTATAAAGAGTATAATTTCATCTTATGATGGTTTAATTTTTTAAATTCTCTTCTAGCTTCCTTATAATCATTTAAATTTTGGTCATTTTTAACTAAATTTTAATTATTAAAGCTTATGTCTCTATAATTTGTTAAAGATCTAAACTCAAAATCAAACCATGGACTTTGTTGATATTTTTTTCCTTTAAACTTTCCTAATGAACAACAAGATATAATAGCAGAAACAATATTTTCTTTAATGAAAATCCATTTATTCTCTATTTCCGAGAGCCTGTTCAAATGAAAAATCAATTTTAATAAAAAAACTCCCAATTTTTACAATATTTTTTTCATTTATCATTCGAATAGAATTGTTAAGAATGTCTTCTTTCATTATTTTACCTGTTTTTAAGAGTAAAGAATTGAGTTTGATTTATACAGATATTTTTAATAGAGTTAAGTAACTACAAATCAAAAAATAGACAGTTAAGGATAGTTCTTTAATAAAAATAAACCAATTTTATTTATTTTCTTTATTTTATTTATTTAACTCATTTTGTTCATTATGCTCATTTTGACCATTTCTTTATTTTTGGCCTTTAAAAATTTTTCTAAAAGAGCATTTGTTACTTTCTCAATATATCAAACCTTAAACTATAATTATAAATTCTGTTAAAATATTTTTGTTTGACTGTAATATAAGAAATTAATAATTACATCAAAAAAATCAATAAAATACTAGTAAGCTATATAATAGTAAGCTATTTACCTTTTAGGATTTTAATTTTATTTAAAATACCCTACAGTGAAAAGGCAATTATTATTATTATTATTAAAACTTTTCACTGAATTAAATTTAAGTTTAATAAAATAAAATGAATAATTTTAAAAACTCAATCGTAACCCTTTTTTTTTAAAAATTTTGACTTTTTTGTGCTTCAATTACTTAAATTACAATTATTTTTGTATTGAATTAATTTAGTCCTAGTACTGACTTTAAAAATAAAATTTAAGTCTTTGACTTGACTTAGGACTTGTGACTTTTTAGCAATTCTAGTTCATATATCCAGAAAAAAATATCAAGTTAATATACTTTATCAAAATAATTTTTTTCGAATAATAAATTTTAATCATAGCAAAAAATTTAAAATATTGATCACAAAAATAAATTTTAACTTTTGGATCTTAAAATTAAAATCGCCTATTTGGTGCTAGGGTTAGGGTTAGACCTAAACCAGGTTTTGTATTCAAAATTTACCAGACCCACATGATATCATTGATCACATTTTGATTTAAAGCTTTGAATGTTAGATATTTCAATAAAGATTTAAATAAAAGATAAATAATATATATTATTCGAATTCAGCGCAATATATATTATTATAGCGCTGTTCAGGCTTTACAAAAATTTTTAAAATCTAAATGTCCAAAATTTTAGAAATTCATGGAAATTAGATTTAGAACGCATGGAAAAGCAGTATCAGAATTTTGGATTTGGTGGTGTAATGGAAACAGATATGGGACACATAAATTTTTAAAGCAAGGCTCTTTTTTTACGATCACAATTATATTGACCATAAAAACTTGCTTAATAATTTTGGATCTACAGTATTTTTTGATTGTTGGAGCAGTTACAACAAAATTTTAAAGATTTTTAGCATCAAATTGTGAATATCAGTCTGAAATTTGTGGATCCAAATACAGATTAATTTTTATTACTTTTAGTTTTATTATTTTAAAACAAAATTTGAAATTTTTCACCATTAGCCACTCGAACCAATTTTTCAATTTTTTGACCAGGTGATCATAGTCGCAGTTATAGCGCTAAACGAAAACTTATATAAATATATATTTGGATTTTTGAACGCTTCCAACCATGAATCTTTTTAAATTTATTTTTATAACCGTTCCATAAGCTTTCAATCATACAAGTGTACCTTTTAAGTGGATACTTTTTTACTGATTTTTTCTTTTATGCATCTCAGAATTATCATAGAACCAGAACCAGAACCAGAAGGTACTTACTATATGTGATGAAAAGAATAATTAAGAAGAATCATCGAATCACACTATTTAAGAAAAAATATCTTTAATTGCATGTACAGAAAAAAATATGAATTGATTATTCAGAAATTCTACCTTTAAATTTTTTGGATTAAATTTGAATCAATTCACTTTTTATAAATTTAAGAAATAGAAAAAAAATCAAAAAATTCGAAAAATACCAAATAATTGTATAAATAAATTAAATATTGTTTTTTCAAAATCAAATCAGGATTTATTTTATAATTTCAAGAAGGCTATAAAAATTTTTCATGTGGATTTGATTGCACAGCTGATATGCCGCCATCTACAAAAATACACTCAGCTAATATTTTATACAAATTTTCAAAATGAAATTAGATTTCCTGTTTTTAGATTTTTCAATGTTATAGTTTTCTAAGCTTTGATACACAACTGATGAATAGGAAAATGAAAAAATTCGAATTTTTTCGAGAATTAATAATTTATTATTTTTTTATTGAAATAGTAATTAAAATATTATTTTTAAAAATAATTACGATTAATTATTTTTTTTTATTTTTATTTGCAGATAGTTTTGTTTTTTAACTCGATTTTATTTTTTATAACTTAATATCTCATTACAAAAATTTATTTAAAATTCAGTTTAAAAGCATCCTCAAAAATTAACAAAAACTATCAATTGGTCGTTTTGAGTTTAAAAAAATATAAAATGGCCTTATGTTCGTAACTTTTATTACTGTTATCCCATGTTTTTTTTATTGTTTTTCCTATCCAATATTTAAATTTTATAAGGGAAAAAGCTGAATTTTTGATATGTTATATATAGTGGTTCAGAAATACAATATAAATACCATTTTTTAAATTTGAAAAATTACAAATTTTACAAACTATTTGATATTGGATTATACAATCTTACCAAATCATACGTAATATTACGTAAAATTACGTAAAAATGTTATTTACATTGTATTTCTTAACCACTTTGTTTATTGATAAGGAGTTATAAAATTTTTACCGGATTGTCGAAACCAATCGCCATTTAAAAATATTGATATAGTTTTAAAAATTGTTTTAATAAATTTGAATTTTTTTCATAACAGCTACCGATAAATTTAATAGGTCAATAGTCATTTTAAAAAAATTAAATTGAAGAAAAGTATTGATTAATTGATGGATTAATTTTAATAATTGACCTTTTTTCCTTCTGTACCTTTAAATGAAAGTAAAAAAAAATAATAAAAAAAAATTAATTCTTAAAACTAGAAACTTTTTTAAAAAAATAAATTATTTAAAAATTTTAACAATGTTGAAGTTTTTATCCAAAAAAAAAAGTTTTATCATTTGTTATAAGATCTTAAAGTTTTTTTTAATTTCGCAAGAAAATTCGCATTTTTAAATTATTTTGTCATGAGTTTAAAGTATAAGATAACAAAAATTTTGATATATAAATAAAATTTTTAGCAATTTTTAAATAGATTTTAACTAGAATGAATAACAATTACAAGCATCCTTTTGAAAATCACCCTCATCATCATCATCATCATCATCCAAATCGACCTTTTTTTCCAGTAAATATTTAAATTTTTGTAATAATTAAAACGAACTATTTTAATTAATAGATACCAATACCAAAACCACCACAGACAATTATAGTTCGGCCAAAACCGCCACCAACAATAATAGTTCAGCAACCATACATTCCACCACCACAAACCTATTTTCCACCTCCATCTTGTCCCCCTTCTTCATATCCATCAGCGAATCCATATGGTAATCAATCAAATAAATCAATAAGGCCGGATGGAACTATTTATGGAAATCCTTACAGAAGATGAAAAATATGATTAATTAATAACTTATTGAAATAAAATGAATAAATGAAAAATTTATTTCTTATGTTGAGTATTATTGATATTTTTGTTGTTAAAACGCAATTTTTCTGTAACTAAAATGTGTTTTTTTTTATGGAAATAAATGTACAATAATTTGAAATAACACCAAAATGTCCAACTTTTAAGATACCTTTTCTTGTGCAAAATTATTCTAATCAAAAATAGATAAATTCAATGAAAAAAAAGAAACTAATTTGTATCTAATTTCTTTATTTGAAAAAATCTAAAATTAAATAAAAAAGAACGATAAGAAATAGACGATATAATTGTTAAAAAAAGAGGCCAAACGCCGAAATTTTGCTAAATTAAATCGCTTGTCTTATTAAAAAAAAAATTTTATTTTTCATTTACGATTTTAAAACTGTTAAGGTAATTTATTTTCGATTGAGCTCGATTTCGATGAGACAAATGAAAAATTTAAAGTCATACTAAACTACCCATTATTTCAAAAATTATATTTCAATTTTAATTGAAAATATTTTTTAATTTCTTCATAAAATAATTAAATATACAAGCCTATTTTTTTAAATTATTTATAGTATTCAATCAAAAAAGTATCAAATTTTTTATATTATTTTATTTTCTTGTCTTGATGAAAGGAAATATTGAATTAAAAAAATCAATATAAATGTTATTTAATTTCGAGGTAAATGTTAGCTTTTTTTTTAAATTAAGACACAAATTTAGTGGTTTTTTTTTCACAGTTTTTGTACATTGTTCTGCACAAAAATCGCTTAACAGTCATTAACAAACATAAAAAAAATTTGAATATTAGCGATTTTTCCGTTTTCTTTTCGAAAATTATTTATATACTATATAAATAATTTTATATATATGATATATATAAAAAACTTAATAAATTTAGATTTTGAATTAATGTTTTTCTCTTTTATTTAATTAAAAGTTTTTTTTATCATTTTATATGTTGTGTTCTACTTATCTCATTTTAAACCATATTTTGTTTGTACTGTTAACATGTGAAAATGTGTTTAATATGGACCCTAGTTGATTTCCTTAGTGATTCTTAATTTAGTATCTTAGTATATTTTTTATACTTAAATTTTCACAGGTTGCAATATAAAATGAATATACAGTCGTTTTAATTTCAATTCAATTACACTTAAATTAATTCAAATTTTAGTAGTAGTAGTAATATAAGGCAACGCTACAAGATCGTGAAAACTGTTAGGCAGACTATATGCCATAAATTCAAGTCAGTCTCAGTTATAAATGTTTATCATATTACAATATATTGAATTAATATAAAATTAACACATTTAAGTTCAAAATTTTTATTAGAAACAAACCATTAATTAAAAATAAAGAAAGATTTTAAAATTTATTTATCCAAGAATTCAAACACTTTAATTTTTTTACACTGTTTGAACTTAAAGAAGTTCTATCTTTTGTTATTGTTAGCCCAGCTGCTGAAAAAACTGTTCAGAAGGAACACTAGAAGAAGTTACACCTTAGTAATCTTTAGCAATTTTCTTTAAATAATGAAAGCTCGATTTTGACCACCATAAAATCGCATCAAAGCCAGGTATATTATCAACTCTTGGTGCATTTAAATATTGAACGAGTTCAGTAGACGATCTACTCTCAGAAATAAAATATTTATTCTTAAACATTCTATCTAACATCAAAAAGGCTTATCTTATAAAAGTTTAGTAAAGAATTTCAAAAACAACAAACCTTTCAAAATCTTTTAACTTCATTAACATCGATTCTATTGTTAGCTTCAAATTATAAAATTTCCTGTCTTCTAAACGTTCTTATAAGTGTTTTATCAATTGATTGAATATCAAATACAAATGACTACAAGAGTTGTTGTTATCACCTGATAAGTCCAATTTACCTAATTTAAAAATAATAATTAAAACGTTTTAAAAATTATTTTTTTAACGGTTCAAGAATTTCTAGAACTAGACTGGCATTGTTCAAATCTTCTAAATCTAAGAGTATATTTTCTTCTGGTTTCTCATCGTTTAAGTCTTTTGAAATTGCATTCAAAGATTTTCTAATTTTCATTGCTCTATCTTTCATGTAAAAAGTCGAATTCCATCTGATTTCAATATCAAACGACACTTACAATTCTTTCTCTTTACATGCCTTCTGGTGAGCTGTTAAATTGGCTTGGAATTTCTAAGACGCATTAACTTTTTTACAAACACATCTTATTTTTGAAATCGATTGACTTATTTCTTTACAGACGAGACCATATTTTACAGCTAAATTTAAGATATGAGCCCAATGAATCACAACTAAAATTCAGAATAGCTTTTGATAAACAAGAATTATAAATTACAAAAATATTCCTAACAGGCTGGCTAAAAAAAAGGCAAGAGGAACCGTTCAGAGCCAAGAGGAACTTTTCCCACTAAATTATATTTTAAGTAAATAGAATAAAAAAATAAAAAATGAGACGAACATCGCATGTGAACGATTGAAATTATTATATGATCATCTTGTAAGTATTCCATTCCACTAACCATATTTTGTGCATTGCCTGTAGTTATTGACAGAACTTTGTGTTTTAAATCAAATTCGTTTAGAGTCTTAAAGATATGAAAGTAACGATAAAAAATATTTAATTTTGAAGATTTGTTTGAAAACTATACTTTTTTTAAAGAATCGCATATATGCGATCCATAGTGTGAATGTGGAAAAATAAAAAAATAGAGAACAAATTTTTTTTAACCCATTCGTTGTAAATGTAAAAACAATTAACGGTCATAAAGGGTTCGCTTCCTAAAGAAACCCAACCGTCTGTTGATAGGTTAACTTTTAAAAAATTAAATTTAGTTATTTCTCTTATCAAAAAACTTTCAAATTAAGAAATATATTTACCAAAGAGTCTAAGCTATTTATTAAGGCTTTAAGCTTGATTATTAAATTTTCAAATTCTTTATCCAATAGACGAGATATTGTATGTCTTTCTGAAACTACATAACGGTTATCCATTAAATAACAGAATTTCAAAAAAGCCTTAGAATTAACAATTGAAAATGAATGAAAAGATTCAACAATATAATCTAACAAGGCTTTTGTTCTTTTATTTTGATCGACTTTTTTTTTTTTTGGGTATTTTCATTTAAATACGTCGTTTGTTCATTTGAATTTTTATATCTTTTAATAAACGAATGATATTTTTCCAAATGATCTATGATGTTTGAATTACCAGTTGACGCCTTCAATTTTTGAGAACAAAATTCAACATTATATTTACTCCCGTCTGCTAAAACAATGCAATGATCCCATATCTAACTTTCATTTCGTCTTCTCTTCATTGGAGACTTAACTGTAGAATCAGTTTGTGATATATTATTTTCTTGTGTATTCGCTCTTTCATCTTCATTTGATTTTGAAGATGATTCCATAAAAATAGATTCAGCTTATGACATTTTATATTTAAACAATTTTTAAATTTTTGTAATTTTTGATAATATTTTTAAAATGATATTCAAAGAAAAATTGTTCAAAAAAGCAAATATTTAAGAATTGAGTCAAAGAATTAAATAAGGAGAGTAATTTTGAGAGAAAGTCTAGACGTTTTTGGCGTTTTTTGTAATTTTTAGAGAGAACATTATTTTCATGTGTAACATTCATAGAAATCTTTCTATATTATCAAATATAATTTTTTTTTAATAAATTTACTCTTTCGAAAAATAATCTAAACCGGCTTCAAGTCGGTTGCTAGCCGGTTTTTTAAAACCAGTTCCATTTGTTAAAGCCGGTTTTAAAGTCGGTTTTATTTTAGAGCCGGTTCCAAAGCCGGTTTTAAAAAATAGAACCGGTCTACCAGTCCTAAGTAGAATTGACATTCTTTAAACGTAAGTTATCTTTGATTAGAATTAGATGATTAGTTTGACAATAATATACATTTTTTTACCTTGAGATGCTCTTAAGTCGCTAAATTTTCCATTGATTTTCGATTCCTTTTTGCAGTTCAAGTACTTTTTACATAGTTCGAAATATAAACTCAGGATTTTTCTGCTCACCCATTATTATTCTTCTTCTGTTATTCAAATTCAAGCTAATAATTTATTTTTCATGAATCATTAAGATTTTTAATTCAGCACATATGCTTAAATTTTCATCGAAATTTAATTTTTTTTTATTTTGAAAAACATTTAAATTTGAGTAGAGAACAAAAAAGAAAAAAAAATATTTTTGTAATATTTAATATATTTGTGAATAACTGTTTTTATTTAAAATTTATATTTTCTCATTTACCATAGATATTTACTCTTTCATTTAGAACTAAAAGCTCGAGATCAAAAATTCTTACTTATTAAATGAATCAAAATTAAAGTTAATAATAAATACTTTAAAAAATACTGCAACATACTTTGTTGCACCATTTTTACCCAAAATAAAATTTTTTCTTTTTTTTTTAGTAAATCAATAAACAATTGATGCTTTATTTTTGTCCTATTATCACATGAGAAATATTTTTTTGGAGTAAAAAAGGTGAAACAAAGCATGTTGCACTATATTGCAGCATTTTTTAAACTATTTTTTAAGTGTTTTTTAGTAACTTTAATTTATCAAAAAAGGAAGAATTTTTGTTCAAATTGTTTGATTTACTTCCAATATTTGGTTTTGTGGATTCACAAAGCCAAATATTGGCTCTATTGATTATTAAAAACTAAATTCTGCTACAGTTGATAAAAATTTAAATTTTTTTAAAAAATATCTGAGGAATCAAAATCAGTGTTTCGAACCCGAAGCAATTTTTTACGGTATTGACTTTTGCTGAATTGAAGATTTGTTCGAACTCTTTAGTTGATAAATAACTATAAAATATGAAAGCAAAGTTCCAAATACCTTTGTTAAAAGAAACAAAAATAGTTATCATAATTTTTTTTATAATACTCACTGTCAAAATAAATTCTTTGTCTTAAATAAAAATTTAAGTATTATAAAAAATATTTATCCTCAACTTACTTATGTTAATTATTCCGAATGCTGTCAGGCATGGCACTCCTTGAGTCAATTTGTTAATCATTAGATTAATCTTAAAGATTTTAATCAAGAAATCTAATTTAAATAAATTCCCTTTATTTAATTGATGTTTACTTTAAAACATAAACTGTTTGTAAATTCAGCTAAATTTACTTCAAGTAAATCTTCCAATATATTTGAGCATTGCTCTTGAATTCTTGCGCCAAATACCACAGTTAACAAAATAATGGCAATACCACTCACGCCCCAAAATGGATACAAATAAGCCCTAATTCCCTGTATATAGTTACCATTGCAGTCAGTCATTATGTAAAGCAACAATAACACAATAGTAATATAAATCAATAGAGTAATTCCGACAAATTCTTGATAGCATTTATTCATTTGCTGAATAATTTTGCATATTTTTAAATGTTTTTTCCTCAAATCATCAAATTTATCCTCAAGCTCATATTGATTTTCTTGCATATTCATCTGTGGATTTGAAACCAAAATTTTATTATTTACCAAATCTCTGAACTCTTGATTAAAATTTTTGAAAATAAAAACGATCATTTCACAATGTGCTAAATAATAGCATATTGTAATCATCCAAATGAAATTAATGTATGTAAATATAATGTTATTTAATATTTTGTATGGCACATTGGATCTTGACCATGTTGATTTGTGAAATGGAGCTAAAAATGAAAAAGCTTCATAAAAATAATCTGGACCAAAAATTCTAATTATTCCGCTTATTGAATTAAACAATGACCCACAAACACCTATAAAAAAATACATCAATATCTTTTTTTTTAAGATTTTGATCTTTTTATTCGAATATTTATCTAAATAAAGTGACACTTCGTGGATTAATTGATTCTCCCTTGAATGTTTTTCTTGATTTATGAAAAATATTGTCCCACTTGTCACAGTTACAAAACACCATAAAATAAATATAATTTTATAAACCAATTCATCTGATGAATCTGATCCACCATACCAGAATTCGAAAATACTGAATAAACGAGCAAAGTTGAGCCAAAGAATAATAAAGATCAGCAATGGATACACTTTTAGAAACCATTTGTCACTCTTTCTGTGAAAAAGGCCCACAATTCTCATCAAAACTAGAGGATATTTCATAATATTGCAGTAGGCCCTACAGTTTAATGAATTTACTTCCAAATTCGAACATTTGTAAATTATTTTCGATTTCATCATTCCAGTCATTTGAATTTTTAAATCATTAACATCAGAATCATTTTTGTATTTCTGATTCATTTTCATGTATTTATTTAAAAAAGCTATTTATATTTAAAATCAGAATAGCTTTTGAAAAAATTTTGTATGATTTTTCTTAACTTATTTTATATTATTGATAGAAATAATATGCTTTTTATACCGTGATTTTTTTTCATTTTTTATTTTAGTTGATCAAACATTAAAATTATATTGATAATAGTCAAATAATTTGTTGATTTTATTAATGGATCTAATTTTTATTTAAAAAAATTAAGACTAATATTCGATCGTGATACAATTAAATTAAAAGATTTTAGTTTTGAAAATCGATTTCTTTTTATTTAAGCGTCATCGTATTGTTTTAAAATAAAGAGAATTTTTATCGAAATAAATAAAAAAACTTTTAGATCATTATTATAGAGTTCTAAATTTTATTTTTTAATCTTTTCAAATAAACTTTTTGATACAAAAATATCAGCATTTTTAAAGCTTAGAAATTAGTTATATATATATTTGGAAATATTTTTAAAATCAAAATTTTTTGCCAAATCAATCAATTATTCAAAAATATTTCACAAATATATATATATATATATAAAATAATTTTTCTAAAATACAAAGTATATATTGGAAAAAAAGTCTTAGCAATGTTATAAGATAGACATAGTTAGTGTTTATTTTAGTTGAATTTTTCAAAATTAATCGATTGATTGATAGTATTTAATTAATTTAAAAAAATGCGAATTTAATTTGATAAATTATATGAAAATGAAAATATTTTATTTAAAAGCGCACTATAAAAACGGTAATATAATTTAAACTAACATAATAGAAATTGAGTCAACTCAAACAAATACTCTTAGAACAATTCCAAAATTATCTTTCCACCTTTCAAATAGTTAATTGCTCTTGGTTAATTAATACATGGTTAGATCTTTTAGAATAAATTTCAAGTAATAAATATATATTTTTATTAAAAGAAAATAATTAAGAAAAGTAAAATTAAAAATCAGCTAATAAACTAATAGCTTCAGCTGCTTTTTGTCTAACGATAGCCGATTGATCTTCCTTCAGCAGTTTTATCAAAGCTTAAATAAATGTTTATTTAGTTTAAATGGAAAATTTAATAGCCCAATATACCATTAGTTATATGCTCTTTTGACAATTGACTTTGCTTTTCTTTATTCAAATGTCCCAGCAGATATCCAGAGAATAAGACAGAATTTGATCGAATAAGTGTCCATTCACTTTTAAAATTAGAAACACTATTCATAATATAAAAACTGACTTTTTCCGGAAATTCATTTACCTTTTATAAAATTTTAAAATATTAAAATTTTTATATTAAAATTAAAAAATAAATAAAAGCTAAAAATGCTACTATTAATTTTGACAAATCGTTTATAAATTCGCCATAATGTAAAGTTTTGTTATCCAACAAGCTGCTCTGAAATAGCTCATTTATGCTTTCCGATTTAATCAAAGGTCCAACTTGGCGCATTACAAACTTACACGATCTTTTAACACTCTCATCTTGTTCATTCAAATGAAGAACAAAACTAACAAAATTTGAATGTATTTGCTCCAAATAAGGCTCTTTGGATGGACCTTGACCAAATCTTGCCAATTCACCAAACAATAAGTAAGAGCTAGCTCTAATTTCGGCCTTTTCTTTTTCAAAACAAGGCCTAATTCTTAATAAGATATTGATCAAAATCGGTCTAACATTATTCTCATCAATTAAGGCAATAATTTTGGTCAAACCATTCATTGATTCTAAAGAAATGTCATCATTCAAATCGTTTTTGTCGTCAAGTCCTGCCATCATGGCTGACAGAATAGTTGTTGAGTGTTTTTGAACTTGGTCTTTGCCCAGACTGGATATATTGCCGAGTCCACGGATGCACAAAGTCCTCACTTGTAGGCATGCATCGATTAATTTTGTCAACAGACTGTTCAATAATTGCTCAATTAAATCAATGGAACATTTGTGATTCATTAGCTTTTTTAAAGAAAATTAATTTTGTTAAATAAAAATTTTTAAAATTTACCTCAGCATAAAAGGCTGTAGTGGATATTTTTTGACAGTCGTAGGGTGCAGAGAGATACATGTTAAGATTATTGACAATCTTTGGAACTAAATCATCACAATTTAAGCACAGACCCCTAAGAAAATTCAATTACAAAAATAATAATGATTTTTTTAAGGTATTGTGAATTTCTAATAAAAATTGAACAAAAATTCTTCCTTTTTTTGAAAAATTAAAATTAAAGATAAAAAATGTATTTAAAAAAATACTGCAATATAGTGCAACATACTTTTACGCCTATTTTACCTAAAATAATTTTTCTAAGGTTAAAATAAGAAAATAAATAAAACATTAATAAGATTTATATTGATTATTGATTATTTTTACTTAAAAAAAAGAAAATTTAGATTTTATTTTAGGAAAAATAGGTGCAACAAAGTATGTTGCACTATATTGCATTTTATTTTGGCTTGTATTTAATTGGGCAGTAAAAATAATTAGATTTTATCAGTAATTAACTCGAATTGTCAGTAAATAAATTTAAAATTTTCAGTAATCAGTAATATTTTCAGTATTAATATATATTGGTCAGTATTTTTAAAATAAGTACAAATAGTGTCTGTATTTTATTTTATTTGTAAATTATTTAAATTTAAATTATTTTACCCTCTATCTTAATTTATCTAATTTTAATATTTCTCTATTTTTTAACTTTTATTATTTTTTCTTTATTTTTTTCTTATTTTTTATTTTTATTTTATTCTATTTAACTTTATTTTGATTTTTTCTTTTATTTTTTTTTTGAACTGTTTGTATTTTAAATAAATTACCATTATATTAATTAATTTGTCAGCAAAAGAAAAATGAGATCGTTAGTTAAAAAATTAAATGATAAGTATTATATTGGATTTCGTTCAATTAAAAATTTTTTGGTCAGTAACTGGTATTCGAGTTAATTATTTATTATTATTGTCCTACTGGAAAAGAAATGAGCATAACACAGGAAATGATAGCAACCTGCATTAATCATAGATGGAAAACATTTGAACAATTCAAGAGCATTCAGTATTTTGATTGTTCAATTTCCAAAAAATGAAGATAAATAGAGAGAAGCTAGATGTTCATGTTCTTGTTTTTTAAAGAAATATATATGCAAGCATATTCTAAAAATCTTTTAATCTTTTAATTAGAAGTCTTTTATTTTCTTTCATTTTAATTTATCAAAAAAGGAAGAATTTTTGTTCAATTTGTATTTGAAATTTACAATACCTTTTATTAAATACTTTGCCATTATGGTGTATCCTTCGATGACTTTATTTTCTTCATTGAAAAAATTCCACAAATTTTCGTTCTCATAAAATTCATAAAGGTTAATTCGAGTGCATTTAACATAACTTTTAAAGCAATCAATGGCAATTCTATTTAATAAACAGTTTAAAATTTTATTTTGAAAATGAATTTTATAATATATACTTAATTGGATCAATTTTTTTAAAGTCACTTTGAATCTGTGATTTGGCTAAATTTTTTGAATTCTTATTCTCAGAATGGTCTTCTTTTGGTTTGGGTTGTGGCATTAAATTAGATAACGAGTTGGATATTCGAATTAGCAAGGCACTGAATATTTTTTCAAAATTGTCTTCAAACACTTTTTCAGTCGACTCGGTCACATTGTTAGAAAATATTTCATTCAAAATACAAGTTCCAATCAGTGGCGTAATTGATGCATATTTGGAGCCGTTTTTTTCCTCGTATGGCAAACATCTGGTCCATATTTTCAGTAAATGATCAATAATATCATTTATCAACTGACTGTCTTCGCACAAACTTTGGCATATTTCAGTCATTTCACTTGAATAAAATTTACATTTTTAGAAAAAATAAAAAAATATTTTTAAGAATTAATATAAAAAAGCAAGTCATGCCAATTCGATTATCTATAAATAACAAATTTTAATTTTTTAACAAAAAAAGAAAATGTTTAAAAAGAAATTCGATCTTGATTTTTAGATTAAATTAGATCACAAAATTTACAGTTATTAAATAACAATATAATATAATATCTTTTAAAAAAATCAAATCAAATATTATCTTTTTTTACTTCTTGAATTATATGTAGTTTTAGTTACATTTAAATATAGAATAGAATCTACAAAATTTAGTGCAACGCCAGGAATACTTTTCAGGAGTCTGTCTTTTTCGCACTTTATATTCGATTTGAAACTTTGAAAAAAAAAACAAATACGGTTCAAGAAATCAATAGACATTGAAAAATCAATCTACTCTAATGAATCCAATTGTAAAATCTTTTTGAAGTCTATTTTAAAAATTTCAATTTTTGAGAAAAAATTAAACATCCTTTGAATTGTCTAATTTAATTTATGAAATTTGGAAAAAATGCGATCCATTAGAAAAATTTGAAATTTAGTAATCCAATTTAATGTAAAAATCATGATCGATTTTTTTTTTTGTTCATAAAATTTACAAGATAAATTTTTCGAGTAAAATTTGTGATCTATAGATCATAGAATTTATAAAACCCAAAAAAGCGTTATTAAATAATAGAGTTAGTGTTAGTCTAAATAATAATTTAATTAACATGGTTCTGTGGTCAACGTATTCCATCCAAACTTGACGTCTTGTGTCAATGATTTCTTCATGAATTAAGAAACTTTTATTATGTAGATAAATGTGAGAGCTTAATTTAAATAAATCATCATATTATTTTTTTAATTTTGATTTAAAATTATTTACAAAATGAAAGAAAAATTACTTGCTGCATGGTATTGGCAAAGTGAGCAAAACATTTAAAGAGTCAACTAAGTGCTGTTGAAAAACAACTCGGATTGTTCTCAAAGTTCCAAGTTTGGCTTGAGAATTTTGAATAGAACCCAGTTTTGTGTACAAATGGCGCAATAAATTATCCACATAATCCTTGAGCTCCGGACCACGAAGTTTTATGCAATAATTTAAGCATATACAGCTTGAGCTCGAACAGTTCGATTGAATGTCTAATAATCCGTCAATAAGGTTTTCAATGAACATTACTAATTGATCTCCTGCAGGCACTTTTTTGCACAAAATTTTAGACAAATCATTAACAGATGTTAGCAGAGCATTTGGCGAATTTTTGACCAAACTTGGCATGAGACTATTCAGAGACTCAGTTTCTTCCCAGTTTTCTTTGGTGTATATTTGCAAAGATTTTAAAAGACTTTCAATGCAATCAATGGCCAATATTCGAATTTTGATAACTGGATCAGTGGCACGGGTAACCATGCGGCCTAAAATATTACCAAAGCAAGCATAACTGTCCACATTTTGCGGGCTTTTTTCATCTAATTTAAAATTAAGATTAAAGTGCTTGAGCACACTTGACAATGAACGAATGGATCTAAGCCGTTCATGATCTTTGACTGAAATGATCCAAGGTTCCAAATGCTTGAATACAATTGCCAATGTTGAACTATTCAGTTCTCTGTCTAAAAGTGTGTTCAGCAATTCCTCTAGTGATTTTGATGTTTGCTCATAAATTTCATTTCCATGCAAGATTTCACTTGACTCTGAGTCTTTATCTTCAGCCGGAACTTGTAGCGGATAAAAACTATCTGTTGACGATTTAATTAATTGATAAACATCGGCTTCAGTTGGTTTGGGATTAAGCTTGCTAAATTATTAATATTTTTTTTAATTCTTATTAAAATTTTAAATTAATAAAATTTACGCTAGATTAGAGCAAACTTTAAAACTCATTGCTTTAATATCATTTGTCAGCATTTTAGACGTCTCCGTATTTATATAAGACTAAAAGAAAATTTGAGAACATTTTTAAATAATTTTTTTAAATAAAAATTACAATTATTTGATTTAAAATTGTGTTTTTATATGAAAAATTGAAGTCTTTTTGCAGGTGGTCTTGATGCATACATTTGGTGATTATTTCAAGGGATTTTAGTATATTTTGTTTTAAATTTAAATCCTATAGAAATAAAAAATTTCCTCTAAATTTCCTTTAAATTTAAATTATACCTTGGACGCATTAGCAGCATATCCACTGACGCTGCGCAAAATATTAGCCTCCAAGCGCGAAATTACCAAATCTTTTGGTGAATAAAAAGTGACGTATCCATAAGTTAGGACCAAAGTTGATTTAATTTGGTCCGGATCACCATTTTTATTTGAATCTTTGATCAGACTCGAAAAAAGTCCACCTGATGATTTTTTTGATTCATTTTTTCCAAAAGTTTCCAATTTGTACAAAACAGTATCCAAATGAGTGGTTGATGTATAGCCAAAACTAACAGCACAACCCTCTCGTTCATGCTGATTAGAGTGATTAACAGAATTGTATATAGTATCCAACTGTTTGTCTATAGTATTTTTACTAGTAGTTTTATTCAATACTACACCCAAGCATTTAAAGGCAAAATGCTAAAAATATAAAAATAAAAATTATTATTTTTTTTTTTAAATGTTAAATACTTTTTCATCACTTAAATTTTGATAAAGTGTTTCAATTTGTTTTCCAAAACATTTGGCAATTTCGCAGTATTTTTCCTCAGAATTCATTTGGTCTAGAGTATTGGACAACAATTTCATGATAAGATCTTCCCAATTTTTTTGTGAAAATTTTGAATTAGCCAATTTATCTTAATAAATGGATTAAAAAAATTAATTGCTATCTTATGGCATTTTTTTTTATCTTAAATCAAAAGATATGATAATTTTTCGAGCTTATTAGGAAAAATCATCAAAGTGGGTTCTGACCCTGCGGAAACTAAAATATGAATTTTGAAACTAAGAAGAAGAGGTTTCTTAAATTAATTTTTTTTAAATAGTTTATTTAAAAATTGTAGATTGATGATACCGATGAAAAACGGAAATAAAGATGGAACTTGATTTTTTTTTGATAAAAAGTGTCGAATTTTTTAAGTTAAAATTTTTTAGTTGTAAAATTTCATTTTTTTTCTAATAAAAATTATTTAATATTTTAAAATTTTAGTTTCAAAACAAAAATGAGAAAATTCAAATAAAATCACAGTTCACAACACAATATTTGATCTTATTTTATTTAATCAAAATATTACCTTCAAAATTTAGTATAAGTTTTGGTATTACACTGTCCCATAGATCCACTATTGAGCTATCTATATTAGGCCCCATGTTTTTCATCAAATTAAGAATGTTCAAACCGCGGTTATTTCCATTTAGCGGACAACCACACAAAACAATTAGTCTGACCATTATTTCAAAAGGCTTTGGTACATTTATGAATGCGTCATAATTGATGAGATAGTCCTCTGTGTCGGATTCTCGTTTTTGTTCGGCAATATGTGCCAAATTTTTGCAAAGTATATTCGAAGCTCTTGAGTAGTCATTATTGGTCAAGTATTCGAGCAAAGCTGGCCACAAAATTTGATGCATATTATTCACTGTGGTTGCAAAAAGTGTCAATATACTTTCTGCCGATAACCTCAAGTGTTCATTCGAAGCATCATCAAAGTTATTTTTTTTCTATTCAAAATTAAAAATTATTATTTTTTAATTAAATGTTTTATACAAAACCTGGTCATCTATCAAACAACATTGCTTGATGATAAATTCAATCATCAAAAAACCACCCTCTAAATGCAAGTAATCATGATATGCCATAGAAATTATTGTTTGAATTAATTGTTTTTTAATCTTTAATAAAATAAAATAAAACAGTAAATTTTTGAAAATTTTAAAAATTTTAATTACGCGATTATTTGATTCATTTAGTAGAAGTCTGAAGCCAGAAATGACAATTTGTTTTTTGTTCATCATTTGTTCTTCACAAGAGTTAATTATGTGACGAAGTATGGTCAATGATCCAATTCGGTTTTTCTCGTTGTTTTGTTCTAATTTTTGCAGCAAAAATGGAATCATTCTGTCACTATATCTGTGTGCTTTTAAAAAAAAATATATTTTTTTGAATTTTTTAAAGCAAATTTTTACTAAGCTCAGCAAAACATCTCAAAATTTCATTTTGATTTTTATTTAAATTTGACAAATTGGCATTGTTGGTATTTTTGGCCATTTGATGATCAATAGTTGCCAAAATCTGCATGAACAACTCTTTGACCAACTGATCAAATATGTTATCCATGCTTGCAATTGCTGGTTCGGCTGAAATTACTGCTGACAATGTTAAATACAATGACTTAAATTTTTAAGAGAAATTTAGATTAATAAAAATTTTTAAATTCTTCTCTTTTACTTGGGAGACAATGAAATGGTCTGCATGTTTTTTATAAAGATTTAGCAGCCCTGGTATTATTTTTGGTATATCTGTTTCGAGTTTGTCTCGTGATATTAAATTTACAAAATTACCAACTGATTCAATGGTAATTTGCCTAACTTTGGGATCATTAGTTTTGATCCATGAATTGAATAAAAACTCGTGAGCTGCGTAAACAGAATTAAAAAAATCCGATTTTTCAATTGATTGATCTGGAGCTTTTTCCTTATTTGAGCAATAGTATAAAATTGCCTCACAAAATTTGCACAATGCAGAGCCAAACGCATATTTATAAGAATCTAGTTTGGACATGCCTAACATTGGCAGAATGGAATTAAAAACTTTTGTCAAGCTTGGCACAACACCATAGGCTTAATAAAATTTTGAAAAAAAAAATCAAAATTTTTTTTAATTTTACGATTTGCTTCTGCCAAAAATGCCATAGTGTTTATCACAAATAAATGCGGCAGGGTTCCTGGATTAAAATTTTTCTGCAATTCATCAAAAACTTCTTTAACATATTTTTTACCAATAGCTACCAGAAGATTGCTGGATGCAGTCTGAAGAAACACCGGTAGATCTTTATCCTAACCAAAACCAAAATTAAAAAAATTTTAAAATTTTTGTTCTCAAGATTTACTTTATTTTTGATCATTTCATTAGAAGCTATTTCGATCCACTTCAAAGGAGAATCATCCTCAATTATTTCTATATTTTCCTTGACTATTTTTTCTATGGTGGTGAAAATTGAAGTCTTGTGTCCTTCTGGAAGCTTAATTTTAAATTAGATTTAGGTCTATAAAAAATTATTCATTCAAATTACTTTGGCCAAGTTTTTAGTCATAAACTGCAAAGAAATATTGAGTATAAATTGGGGTTTTTTGTTTCCTAATGTGATTATAGATTCCGATACTGACTCTTGGACATCAGGATTTTTGTCATCTATTGTTTCGAGGAGACCAATTACCAAATCTTAACAAAATTATATCCTAACACAGACATTTTAAAATTGTGGTTAATTACTTTCTAGTTGGTACATGTTTCCAAAAGACATTTTAAGAATTTTGATTATCCTATAAAATTTTAGAACTAAGAAAAATACGAATTTAGGGTCATATGATTAAAGTTTTGAAAGCTATTTTAATATAATGCTTATTTATTTTAAAAATAAATTTCAAATTTAATTGAATGCATAAATTTCATCACATGATTATTTTTAATCAAATATTCGTTTGTTTGATCTGAAGGTATAAGACAATAGTGATGGTTTATAATTTTTATTTACAAAAATAATAGTTAAAAAAATATTTTTCTTTATTTATCTTTTAATTTTAAAATTTAAATTCTGTAGAAAATTACTAAAAAAACACACAAATTAAAACCTTTATTTTGCTTTTATATTTAAAATTGATTTTTAGATGATGATGACGGCTTCATTTAATCAAATTATCATACCTTTTGGTATCTGGCACCTGGCACCCATTTATCCATCAAAATGAATCATTTATTTTTCTTGCTTGTTTTCCCAATTGGAATGACAGAATTTTTTTTAAAATCTAGTTTGAACTTGAATTTTCAATGAATATCTTGAAAAACTTTGTTATCTTTTTTTAAAATCGAATGTAGCTAATTAAAAGTTCATTGCCAGGCAAAAATTCGTAGCACATATGTTGCATTAACGGGTTTATTAGTCTAACTTTTTATTGAAGATCATCGATCCATAAACAAAATAATTGACCATATGATAAATTTCAATTTTCTTTTCTCAAATAATTTATTCGAGCTTTATTTTTGGCGAGCAAAAAATGCTAAGTTTTTTAGTTCTCAATTACTTTTTTGTCACTGTAATGACACATGGTAGTCAAGAGTATCTACAAATAAATCCAGTACTTTTAAACCATGATGGCACCCTAAATTCAACCAATTTGGCAGATTTTCGGAAATACAATTTTAATATTTCAAATTTTTATATTGGATTTGATTATAATGGATCTCAATTATTACTCAATTTGGAATCAAATGAAAAAATTTTCAATCAAATTAGTTTTGTCGAAAGAAAATCGAGAAATAAAACTCATAAAAGTTATTTTTACGAGCAAAAACCATGTCTATTTTATGGAAATGTAGTAAATTATACCAATTCGTTCACATCACTTTCATTTTGCCATAAATTGGTAATTTTTCATCAAAAAATAGAGTTTAAAATAAAAAGTTAAAACATTTTAGAATGGTTATCTCTACATCAATCAAACTCTTTATTTTATTGAACCAACTGAAGACCGAAATTCGACTCATAAATTGTCCTTTTCGAACCATATTTTAAATTTTGGTCGAAAAAAAAAAGTAAAAAGGTCTGTTAGTAAAGAGAGAATTGTTGAAACGCTCTTAGTAGCCGATAGTTCTATGTCCAAGCGCTATGACTATTTAGATCTTGAGCATTATTTGCTCACCATTATGAATATGGTAGATTTTATTTACCATGACCAATCTTTTGAAAATAATATTAAAATTGTTGTTGTAAAAATAATAATATTTGAAGATAGTGAAGTAAATTTTTTTATTTAAATTTAAAAAAAATAAAATAAATTTTTTGTTTTAAAAAGCCATTTAAAATTGAAGCAAATGCCACTAAAACATTGAACAATTTTTGTAAGTACCAACATAGTATAAATCTTCCCGAATCTCATCCAAATCATCACGACTTGGCAATTCTGGTCACAAGGTAAAATAAGTGATTTAAAAAAAAAAATTTAACTTTTTTTTCAGAATTGATATTTGTGGTCATGACAATTCATGTGATACCTCGGGTCTTGCCAATCTTGGCAGTATGTGTGACCCGGAAAAAAGTTGTAACGTAAACGAAGATACTGGTCTCTCTTTGGCATTCACTATTGCTCATGAAATAGGACATAAGTAACTTTTTTGATCATTTAAAAGTTAAATTTATATCAATTAAAATTGAAGCCTTGATGCCGAGCATGACACAGATGAGAATAATTGCACTAATTCTTCGTCACCATATTTAATGAATACACATTTAAGTATTCTTAAAAAAAATCTCATTTGGTCAGAATGCAGTCGCAAACGAATAGATACGTTTTTAAAGTATGAATGATTTTTATTTAAGTATTTAGACTTTTTTTTCTATTTAAGTCAAGAGAATGTAAAGTGTTTAGATGATAAAGAAGAAATAAATATTATTCCAAATGAGCCACCAGTTGCCGGTATTTTTTATGATATGGAACATCAATGCAAATTTTCTTATGGTGAAAATACCACTTTATGTAAAAACTATGAAGTAATTAAGCAATATTTAAAATTTTTAAATTAAAATTGCATCATATTAGTTTCAATGTAGTGAACTATGGTGTCGAATCGAAGGAGATTCGACCTGTATTTCTAAAGGAGAAAAACCAATAGATGGAACTTTGTGCGGAGATGGAAAAAATTTTGTAAAAAAAAATTTAAATAAAAATTAAATAGAAAATTTTAGTTTCCAATTAGTGGTGTATGAATGGGGAATGCGTTGCCATATTGGAATTAAAAAATCCGACTGACGGAGGATGGGGGAATTGGTCAGAATGGTCGAAATGTAGCCGAGAGTGTAATGGTGGTATTCAGTTTATCGAAAGAAAATGTAATAACCCAAAGTAAACTTTTGAATAAATCAAATAAAAATTATTCTAAAGTATAAATTATCAGACCTGAAGATGGAGGAAAATATTGTCTCGGTGATAAAAAAAGATATCGTATTTGCAACACAAATGTTATTATTCAAATCAATTAAATTTTATTTTTTAATAAGTTTAAATTTTTAAGAAATGCAATGATCCTAATGCGGATTTAAAATTTAAAAACAATCAATGTGAACAATTAAATAACATATCCCAATCATTTACCAATTTGACAGACGAATGGGAATTTTACAGTTCTCCCAGTAATTTAATTTTATAAACATAAGAAATTAAATAAAAATTTGAATTTCATCTTTTCTTTAAAAGGTGATAATCCATGCAGGCTTTTTTGTAAGCCTAAAGATGACTTTTTTTACAGAATGTTTAATAAAAATTTGGTGGACGGAACGCCATGCTCTGACTATTCGAATAACAGGTGTATCAATGGTGTTTGCATGGTACTTTTTAAATTATAAATTTTTAAATTTAATATTTTAAATATTTGTGTAAAAGCCTGTTGGATGCGATTGGGTTCTGGGTTCTAATTTGACTTATGATTCATGTGGAGTGTGCGGTGGTGATGATTCATCCTGCAATAAGTATACAGGAACAATTGAAGTTTCATTTCCCATTCAAGGGGGCTATCAACCTTTGCTCGTTTTACCAAAAAATGCCAGATCTGTCAGAATTTATGAGTATTCTAAATCAAAATTTAAAAATTATCTTGCAATTAAAAATTTGAATGGAACTTATTATTTAAATGGGCAATTTAAAATCACCACTAACGCTGAATTTCATATAAATGGTAAATTTATAAATATTTAAATTATCATTAATTTAAATTAATAAAAGGAATAAAATTTGTGTACCAATCACGACCTAAACAAGAAACTATTTTAACCGATGGACCCCTTGATGAAAATTTATTAATCATGGTAATTTTAAAAATATTAAATATATCTATTAATGTTCAATACTTATTTAAAACTAGATTTAAATAAACGAAAAAAAAATTATTATGCTGAAGATTAATTAAAATATTTTTTAAATTATATAATTGTTTATATATTTTTGAACTCATTAATCATATTTTTTACTTTAACTTTTGTTTGCATTATATTATATGAAGATTTTTTTTAAGATTGTAATTTTTAGATCAAAAAAATTTTAATTTATTACACGAAATCAAGAAAAAGCTCTTAGGTCAAAAATATTATGACCACTGTGTCACAATCTCTACAATCTCTTTACCTTTTATTTAAAGAATTTTTTAAAATTTAAATTTTTTTAATTTATCGAAAAAATTCCAAGAATCCAATGAATAAAAAATTATCAATTCCCAAAAAAATTTCTGAAATATTAAATTTTTTTTCATATTTTAGCTTTTACTTACGACCAAAAAAGTGAGTGTCAGCTATTTTTATACCTTGTCGAATAGGTTTGCACCTGAACCTAAAAAGTATTACACTTGGGATTTTAAAAATGACTGGTCTTCGTGTTCAAAATCATGTGGTAAAGGCTTTACCAAAAATTCACCAAAATGCATTGAGCTCAAAGATGGCATTGTTGATGAATCGTTTTGTTCCAACTTGGAGAAACCTTCTGACTTATATAAACCATGTAATTTTAATGAATGCGAACCAAGGTAAGTTTAAAATTATACTCTTGGCGAAGCTAATTTTTGTCAAGTTGGTGGGTTGGTGAATGGCAAGATTGCAGCGCTACATGCACAACCCAGGGTATTGGCTATAGAAAAAGAAGTGTTTTATGTGTTACTCAGAAGCCTAAAATAAATGATAAAGTTGAATTGATCGCCCAACTGGATACAAAATGTCAAAACATATCTAAACCTAGCATAGTCGAGAAATGCACAATTAATTTAGAAAATTGTAAGAATAAAGATGGTTCTTTTAAAACAGCATTCTGGATTGCTGAAGAATGGAACCGGGTACTTTTTAAATTTTTAAAAATTTATTTAGCTAAAATTAAAAAAAAAGAATTGTTTAATTGACCCTTGCTCCACTGAAACGAGAGTGGTCAAATGTAGTGATATTAATTCCATTTGTGATCCTTATATGAGACCAATTTCAGAGCGGAAATGTGAAGTTAATTCAAATAGAACTTGCGGAGTTTGGATCAGTGAAGAATGGTCTGAGTGTAACAAAACTTGTGGCAATGCTACTAGATTTCGAAAAGCTAGATGTATCAATGGGAATTTATGCACTTCAATAGCTAAACCCCATGAAATAGAAATATGTTCCAATAACCCGCCTTGTCCAGACGAATATTCTATTACTGCTGATTTAATATTTTCTTTAAATAAATTTAAAAAGAGAAAACAACGATCAATTGATGAAAATAATTTTGATCATGTCTATTACTTTAATTTAATTAATTATACCCAAAATTTTGATTATGGAAGTTTTGGCTTTAACGAAAACAATTCTTCGAATAAAACATTGGATTATGAATGGAAAGTTGGTGAATTCAGTGAAGTAAAGTTTAATTAAAGTCTATTTTGTTTCAAATTTTAAATTAAAAAAAAAAAAGTGTTCACGGAAATGTGGAATAGGAATCAGAGTCAGAAAAGTAGAATGCATAGAAAAATTATCACATGAAATAACCAGCAATGAAAACTGCCCAGACTTAAAACCACCAGCAGCCGAGGAATGCTTGGTCCAAGAATGTGAAAAATGGAATGTATCAGAATGGTCCCAAGTAAACAAAATTCTTTGTTGTGAAAAAAAATTAAAATTTTCATTTAAGTGTTCGCCAATATGTGGCTCAGGTTTTCAATACCGTAAAGTATTTTGCTCAAATTCATTGAGATTATGCGATCCGGAACAAAAACCTCTCATAAAAAGAAAATGTTCATCAAAACCTTGTCATGAATGGCGCACCGACACTTGGAGTGAATGCTCTTCTACTTGTGGTCAAGGATTTATGACTCGACGAGTTTATTGCTTTGACATTTTGGCTAATTCAACCTCAGATTTTTGTGAAAAAGAAATTATGCCTAAAACTGTTAAAAGATGTGAACTACAGGAATGTCCTATTCAATCAGAAAATGGTAATTCTTTTTTTTTTAATTTTTAAAATTTAAAAATAAGTAACGTCATTATAAATTATTTTTTGTTATTTTCAAGCATTTTAATTTTTTAAATATAATTTCGGTCTAATTTAAATCAAAAACTAAAATTAACGATTTAAAAATGGTAAAAAATGGTATAAAAAGGAAATAAAATATAAAAAATAATTTCATAAATTTAGTTGAATTTGCTAAAGCCAATTTAATATTCTTAATGGTTGGACCATTCACCATCATATTCTATTACAATTTTTATCCGCAAAATTTTGGACATCTTTTATTTAGGTTAATAGATTGGATATTGAAGAAAAGTGATTTTAGTTTTTCATTTAAATTTGGAAAAATTACCACTATATCACTATATATACAGTGACATGTCGTTAAATATTGAACACTGGTTTTAAAAATGATATAATGACATGTCACTAATTTCAGAAATAGCTCAAAAATTAATAGCCCAGAAATTGTCTTGACATTAGTGACATTAGTAATTATTCCAAAAAAAATGGTGAATCAATAAAACAATTAATTTTATTAAATCTAAAAAGTTAAATTAAATTACATATTCAAACCTAAATGATTTTCCTAATAACTTTTTCAAAATAAAGTTTTTTTTAAAGTAATTTTATTAATTTAGAATGAAAATTTGATTTTGAATTTAAAAAATTTTTACTCAAAAAAACAGTTAAATAAAATTAAGAAAGATAAATTGAATTTCTGAGTTGGTGAAGTTTTCTTAGTCAAAATTTTGGTTTTAAACTAAGACAAAAGAGTTGATCTATTTCAAATTAGGTCTCATAAGAAAATATTGGTTACACTAGGCCGTGGATACGATTTAGACCAGTTCTCTTTACCTCTTTTAGTTTATTTAAGGAATTTTTAAATTCTAAAAGAGTAATCGGCTTATTCAGATTTTTTTGTACCCAAAGAATATGTGATTTTTAATGCTATTTTACAATTACTTTTGATTACAAAATTCTTTTAAATAATTTAGGTTTAAATTTGTTCATTTGGCTCATTGATTTTATTAAGAGAACTTATTTATTGGTTTGAAGACCAAAGTAAATCATAGTAAAGCTCCCAATCGACTTTTTTTTAATAAAACTTAAAATTCAAAGACTTAAATGTTGCAAAATGTTTTTCTGAAATATTTTCTTGAATCGGAAAATGATCACTCAACAAATCGTGATCAGACAAAATGTCAGAACGATATTGAGCCAAAAATTTTTCTAAAAGATGGATCCTAATTGGTAAATGAAAGCAATTCCAGTGTGTAATTACTAACCTGTTCTCAGAAAATATTGATGTGATAAGTTCTCTTCATTGTATATTTGAGTTAAGAAGTTTTAAGTTAATTTCATTAATTTTCATGGAATTAACCAAGATCGAAATAAACTTTACTAAACTTTTTTAATGAACAAATAAAACTTTTTCTCGTTTATCGTTTTTACTTTCATCCCCCAAAAATCTTCCTTTTTTTATTTGTTCATTTTCTTTAGAGAAAGGAAAGGAAAATAAAGAAAAAATAGCGTGCAAGTTACGATTGATTACTGAAAAAAATTAAAATTAGAATTAATAAATAACAAGAATTAATTAAACAAATAAGAGAAATTTTTATTTTATAGAAAATATCGAATAAAATAAATTTTTTGAAAGTGAATAATTGTATAGTATAAAATTTAGACAAAAATTTTTTCCAAAATATTTTTATTGTTTATTTTTAATTAGCAAATATATTAAAATATTCAAAATAAAATTCAATCAAAAAATTAAATTAGACAATATTTTAAATATTTTTGACAATCTAAATTAGATTGAAAATTAGATTAAAAATTTTTTTTAAATATCTTTTCAATCTTTCCTTTTTTTTAATTAACAAGAACTCAAATAGAATAATATATTTTAGAGTTTTTTTTTTACTTTTTAAATTTTTAAACAAAATAAAATTTAAATGTTCATTTTATAGACAATTGTGTGAATAAGCTGGCCAAAAATATTTGTCGCATGATCGCTTATTCAAATCGATGCTCGGAGCCCTACTTACACTCAAAATGCTGCAAGACATGCTCAAAGTTTAACTAAATTTCATCGTATTTATTTTAAAATTTAAAAAAAAAAAGCTTAACATAATTTTTTCAATAAAAATAATGAAAACTCCATTCATAATTTTTTATTAATCAGATGCTTGAATTCAGACCACTTAATTTAGCTAGAAACGCTCCACCAGCAATCAACAGCAGTAAATTTGTTACTAAAGCGATTTTTTTCTAAACAAAATATAAGTTCAGCCAGGCTTTGTGACCAGCGAGCCGTCAAAGAGGCGTCTGTGCCAAAAGCTCATAAATTTTGTTGCATTTAAAAATTCATAATTTAAGATAACAGCTGATAATTTAGCTTTTTATTTGTTTGAATGATGGCGAAATAGGTTCAGAACCAGATATGGTCAAAAAGAAACATAGAGCTCGTATTTTAAATTTTTGGCATTCAAAAAAATTTCAAAATTTCTGAAAATTTATCAGCTTTATGGAAGAAAAAAAGCAAAAAAAGTGCATATGTGAATTGAAAATTTATTATGACTATAAATAGTCGAGATTCGGAAAAGTAAGGATACAGGGATTTACACAATGCAAATTACGCCGACTTTGCTGAATGCAAATTTCAAAATTATGCTTATAGAATTTAAATTTTATGATCATAAAAAATAAATTATTTTTTTTAATATATATATATAAATTTATTTGGTTGATCTGAGCAAGCTTCGTTTTCTCTTGTGTGTTACGAGCTATTTTGCCTAATTAGAAATTTTATTTCGTTTCTTTAGTTTTCGTTTTCATAATTTGAATTTTTTGCTTGAAAAAAATTAAAATGGGCCTATTACTTAACCAAATCGGTTACTTGATTTCCCCCCTAAACATGTAACCAGCTTAACTTGACCTCCACCAGAGCTAGGCAAGCAAAATATTTAAAATATTTCTACAAAATTAGACTTTTTGCCAAAATAACCAAGTAATAAAGCAAAAGAAACTGAATAAGAATGACAATACTGTCCAAAAAGCAGCCTGGGACAAGCAGTGGCTCGGCGCAGAGCGTGGCCGACTCGTCGAGCGCCGCTTCCACCAGCACAATAAGCCTGCAGCCCATCCAAGTGATCAGCGAGTCTGTGTCGGGCGCCGAAGAGGCCACAGAGCCAAAGCAAACACTGCAACTATTTCCGGTCAAAGCGGAGCCGGGCGAAGCCGCCGGCCTCCAAGCAAAGTCACCTCTGTCGCCCAACAAAAAGACCAAAAAATCCAACAAGCGCAAAATAAAGTCGCCTAACGTGACCATCAACAATTTTGTCAGTGTAAATCAGTCCAGCTTGAGCAGTGTTTTGTCATCGTCGGCATCCTCATGCAGCTCGAGTGTGTCCTCGAATGGCTCGCTCGGGTTCAATCTAAATTTTAGTGATGCCGACCAGACCGAGTACTATCGACTGAGCGATGACAGCGACTATGAGGAAATAAATAGTGAAAATGATTTTTTTAATTCAAGCGAAGTTAAAAAAAGCTCAAAGGACCCCAAATGCAAAAAGATAACAAAATTTTCTTCTAATCCGCTAGGAACTTTGCCTTCGAATGGTTTGTCATCCAAGTGTTCCAAAATGAAAAGAAATAAAAATACTGAGATTAAAACGGGTGACATTTTCAACGAGAACAATAACAGTGAGGACGAGTATGAACAAACGCCGACTTTGCTTATTAATCAAGAGGAAGCGTTTATCAAATCGGCCAAGACTATTGAAGAGGTTAGATAGCTTGCATTATTTTTTATTTTATTATTATTTTTTGCAAAAATTTATTTCCACAATTGTTGGTCAAAAGTAAAGTCTGAACTTGGACTTAAGATATTTTTTTAAGTTCTTTTATTCCTTTTTCTAAGGGAAATTAATTGATTTCGATTTAAATGTTCATACCGATAAAAATAATTTTTTTTTAAATCATATTTTTTTTAATTAATTTTCAAAATTTTGGTCTTTAATGAAAACTAAATTTTTAATTATAAAGTTGACCAACTCAGTTTATTTTTAATCGTCTGTTCTATTGTTAATTTTTTAATTCTAGAGAAAATTTTAAAATGAAGTAAAATCAGGATTAGAATTTGGAATGATTTCCTTAAAACTTAAAATTTTATTTAAATTGAATTAGAGTTTTATTTTTAGCTCAGTTGAAAAATAAATTTTAAATATTTTGGGTAAAATCAAGCCTAAAAATCGGTTTATTAATTCTAGAAAAATTTAAAAAAATTTTTTTTAAATCAGAACTAGAATTGAGAATGATTTTCTTAAAATTTAAAATTTTTTTTAAATTAAATTATTTCTAGTTAGTTCAGTAAATAAATAGATATTCAATTTTTTTTTGGTAAAATCTAGCCTAGATATCGGACTTTAATTAAAGAATTTAGACAATTTTTTTATGTGAAATTTTCTTAAATGCTTGTAGGGTTTAAAATTTTTAATTTTCAAATTTTTTGCTTAAATTAAAATTATAGTTTTAATGATTTAATATTCAAATGTAATGGGATACATAATTCAAAATAAACAAGCTTTTCCGGAACTTTTTTTTAATTGAATTCATATTAGCTTTGTCATGATTTGAGTGATCTTTTTGTAAATTCTTTCAGCATTTTCGAATTTATTAAACAAATTATTTTATGATAAATTATCCAAAAAAACAAATTTATCAACTATTATTTTATTCGAAATTTAATTTGAAAATTTTTTTAATGGACATTTTAAAAATCATTTGAAATTAAAATACAATTAAACTAAATAATATTGCAGAAAATATTTTTAGTAAAGGAATTTTTCGACATGAATTTTTTAATTAATTTTAGAATATTTTTGTGTATTTAAAATACCTATATTTTTCATATTTTTTTAACTATAACTCACTTTTTTTTGAACTACCGAAATTTGCGGACATTTTAAACTGGTCATTATTTTGAAAGATTTTTTTAAAATTTTTCAAAGGAACTTTCTATTATTTAAAAAATAAATTTTAAATAAATCTTGTCAAAATTTTAAGAATTATGACCAGTCTTAAGATTCCGGTATTTAAAATTCTATTCAGAAAAAATATTAAAATTTGAAAGCTCAACTATCGGACAGTGAAGAAGAATTAAAAAAATATCTTCAAAAGTCTCGCGATATTCTTAACTCTTCAAAAATACAAGTTTCAAAAAAAATCTGCCAATTCGAGTGTAAGTCTTCCAATTAAATGTTAAAAAATTTGCATCAATTTACAAAGAATTTAAGAAAATTTTAAATTGTTATTTTTTTTTTCAATTAGGAATTATAAGATTAAATATCTTATTCTAAAAAAACTATTTTTTTTCCTTTAATGTGTACTGATAAATTTTGGACTCAATTTTTTAGGATATAAAAAAAATTCTTTCTGCAGAAAAATTCAAAATTAATAAAATTCGATATTTTATTGTATTCAATACAATTAAATCAGTTAAAAAGCCTTCGAAAATCAAAATACTCAAAAAAATTACATATTTTTTCACTAATTTTTAAGGCATTGCGAAATTTCATGCAAAACTTCAGATACAAAAATAAAAAAATTTTATAACTTTTGTTCTATGTGTCAAAAACTTTTTCTGTAAATGAAACAAAGTGAAACAACTGTTGTTTCACCTTCCGCGGAAGTCTGCAAAATCTGTGTGAATTCTGAAAAATTGCACCCTATTTAAAATTGTTAAAAATAAAGCGCAATTAATTTGCACAGATTTTGCAGACTTCCACAGAAGGTGAAAAAACAGTTGTTTCACTTTGTTTCATTTACAGAACAAGTTTTTGACACATAGAACAAAAGTTATAACATTTTTTTATTATTGTATCTGAAGTTTTGTATAAAATTTCACAATGCCAATTTTTAGCTTAATCAAACAATTCATTAAGCTTTAATGTTTCGTTTTTAGTCAAAAAATCATGAAAAGGATAAAGACAAAAATTGTTTTCGATTTTAATTATTTAGCGATCAATGAATTGAAAAATCAATTAATTTCAATTTATTGTTAAAAATAATTTACAAACAGCAACAAAAGAAAATTCTTAAATTTTTAAATTTTCAATTCAAGTTGGAGCAAAATTTTTGTCGAGCACTAAAAGAAAAAAAGGGCTTTATCATAAAGCCTATGAAAGAAGACGGCGCATGTTTGTTCCGAGCAGTGGCCGATCAAATATATGGTGACCAGGAAATGCATTCCACCATTCGATCTCATTGCATGGATTATATTGTAAATAACAATTTTTTTTTACCACACAATAAAATATTTTAAAATTCTAATTTTTTCATAAAGGCCAAAAATGCCGACTATTTCAAACAATACATGACTGAGGACATAGAGCGGTATTTGGCGCGAAAACGGCAAGACAACTGCTTTGGCAATCACATCGAAATAATAGCCATTGCGGAAATATACAACCGGCCAATAGAGGTATACGAATACAGCCTTGAGCCCAAGAATACATTTCAGGCCGAGTTCCAAACAGATAACGAGCCCATTCGACTTTCTTACCATGGCCGAATGCACTACAACTCTGTGGTCAATCCGTTCAAAGCAACTATTGGCGTCGGACTGGGACTGCCGCAGCTAATTCCCGGTCTTGCCGAGAAAAATCTGCTGAACGAGGCCTTGAAAAAAAGCGAAGAGTTTCACATCGAAAAAACGATGTTGGATGACAAATTGAAGGCTAGTGATTGGGAAGCGACTAATGAAGAGCTTATGGAAATGGTTGCCAGAGAGTCTTATCTACAGTGGCTTAAAGACAATGAGCAAAGAGACAGTGTGAATATGCTGCAAGCGAATGCTGCGCCTGCTTCGTGCTCAAGCTGGTCTAGCAACGATCTTGCCAATTGTTTAAGCAGGGAAAAGCTCAAGTTTTCTTCCTCATCTAAATCGTCACCGGCATCAAGCGCCAAGACATCTTCAAAAATTTCCTCATCAGTGTCAACAAATTTGAACAAAGAGTTTGAGGACATTGATCTATTTGCACTAACTAATCAAACAGTGGATCAGAACACTCTGCAGGACGACGAGGACATTTTGGCCCGAGTGTTGGCCGAGTCTCAGCAAGAATATTTGGACAGTCTGAAAATAAAGCACCAGAAGCAGAATAGCAGTCATCAATTTTAAAATACTTGTTCATTTATTTGTATTATATTGAATAAAACTTTGTTCATTTTTGGCTTATAAACAATTTTGGGAAATTTTTTAAATTAATTTTTATTTTTTTTATTTTTTTTTCATTTTACTGACGCGGCTATTCGATGCGGCTTTCGCCGGCTCTGAATCGTGATGGCCTGCGCAAGTTCGGCTTATTGGATAGCTCGATCGGTTTATAGTTACCATTAAGTTATTTAAAATAAATTTAAATATTTTTTTTCGTTTTTTTTTTTTTTATGCAATTTATTATTAAATTTTTTGTTTCTTAATCGAAATTGTTTTATATTTTATGTTGAAATATTTTATTTTTATTTCATGTTCGTTTCTCTCTTTTTTTTCTTTTTGATGTATTGAAGATAAATATTTGGAATAAAAGTGTAAATAGCTTGATTAAAATGAAAATTAATTGAAATTTTTTATCTATAAAATTTTGAATCAATTGAATCTGGTTATGATTTTTAATTTTATTGAATTGTCTTGCGAATATAGCTAGCAAAAAATCGATTAAAAAAGAATTTTTTGAAGAAAATTTTTTAAATTAGATTTTTATTTAGAGCTAAATCATTTTTTTTAATTAAAAATCATACTTGTTTTTAAGTCACAGTTTTAAGTCTAAGTCACAAAAATTTAAGTCAAAGTTATGACTTAAATTTTTTTTTTTTAAGTCAAAGAATAAAAGCCAATTTTTCAGCAAAAAAAGGTAAATTTAATTAAATAATTAAAATTTTGAGGCAAGGTTCGCACTTAGCACTACTACTGTACTTTTTGACGAGAGCCCCCAAAGCCCAAATATCTCTTGTTCAAATCAGACTTGTTTATAAGTCACAAAAATATAAGTCAAAGTTATAACTTAAAAAAAAAAATTTAAGACATTGACTTGACTTAAGACTTGTGACTTAAAAACAACTCTGTTAAAAATTAAACTTTTACAATTTATTAATTAAATTTTGTGCTTTAATCATATTTTTTGATCACGATCAAAAAGTTTAAATTCCCAATATTTATTAAAAAAATTTTAGTATAGAAGTATAAGTTTTGACTGTAGCTTTAAAGCTGTTAACATTGGGGGCTAAAAAAGTTATCTTTTTGAGTCGACATGAAAACTAAATCTAAATTTGATTTTAATTTCGCTCTGCATACATTTTGACAACATTATCTATTCCTTTTGGTAGATCATTGATATACAAAAAAAAGCTTTCGCAAAATCTAGCTGAATCACAACAACAGTAAAACTTTTGTATGACTCATTGAGATGAAATCTAGAGTTTCCAGAAGATTAGATGAACATGACTTTTTCTTGACAAAATATGTTGTTCTTTAGATATAATAATATTCTTATAAAGATAATCCTCTATTTTGGTTCTTATTATGCTTTCCATAATTTTGCATGATTTATTTTGATTTAGGTCTTGTAATTTTTTAAAATACCATTACATAACTAATATCATTTGGTTCAATGTCAATATATTCTAACCAGTTTTCATTAAATTCAACTTCATAAGGTGGAAGCTCACCATCTTGTTCAATAACAAAAACATCTTGAATACATTTATTTAGAAGATTTGATATCTGCTTTGATTGATTCTTTAATTACTTGTTGATCCTTTAAGTATTTTTACAATATTTTTGGATTCTTCTTAGCTTTTTCCACTAAATTTTGTTCTTATGTTAGTTTGACTCTTTTTATATATCTTGAGATACTTTTCTTTTTAGAGCTTTATTATATTTACAGGTATATGATTTCTTGTTTGTTCAAAATAAATTACCAATAAACAAAATCAACGCTAAAGTCTGCTAAAAATAACAAAAAAGTATTGAATAAGGTTTTAATACCAAGGAATTAATTGTAAAATTTTTAATATTTATTTGAATTTGAATTAACGAAAATTAAATTTTGATGGTAAGCAAACAAACAAAAGTTCTGATATTTAATCACCAAATTAGCTCTATCACAAATTAAATAAAAAATTCTTATTCTTTAATCAAATAGAAAATTTAATAATAATTAGATATTTGATTTTAAATGCGAGGGTTATGGTCAGTATAGAAACTTAAATATCTTTAACGCAAAAATTCAATTAATTTTTTGCACTTTTTTACCAGCTTTTTTTCTGATTATTAGTTTGTAGCTTACGGTAAAAAAAATTTCAAAAAAAAATTCATTCCGATCTATTTGCCATCAAAACTTAAATGCTTGTATTTTTTTCACTTTTTAAAATATAAAAAGCGATTTTTTTAATTCAACTCAGAAAATATTTAAATAATTTATTTTTCATTTTTCAATAAATTTTTTTTTAATTATTTATTAGAAAAAAATTAAAAATTTTGTTAATAATTAATTAGATATTAGCAATCAAAGATTCGCTATTTAGAATTTATATTCTTCTGAAAATATTTTCTCAGATTCTTGAATTGACGAACAGATTCTTGAATCTAATTTTTTAAAATTCATCGAATTTTCATTTAGAAGTAACAAGATCTTCATTTACATTTTATGATTATATTCATTTATTTTCGAACAGTTTCTGATTAAAATCTTTTATTTCTTTAAGGTCTTCAATAAAATTTATTAAATGCTTATTATTAATAAATTAAAAGAAGTTTGAAAATAAAATCATATAGTCATAATTATATGCCATTTGGAAAATTGTTTAAAAATAAGTTAAATCAATTTTTAATTCAAATTATTTATTATTTAAAATATTTATTAAAAATAAATTATGTTAACTGTTATGCTTTTTAATTGATAATGAATAAATGTTAATTAAATTTTAATTTTTCCTAATGGTTCATTGTTATTTTTTCCAATAGAAATAAACCTTAAATATCAAACAAATATATAAATGTAATGCCATACATTTTAACAAACTCTTTAGAGACATATTGATATGAATTTATTGCTACCAAAATTTATTAAATATTTAAATATAAACTCGATCTTTTTTTCTCTTCACATTAATTAAAATATAACAAACTTTGTAAATTTTCTCTCAATATTTATCTTTTAAAATTTTTTAAATGGAATGGATTGCTCTAATAGCTCGGCATAACTTTAACAATCCTTTAAACACTATCTTCTCATTATATACAAAAAAAATAACGCAATAAAGGTAAAATGAAAATTGAAAATTGAAAAATAATAAAAAAAAACTCATTCGACTTAGATTACTGATAAATTTTTTCGATCGATTTCATTTTCCGTAAAATTTTTTATTCAATAGAAATATAAGCAAATTGACATTGATTTTGGCCTTATCGAACATTTTCATAATTGAAGCACCTTCGTATTGCATCTGAAGCAAATCCTGAAAAACCAATTCCACTTTTTCCATGGTGACACCCATGAATTTTGCTGACACATCAAATACACCCGGCTCATCAGTGGTACTTATTTCAAACAAAACATTTTTAAATCTAGAAGTAAAATAAAGTCTATTTATTTTTTTAAATTTTATTTTTTTTCAAAATTACTGATTCGGGCTAAGATTCTCAATTTCCAAAATGACTCCTTTGTCGTACAACTTGGCAGCCGAATATTTTATGGTGCCGATTATTTTTTCCTCTTTTCGTTTGAAAGGATTTTTGCTCTTTGACCTAAACAAAAAAAATTTAAAAATTTTTTTAAATTATTTTAAATTATTTTAAAAATTTAATTAAAAAAAAAATAGGGTACCCTTTTTTATTATTGAATCCATCTAGACATGCTTTGACATATTCACTGTAATAGGAAACCTGTTCTTGGAGTAAATTTTGCTTTTTTTGCAGCACTTGGTAAACTTGTTTTAAATGGCTCATCTCTTTTTGGCGTCTTTGCCGATGCTTTCTTTGGTTGCGAATATCTTGACCGATTCGGCTGATTACTGATTGATAATTGTTGGCACTGGACACTACGCCAGCTTGTTCTAAATCTAGCAGATTTTGTCTTACTTCTCGTTTTATGTTTTCCAATGGCATGGCTAGAGATTTTCTGATCAAGTCAAGTTGATCAATACCAGATATAATTTTGTTGTTTTTTTGGCGTTTTTTTACCAATTTTTGATGCAAAATCTCTTGTTCAAATGTACATGGTGAGTTCAAGATCATTTTTAGGTTATCCCCGCTTTGACAGTGGATAAGCTCAATGATCAAGCGTTTGGTTCTGATGAACAAATTGATTAGGTCAGCTTTTTCTTCGCCATTCGGAGTGAACCGGTTGGTCAAAGTTAAACATAGCTGTGTGTTTCTGCTCAAATTTGAGTTGTTCCGCGACATTGTTTCCTGTTTGGGCGAATCATTGGTTCCATTGCTTCCAAGACTGGTTCTTGAGCACAAATTTTCAGTCAATGAATCCAAATTGGGATCGAATTGTAGCAAATCGAATATTTCCCTCAGAGGATCCTTGTTGTCCGCAGCTATTTTGTCCAAATGTTGGATCAAAATTTTGTGCGTATCCGAGATTTCCTGCACTGTCATGTAAACAATCGGTTTGGTCAAAACAATCAAATCACTGTATTCATCAATTCCAAAGTACTCGTCCGCCTCGCTTACACTGCACACTTCATTAAAATAGCTCCTAATTTGCTCATGAGATTCTTTAATAAATGGATTTAGACATGCCAAATGGGCGTTCTCAGTATCACCATACTTAAATTTTTTTAAATTAATAAAAATTCGAAAAAAAAAATAATTTTTCTTGAATTAATAAAAAAAACTTTAAATAAAAATATTTTTTTTTTAAATTAAATTTAAAAAAATTAATTTTTTAAAATTATTTTACTAACTCCTTTGCTCATTGATATCAGCTGTAGATGTTTGGCAATGCATGCCAAATTTTTTCGCTGTTCCGAGTCAAGTGCTGTGCCTGCTTTCACATCAATTACATCATAAGCATCTGGCGAGCAAATAGCTGAGTTTATGAATCTATAGTAGACCAAGTTGCCAATAATTTTCAAAATTTCTCTCTCGGAAGCATTCGGAAATTTTCGCCTCAAGCCCAATCTGAGTATTTTGGCAATGTATCTTAGGCCGTATGGCAATTTATCTATTGACTTGATGATCATATGCAGGAACTTTTTGGTATAGTGTTTAACCAGTCTGATATTTTCCTCGAATTGCTTGCGTATTTCTTCATGCTCAAGAGCTTTTTGATTTGTGATGTCATATGGAAGACCAGTTGGCTTTCCTGTATCCGATTCGATTTTATTAATCCAAATTTTGTACAACTCCGAAGGATTTAGGCACAGTTGTAAATTTTTCAAGGCCAAAAATTCCTCGATGGTTTGATTTAGCAGACTGCGGAGAATGTTTTCACCACGATGCTTGCGGTACAAAGAAACTATTACTTTAATTACCAGTGGTGTGCCTGTTATTATGTCTGACATTTTGTCAACTTTAGACCTTTGAAAAAAATTAATTAATAAATTAATTTATTTATTAAAAATGCACTCAGACTGGTCGAGCATTATGGAAGGAATTTTTTTTATTAAAATTAATCATCAAATTTTAGATTAATTTTGTTAAGCACTGAGCAAATTTAGAAAACTTACAAATTTTTATTGCTTTTTAAAAATTTAAATTAATAAAAAAATTTAAGACATTTTTAAAGTTTTCTTAAAGAGATAGATAATTTTAAAAAATTAAAAAATTACTCGATTTCTAGCTGTAATGAAGCGTTGAAGAGCTTAAGCAACAGATATTCTTCTCTAGAATTGGCCGCATAGTTGAACAGCTGAAGCACGACAGTCTCGATAAATTTTGATGTATTTGTAGATGGTAAAACAAACAACAATTTTGCCAAGTATATAGGATTTGTTTGCAAAAGATAAAACAAATTTTGATACAATTCCATTTTTAGATGGTTTTCTTTGCTCAATTGTTTGATTTGATTTGTTTGATTTTGTTCGATGTCTTCTTTATATTTTTTTAGCTTTTTATGCTGCATCAAAACGTCCTGTAGGGTAATTCGATTTTTGACCAAAAGGCCTATTTTTACGTCCATCATATCCAATTCTTGTTCCAAATTTTTGTTCATCTTAATGGCCGTAATTATCTGGCGCTTGAGCTCTTGTAATTCTGGCCACAAATATTTAATTTTAAAAATTTTGATTGTATCTTAATCTTACCTATTTCTTCGGTAAAATCACAATTGTTCTCTTCAAGTAGGTACACAAATTTACGCACCACTCTCAAAGGCGGATTTTGATCATTAACTAAATCAAATTTTATTTTTGCATATTAAATTAAAGAAAATATTTACCAAGTGACAAATAATCTTCCTTGGCATGTTTTGAGCGAACATAAGATTGAATTTTAACAATTGCATTCTCCTTTTTTTTTAAATGAATTCTCAAATATTAAATTAATTAAAAATTACATTGAGTTTAAAATGTTGAATTTTTTCCAAATATCTCTTTCGATTTAGCCACATTTTGACATAAGACTGGATCAATATGATTTTTGGCTGATTTTTTTTGTAGTTTTCAAGTCGGTCTAAAAATTTTCTTTTGCAAAGAATGCCTCGCCACCAGGCCTTTTAAAAAAAAAATAATAAAAAAATTTATTTTTCACCTTAATTGAATACCTGAATTTTAATTATGTTGTTTTCGTTTCTAAGAAAATGTTGGTACCTCTGGTTGAGTGATTCCCTGACAAGATGTCCTCTGACCAAAGCCTGAATTTTTACGATTGTAGGTTCTTTTGATTTGTATAATAGATTTTGTACATATTTTTCGGTAGTATTATCAATGGCTTTTTTTAACATAGTTCGAGTTATTAAATTTGCTGTTGGTCCAAATGAAATTGGCATCGTCCAGCTAAATGTGTTGGCGTTTAATAAATTTAAGTAAAAATCAAGATCATCAACTGTTTTGTTCCAAAAATATTCACTGTTCACACATGGTTGAGCTTGAATACAAATAAAAGATTAACTAATTTTTTATTTAATTTATTTATTTTTTAAAAAGTTAATATTTTTCTCTATTTTTTTTAAACAAAATTTGTTTATAAAATTTATGCAATGTTTAGGATTTAAATAAATCTTGTCTTAATTCATTTTTAAAAAATAAAAATTAAATATATACGATATTAAAATTCTTAGTATTTATTTTAATTTAGAAATTTGTCATTTATTTTTTATTTACAAAATTAAATAACCATTTGATCATGAGTAAAATTAAAAAAACTTTTTTTTGGTTTTTAATGATACTTTTAGATAACAATTAAAAATATTGGTAAGCTTTAAGTCTTAAATTTTAATCAATCAACTAAACCACCTAGTTTTTTCTTTTGGTTAAAAGAGATTAAATATATATATTTTTTTTTGGATAATAATTTTGAAATTGATCATTTAATTTTTAAAATTTAATTTTTAAAATGATTCTACTTACATTTACAAATTCTCTTTAAGTCTTTATATGTCTGAAAATATTGATCTAAGCATTCCGGATCATCTTTGAGCTGAATGCCGAGTATTTTGTCATTAATCAAACGTAAGACCTCTTCTTTGTTGCCATCTTTGTCTTCGATTTGATTCAATAGAATCATTGATTTTGTCATACTAAGCGCATTCTCCAATTTAATATTACAGTTTTTTATCTCATCTTTGATATCATTAATGTCCAAGTTATTTTTTACCTAAAATAAATAAATAACTCAAAATTAAAAAAATTAAAAAAATTTAAAAAAACAAAATACTTTTTTTAAATTTTTCATTTGAAAATGATACAAATAAGCATTTTGATCAACAATCAAAGTGTTGTCATCCCGATGTGGAAGTGAATTTTTCAACAAATAAAGAGTATGAGAATAATTATCTTTTTCTAGAGATTCATTTATTAAAACAACTGCCAAGCATTCTTGCTCAAAGTCGGCATTTGTTTGCAAAATCAGATCTTGTATTTCACCATGAGTCAATAAACCACAAGTAAAAAGATCAGAATTAGCCGAGTTTTCGGTCAAATCGCTAATCTCCGAATGACCACTATCACTTAGAGAAGTGTATTTGTCTTTATCGATCAAGTTTTCGGTCGCTCCGACTGTGTTATTGTTTGTTTTGTACTGTTTAAGTAAAATAAAAGATTCAAAATATTTTTTTTTTGCCAAAGGATTATTTTTGACATTTTGCAAATGGACATTTTTACTAGACAAATTGGCAAATAGCTCGTTGATGGAGGATTCGGACGGTTCAAGCTGCATTGCGTTGTCTAGAAATTTATTTATTTGAACAACTGGACATAGGACTTTTAGGCCATGGACAAAATCGTCCGTGTCCAAATGAGATTGTTTTTCGTCCAGAATGAATTTAAACTCCACAAAGTACAGAGACCCAGCATAGGCAAAATCCAGACTTGCCTCATCAGGCTGTTGCTCAATCTGGAACAAAAGATAATTTTTTTGTAAAAGACGAATGAACTCATCCTTTTGATTAGAAGCCAAACTATAATTCAATAATTCCAACATTTTGATGGTCTTGATCTGATAATCTGCGTTTAGGTTGGCGACGTTTATCGCGTTTTGAATAGCCTGATATTCCAACGCACCCTGGGATTCCTTTGAAATAATTTTTTAATAAAATTTTTATTTTTTCTTTAATTGACTAGCTCTATTAATTCTATAATTTGTTAATTCTAATTTGAATTAACTGTGATCTTGAGTGCAGGATTTGGTTAATTTTCATATGGCAGCTTTTTTTTATTTAGATTTTTTTTCAATTTTTGTCTCATAAAAGCCAAAGATTGGAAGTTCCAATTTGGTTGAATCAAATAAAATAAAATAATCTGCTTAGAAATTGATTCTTTCTTGAAAATTAAATACCGTAAATGCTTTTAATTTTGACAGCTTTAAAAGTGACTTTGTTTTTTTTAGAAGACAATTTTTTTGTGAATTATTAGTAATTTTATATTAACATGATGCAGTAAAAAATTTATTTTTTGAATTGGAATTATTAAGGAAAAATATCTTATTTATTTTAAAATTTTTTATTAATTTTCTAGCAAATAAATCTTTCAAATTAAAAAAGATAATAAAATTTAGTCTACAAAAATCAATCAATCATATGATGAATTTAATTTTCCTAATTATTTTTCAAAATTTAAGGAATCTGTTTCTTGGCCTTTTAATAAAAGCAATCATAAAATAAAATCTAAACGAAAAAAAAATTGCCATATTATCATATCAGTTATGTGAACTTTTTTTCAATCCTAAGTTACTTAGCTTGTTAAATTTAAGCAAAAAATTTAAAAAAAAATTAAAAATCATATTTATTTTAGGTTTATAAAAAATAATAATAAGCTCTTTTGTAAATTTTATTTAAAAAAGATTTAATTGAAATTTTATTTAAAAAGGATTTAATTGAATTTTTAATAAAATAGAAGTTTTAAAAAAATCAATTTTAATCTCTTGAGTAATTAAAATAATCTTTCTTTTAAAAAATAGAAGATTAAATTAAATTAAATTCTAAAAATTAAGAGATTTAAATTTAAATTTTTATTTCCAGTTCACATAACTTTGATTAAAAAAATGATTAGAGTTGGAACAAACGGAAGATAATCAAACATGCACTCCACATAGGATAAAAAAATGATATAAAAAAGGTGACACAATTTGTCCATGATAATCGATCTGATTAAAAAGGACCTGGGTTAAATATTAAAACACTAAAATTAGTGCTTATTCTAAATAAATAAACTTGAAAAACAACACTCAATAGTTTTAATACCTTTATATAAAATTTCTATTATAAATATAAAAAGATGAAAAAAAATAATAGATAATTATTTGACCAAAATCTTACCAATTTAGACTCCTTTTCTTGTGTCAATTGAGCCAGATACCATTCGATGTAATTTTCGAATACGTTCTTAAACGGTGACGCCTTAGACTTCAATAGCCGCAGAAGCATACCACAATTTTGTTTGTTTATACACTCGTTTATCTCAGCTAACAATTTATCCACTAAATTAATAAAGATTATTATTTTTCTCTTCAAAACAAGACTCAAATCATGCCACTTAGAGAAAAGATAATTGATTTTTTGCAGCAAAGCAAAATCATGCAAAATGGTTTAAAGGCAAATAAAAATCTATCTTAGATTTACCTATTAACGAAATAGTTCGTTCAGCGTGATCTAATTATTCCAAAAAAAATAGTTAGTACTCGCTAAGTTTTGGGTGATTTTAATTGAGGTTTAAAAAAGTCTACCGCTAAAATTATCAAAATATTGTCTTACCATTAACTTTGTTCAAATAGAACTGAATTTCAGCTTGGGTTAATAGTTCATCATAGACATCGCTCAAATAATTGGCATCGATTGACTTAAAATTTTATTTAAAAAAAGATTAAAATAAAAAAACTATATCCTACTTTATTTTGGGCAACTTCTGCACTTTTTTTAGCCTTGGCTTCGTACATGCACTCTTGGTAAAACTTGACATAGTCGTCAAAGACACTGTACAAATGCGCATCTGGAAGCTTTAAATTAACTGTCAAATTGTCCAAATTTTTCTTTTCAATTGAGTCATTTATTGCCAAAATGGCGGCATGTAAAGCAGCCTCGTCGACTGGCATTTCGTTGGCCAAAATACCGCCTATTTTACTAAATGCCGGCAGCTCGAGTCCGTACTTTTTTAGCTCTTTGGCCATGGCTGTTATTTCTTCTTGGGTAAATTTGGCAACTCCGTACAAATCTTGGATCTGCGGCGCTATGCCCAGCTTAAAAAGGTACAAACTCAATGCGTGAAGGCAGTAGACCACCCGAGGCATGTTCTTTTTGTCATAGACATCTGTTGTTTCCGGGAAAAAAATCTTTAAATTATTTTTAAAATTAAAAGCAAACAAATTTTTAAAAGATTTATTCAGAAGAAAAATTTTGAAATTAAAAAAAATTACTTTGGGTAGGCCTATGTGCTCCATGGCATTGAAAAAATGATTTATATTATCAGTGTGTCGAAATTGGAGACCATGTTGACTATACTTTGACTGATCTCGGTCGTATATTTTTTTGAAAGGCACTTTTTCTGGGCAAAAAAAATTGGACAACTTGGCCAAATAAACTCCGTTTCTTAAGTTTTCTTCAAATTCGCTTGCTGACGGCAATTCTTCTCGAATACAAGACTCTATCCATCTAAATAATGATTTTTTTAGTTAATTAATTTTAAAAAAAAATTATAATTTTAATTTAGACTTTTTTGCTTCTTCCAAATGGCACAAGTATTCATAAGCAATATTCTGGTGTCTTTTTTCGTCCATTTCCTCGGCGGACACTCTTGCCGCCAGGCTTTCGTCGCTGAGGGACTCTTGGTCGCGCAAAGCAACACTTATATCCATTTCTAAATTTGTATATATTTTTTTAAATTAATTAATTCAAATTGTGCATTGAGAGTAAAACATGTGATATTGTCCATTATGATATGCGCGCTTCTCAAGTAACACAAAGGAAAAGAGAGAACAGTTTTTCATATTTTCAATTTGAATTTGTCTGAATTCTAGGACCGACTGCAAATTGAAATTTTAGTGAATATCGAAAAGTGAAGAATAAGCCAAAAGCGTGTCAATTAAAATTTAAGTTGATTAAAAAACACTTTAGTCTTATTAAACTTATGAAAAGCTTTTCTAATTGCTCTTTGATTTTAAAATGCGATCAAGCAATTCAAAAAAAAATTTGAATTCACCAAAAAGAACATTGATTTCAGGTTAAAATGCTTGGTCAAAGTTGTCCGCAAAATTATCCGAGAAAAAATTAAAATTTAAAAATTTAAAATTTAAAATTTAAAATTTAAAATTTAAAAATTTAAAAAAAAATAAGAAAGAAAGAAAAATTTTTTTTCAATCTTTATCTCGGATAACTTTGACCGAGCTTGTTTAAAAAATTTTGGGAAAAAAACTAAATAAATTTTTAAAGAAAAAAATAAAATTCTCTCTTTGATTAGATGCTGCAGATGCTCAAATAAAGTTGTTGATAACCCCGAGGCTTTATTTTATCTTCGTTAAGTCTAAATCATCCCAAAATTCATAAATTACAAGCTTTATTTATTTTACCTAATATTTGTATCTAATTACCTAATGATTCATTGATGGATACTAAAACTATATCCCTGTGCTAAGACCAACTAATTATTATTTTTGATCAAATCCTTATCTTGACATTAAAATCTGGCCATTTTCGATCTTAGTGTTTGTTCCTTCTAATTCAATAGGTCCTAATCGTGACTTTTCGGATATGTTTAAGGCTCTCGGATCGAGATCTCTTATTTATTCATGAATATTTGATCATAATCTAGTTATTACAATTATTCTAGCACTTTTTTGAAACTATTGTATAATATTTGTTCAAAGCAAACTTTGAAAATAATTAAATTTTTATTGCTTAAGCATCATTAGAAAAACAAATATGACATGTGTTGACTATGCCAGATAACTTGCTTCAAATTTTCTTTTTTTTTCAAAAAGCTTCAAAAAATTCTACAAAAATAAATAGATTTGTTTGTCCAAATGCCAAAGTTATTCCCAATTAAGAATTTTTTTTTAAGTAGAAAATTTGAGTTTTTGCTTTCAAATGCTTAGATTTGACCCTTGATAAATTTAAATTGAGATCTTGAGATCAAAACCATTTGAACACTTTGCTTCAATTTTTTTTCTATTTTATCACAATTTTTTTCTAATAAATTTTCAAAAATCAACAATAATTACCATTGTAGATTTGTAGATTCATTTCCATTTTGAGCGACTCGGGCAGCGAGTACTCTTTGGTCGAGGAACACGAACTATTCGATAGAGACGAATCCATTTTCTAAACAAACATTTATCTAAAATTAAATAAAAATTAATTTTTTTACTCAAAGTAAAAGTCCCAAAAAATATTAATTATTTAATAAAATTTTATTTAAAAATAAATTAAATCTTTTTTATTATGAAAAAATAAAAATGATTTTAATTAAGAATGTATCGATTTATTTCTAACATCGGAGCGTTCAAATCATGATTCTATGCTCTTAGAAATTTTGAGCAATATTCTTGTTATTTCTAATACAGATTGATATTTAAAAATATCATATTTTTTGTTTAGATCGCTCGTTTATTTTCTTATTTATTCTATTTTGCTATTTAATGTGATTTAAATGTAAATTTCTAGTTTAATATCTTTAGGTAGAAGGCATTAATTAGAAAATTACAAATATTAAAGTTGCATGCGCGCCTTCAATTTGTATTTGGGTCTTCCGCTCGGTAAATCTTTGACAAATATTTGATTGACTTTTAAAGTCAATCTTTTGCTTATCGATCATTCGACTAAGAACTTAAATGGTAATTAATTTAGTTGCTAAAACAAAATCAATCATTAGGTCTAGGTATTGGTCACTCGAAAACCTCGAGTCAACAATCAATCCAGCCTAATGTTTCACTTGAAATAAATGAATATACTCAGCCAAATTTTGTTGTTGTTTTTTTTTCGTTTTAAATAAATAATTAAATAAACTATTAATTAAAAAAAAATTTTTTCTAGCTTCTTAATTTGAAGTATCTGAAATTCCTCGGAATAAAATGCTACGATTGTGAAATCTAGGCTTAACCTTTTTAAATTTACAATTGGTAATAAATTTTTTTTTGGCCAAAGTCAAAAATGCTGCACTCATAAAGCATGGTAAAAGCTCGCGAAAATATTTTGTAAAGATCTATTAGCTTAAAAGGATGCAAATCCGATTTAATACTAAAATACAAAAGCCCTTAAAAACAACTCGGCAAAATTTTGCTTTAAAATTGGCTAGCATCAACGTTGGCTAAATGGAAATTAATGCATTTGGCCAAATAATATTTTTTTCTTAGCAAAATAAGCAAAAATAAATTAATGACTTTTAACCATATAATTACTATTTTTAAGTAATTTAGTTTTTTTTTCAAATGACCTAACCACTTGATGATATCAAGGTATTTGAATAAAATTAAATTAAAATTTTGCTTCGATTTTGAAAAAAAATTCCAGTTCAGAGTGTGCCCCATTACTCGGAATCAAAAAAGCACTCGATTAAAACTATCTCAGAATTTTAAATTAGAATTTATTTGAATAAAAATTTTTCCGGAAATGAAAATAAATTACAAAACCTTTTTTTTTCAAATATCAGGAAATTATAATTCATTCGCAGGGAATAATCGATTTTAAAATTTACCAAAGTAATTTATATTTGCTGCGTAATCTGATCTGTTTAGCAACTATTCAATTCCACTCTATTAATCATTGCAGGCGATATTCCCCGGAACCTGTCAGTAATCCTAAATTTTCGCTTTTGCCTCGCTTCAGCTTCAGATTCGGCTCTATTTATTTTTGAACTCAATAAGTTGGTCAAGTGGATTTGAAAAAATTTTTAAATTTTAAATAAACTGATAAAAAAATTGTTTAAAAATAATTCATTAAAAACATTGCTGGGAAATTTGAAATAATTATGAAATTAATTTTCATTTAGTCATAAAAAAAATTTATTTTGTATAACCGATTTAAAGACTTGGGAGAATAAGAGCGATAAGTAATTTTTTTATGATAGAAAAACAAAATAACTTAAATGCGGTCAATCTAAAGAATTTTAAATTTGTCTAAAAATTATTCGTATGAAATTTGAAATTTAGAGCTGAATTTTGACGATTTTTTTTTAATTTAGAAAAATTATTATTAATTCTATTTGTTTTACAATTAGACCAAATATTGTTCAAAACAATCGACTTTTTTCTCCAAGTCTGCCTTAAGGTAAATTATGCAAAATGAAAATAAAAAACGGAACACTTAAAATCTCCTATTATTTTGAATAAAAAACACTTTTCATTTGGAAATATAGAAAAAAAATATTTTTTTAACTTCAAATGCTGCAATAAAATAGACACTTGACTTTAAATTTGATGTTTAAGGATTTTTCAAATTTAAAAATGTATCAGTAATTCAAAATTGAATAAGATAGAATATATTTAAAGTAAATGTTGATCAATTTAAAATTTAAAATTTAGGTTAATTCTAAATTTAAATCTAAACTGGCTAAATTTTCAATGAAAGCTAGACACAAAGGTGCAAACATTGAAATAAGATAGATTCAAAATAAGTGCAAATAAAGCAAAAGAAAAAATTGATTTGTAATTCTCGGAGTAGCTTGTATTTATGTCCAACTAATCCTTAGTATATGTTTGGTTCAATTGTCTCTTGTTGATAAACTTTCAAATCTTTAAGTTGATTTCAAAATTGCACTCTAGCCAAAAATACTTATTAAATTTGTTTTGTCTTTTATTTAATCAATTTCTTATAAACAAACTTTGAATGTCACCTTAGACTGATACTACGCATTCTAAAGCCGTGATTGTTAATCAGATTTTTCTAATTATTGTAAATATCAAATATTTACAACAAAATCAGTCGTGTAAGGAAACCGAGCAGAGAAAAGATAGAATTTGATAAATAAAAAAAAATGCTATCAGTGGCGTATACACTTAGTCTAGAAGTCTAAGGCTCGAAATGCTGTAAGTATTCATTGAGCTCTAGGTAGTTTAGTCTATTTGTTGAAAACAAATATGCTTTTTTAATTGTTAAACACAATTCATGCTTTATTAAAGCATAGTTTAAGTAATCTTTTACAACAAAAAAAATTTATAATTAGCCAAATTATACTCTCTTTTTTTTGTATCAAAATACTTTTCAAAAATGTAAATTATGATTAAACATCATTTGAGTAAATGGTACATTAAGTTTTTTTATTTACTTCTTTATTTTGACGTAATGAAATTAAAATAACATCTCTAACTCAAGCTGTATCAATAGTGACTCAAAATATGCTTCTTTGGACCTTCTTGACAAAACCAAGGCTGAAAAGAACATTCAAAGAAATGGTGAAAGTGAAAGTATTTTTTTTAAATTTAAATCTTGAATTTTAGCTTTAGAAAAAATTAAAAAAATATAAATTTTGAATAAATTTTGTTAAATTTCAAAAATTATTTTTTTATTGCTCTAAAAATATAAACTTAAAATTTAATTTAAAAAATGTCCTCCATCTAATGATGATACAGTGTTTCAGCTACAATGAATGGTATCAGAAATTTAAAGATAATTAAACAACTAAATAAATTTATTTTAATAATAAATATTCTGGAAGGAAAGGTCCACACAAAATATTCAAAAATGTATATGGCCATAGTTCCTTTGGTACTAAAGTATCAACAGCAGATATCTAATTACTGCTATAAATGCTAAGATTATGAGAATTATCTAGAAGACTTGGACAAGTGGTTTTCAAGAGAAATGAAGCTGATTAAGAGCTTACTCTTAAGATTAATTATATTGTTCTTCTAAGTTTAAAAGCTACTTCTGCTGCTAACATTATTATTATTATTTAAAAAATATATATTAAAACATTATTACTAAAAAATCATATAATTTTATACTCAAATTTTAATAAGAAAACTGACCAGAATGAGAATTTTCATCTATTGAGCAGCTCAAGTGTTGGATCATGGTCCACAATTTAATTCAATTTAATTTAAATTTTAAATTGTGTGTTCTAATTATTCTTATCTTAAAAAGGTTCGAATCAAAAGTTATGTTTTAATGTTCTTAGTATTTTATATATAAAAGATCTAAGAAATACAAATGACTTGGAAATAATTTATTCAATTTGATTTTCAGACTTGGTGGTCAATTAAAAAACCTGATTTAATTTAATAAATTAACCACCGATTGATTTCTCTTGACTGATCATGTGAATGTCCGAAATACGTCTGCTAATTCATTTGAATATAATTTTGAATAATCAAATAAAGTTTGATTTTTTTTCTAAATTTTCAAACTTAATTCAAATCATTTTTGATCAATGGTTTTAATTAGAGATCACTTTTTAAAGAAAATATTTTGAGAATCTTTATTCAACAAAAAAATAGAAGAAATTTACATAATTAAATTTGTGTTTTTTAGTTGAATAGCATTGTCATATTGGTGTCATTTCGGGATTCAATCAAGAACTCTAACAATCTCTCATGAGATTCAGCTTTTTTAGAAAATTATAATTTTTCATTTCTTATTATTAATGAGTATTAAATTAAATACAATTTTCATTTTCAAGTTAAACTAAAATATCACTTTTATAGTTTAAAGACATGTTTAAGTTCGTGTTTCAAAATTTCTCTGATTAATTGATTTAATTAGTTTCTTTAATTTAAAATTCCGCTATTTTGTGGTTACTCATTGAGACGTGTTCGAATTAGGCTGATCCGAGAGTAAAATAACCCATTTATCTCTTTATTTTTTGAATTAAAAAAAGAAAATAGCTGCAATTAATGGGAAACTATTTACAGGGTATGAGAAACAATTCCGCATTCAAGTCATGATCACTGACTTATTGGATAATTAATGCCTAAATAAATTTAATTGAATTAATAAAATTTTGCCTGCTAACCCGCCATTTTTGTGATAAAAAAAATAGTTGAAGAAAAAATTCTGAAAGGGAATAAAAATCGGAAGTTGATTTAATAGCGTTTAATTTTTAATTTTTTGCTAAAAATCTCTAGCTAAAGAGGCATTTGCACTAATTTCCATGACTATGAAAATTTTAGTTTAATTTTTTTTTATTCGAAAAATTATAATTTCAAGCAAATAAAGATAACAGAGAGTAACATAGCGTACTAACCCTGTTTAAGCTAGCTTCAAAGACATTTAAATTCAATCACGAAATTAAATTAAAAAAAAACAAACGAAAACAAAATTTATTAAATTTTACGTAATTTTATTTATCTAATTTGGAGAAAAAAAATTCAACTAAATAAAAAAGAAATTTATTACACTTATCATAATCAATCAAAATACTTAGGGTTTTATTTTTATTTTAAAAGCTCTCGATCGGAATTTTAGCATTGACAAGAGCACTATAAAGAAGATTAATTATTTTTGTTTTTAAAATTTGTCTCACATATAGTCCTCAACAAGATAAAAATGTCTAATTTGCATGCCAAACTTTTATATGTAAGAATTGAGAATAGAATTGAATGCATTGAATTTGACAGCAACACCAGTACCGAAGACCTAAATGGTTGGATAAAGCTTAATTTTTTGGAATTTAATTTTTAGCTATTTACCCGAAGAAACGCTCAGGTCCGCGGCAGAAGCAAACCAAAATGACGTTCTCAAGCTGTACAACCATAAGGGAAACCTAGTTGCCATCAATGGATCACTACCAGTCAACATTTCCAGCGAGCCGTATCGTTTACAAGTGATTGTTAAAAATATAGGTAAGACTTATTAGTCAAAATTAGACTCCCAACCATGTCTTTTTACCAAAGTTGACTATAACAATGAGCTCAAAGACTTAATAGAACGAATTGAGCACTTGGAAATTCAATTAAATTCTCTGTCAAGCCAGCGAGTTGAAGACTTGCACTCTAAAGTTAAAAATTTATGTTCCAAGCTCGAAGTAATTTTTAATTTTGCTTTTATTATTTAATCTTTTTTTTGCAGCAATAAACTTTTTATATACTTTATTTTTTTGGTTTTGTTTTGATGAAAACAAATTAAGTTGAAGCTCGAAGCACTTTTTAAACCATTGTTCCATTAAATATTTTGTTTGTCGAATTTTTAAAAGGGCTCAAAAAATTTTTTAGGCTAATAAATGCAAAAAAATAATTTTTTATTGTTGAAAAATTTTATTATTTAATCATTTTTTAAGAATATAGATCACTTGAGTTTTATCGGGTTGTTCAAAGACACTCGTTTGTACACGGTCGGAACTTTTTCCAATGAAAAAAACGAGACTAAAAAAGAAAATATTCAAAATGTTTATGAAAAATTTAAGAGTTTTTCGTGAGCAAATTTTGTTAATTTAAAAAAATAAAATTAAAATTTTTTTTTTAATCAGCATGGTCAAAGTTGATGATGAAACACGACAGTTCTTAAAGAGCCCAAATTTTGACAACTGGAAATTCGAGGATGCAGAGCTTCTAGTCTTACTTCAGCAAATTTTCATTGATTTAAATCTAGTGTCAAAATTTTCAATGAAAATGGAAACCCTTCAGTCGTATTTGTTCGAAATTTACTCTAATTATAATGATGTGCCTTACCACAATTTCCGCCATGCATTTGTCGTGACTCAGATGGTAAATTAAAGAAGTAAACAACAAATAAAAATATTTTTTTTTCCTAAAGATGTACAGTCTTATCTGGTCGACTAAACTGTTCGACTTGATTGGATCTTTGGAAATATTAGCGCTGATTGTATCAGCGTTGAGTCACGATCTGGACCACGATGGCTTTAACAACAATTATCAAATTAATGCTCAAACTCATTTAGCCATGATTTATAGTGACAAATCTCCTTTGGAAATGTACCACTGTGCTGTGGCGTTTCACATCCTCAACAAACCGGAAAGCAACATTTTTTCCCAATTAGATAAGGAATCTTTTAAAAAAATACGGGAATACATAATTCAGTAATTTAAATAAAGCCTTAATCAATATAGAAATTAAATATTTTTATTGCTTAGGATTATTTTAGCCACGGACATGGCTAGCCATAACCAAATAATGGGCGATTTTGAGAAGACTCTCGAAGAGTTCGACTTCAACAATCCGCAACATATTAGAAAGGTTCAAATTTTTCTTTTTTTTTATTTTCAGTTTAAAAATTTATTTGAATAAAATTTTTTCAAGTTAATGATCATATTTATGAAGCTATCAGATATTTCAAATGAATGTAGACCTGTAGATGTGTCGAACATTTGGGCTGATTGTCTGATGACTGAGTTTTTTAATCAAGTAAAATTTGAGTTAATTTTTTTTTAGTAAATTGTTAAAATTAAATTTGAGGGTGATCGAGAAAAAATGAACGGACTTCCAGTAACTCCGATGATGGATCGAGATAGTGGAATAACTAAATCAAAATCTCAGATTGGATTTATTGATTTTGTGCTCTTGCCTTTAGCTCAATCATTGACAAAGTTGTTTCCAGCATTAAGAGTAAATTTGTCCTAAAGCTATATTTTAATATTTTTTTTGTTTTTTTTTAGCATGTTCTTATAGAACCGATTAAAAAGTCACTGGAATATTATAAAAATTTGGAAAAAGAATCGCAAGCTCAAAATTAACCTCAAATTAATTGTAAATTATTAAAAAAAAAAAAAAAATTTTTCTAAAAAATCATTATGTAAATTTTAAAAATAAAGTTATTGTGATTTTAACGTCAAATTATTAAAATAATTAAAAATAAATAGTAAAAGCCAACATAGTCATCAAAAAAATTATATAAGAAAATGTCAATTTTTGATTTATTTCATTTTTTTCCAGAGTTCTATCTATCAATTATTGACAGCTTTTTTGATAAAATGTTCACGAACTAAAGTTTAATTTATATCGATTTCAATTTTTTTCTTTCCGTTCTATTGCTCTCAGATAACATGGTTATCTAATAAAAACTTACATAATTCTAAGCATTTTTGGCTCTGTGACTAAAGATTACAAATTGATGGCATAAAAAAATTTTTTTGCTGAAAAAATGATTTATATTTAGCACATAATTTAGATTAAATGGATCTAGCAGTTGAAAAATATAATATTCACAAATTCCAATCAGAAGACAAAAAATTGGAAGCCAACAAGTCGGCTGGCGGTTGGTTTGGAAAAAAAATTTGGCTCAAATTTCGACGAATTTTTCATCAAGAGTCTGTTGATTTGGACATGAATTCTTCTAGTTTCCGAGCCTATAATGACATAATGAAGTATCCTTTATTATTGATGAGACTTTTAGGTCTTTACCATCGAAAAAAAGACGGAATGTTTTTAAAAGCTTATCCACTAGCAGTGATTATTTTTCTGTTGACAGGACTAGGACGATTCCTTAGTTTATTTGAATTCTGGTATGGAAGAAAAGAGTCTACGGCCAACATAATATATAAAATCATCACCGCATTATGGTGCTTTATAGCAGTTATCACTGGTACCATCTTTTTCATAAATCAAGAATTCAACTCAAGAGACAATAAACTGGTCGAAGATTTGTCACACTTTCTAGACTTTCTCTATTCAAATAAAAACTTAAAAAAATTAAAAATTAGAATTTATATCTATTACATTTTTGGTGCGATCGCAGCCATTTTAAATCTTTTGACAGGATTTTTCAGCATTTTTGAGTTTGAACACAAATCATTGGTATTTTCGTCATTCTTGGACATTTTTAATAATCAAGCATGGTCAAACGATAACTTAACAGTTAAAATATTAAACCGTTTTTTAATGGCTTATGAGAGCTTTTTTTGGGTATTTACAATTGATTATTTTTTGTCACAGTGTGACATGCTTGAGTTCATATTCAGAAATTTAAGCCTAGATTTTCAAAATTTAATTAACAAGGATAAAATGGCAGCTGGTTTGGAAAAAATTATTCTTCCAAGTTTTGAACAAGAATTTAATCAACTAAGAAAACACTTTTTTAAATTAAATAAAGTTGTTCAACAAATGGACAAGTGCTACAAGCACATGATTGGTATTAGCATTTTGGTTTATTTGGCCATGATTTTGCTTCTCTTTTATATAATGACTTTGAATAATGAAGGATTAAATGGTGTCTTGATATTTCTTTATCCTTATTGGACTTTAATCGCTTTTGTCATAATTTTGTTAATTGTGGTCAATGGAACAAAGTTTCATGAGCATTCTTCAAATATTCTGGAAAATTTGCTGGAAATTTCCAATGATGGTTTTACCGAAAATTTTCATTTTAAAGTAAATTTAAAATTTTTTCTTCATTTATTTAAATTAAATTAGGTCTATTTGATGGTGAATAAATTGACAAACAGTTCTCCTTGTCTGACAGTCTTAGGACTCATAAACATAAGTAAAATTTTTAATTGCCAATTAAGTGAAATTTTTTACTTTTTTTAAATTAAGAAAGAGAATTTATACTGACAGTAAGTTTTTATTTTGAACAAAAAAGTGAAAATTTATTTTTAAATTTAGCTATTTGGTTCATTGCTTTCATATTACTTGGTTGCAAGTCAATTTAAAGATTCAAAAAATGCAGCAGCAAATTGTCAAAATAATTTCAATTCAACAAATTAACGAATCTTAAATAAAATTCGTTTAAAATCAAAACAACTTTTATTAAAATAATAACAAAACAGAAAAAAAAATTACATTGAAGATTTATTTTTTATTTATTAAGAGTTATGTAGTTAAATGTTTTCGTATTGAACTTTCGCTTGTCTCAAATGTTCTAGGATAATTCAAAAAATTTATAATTTTAAAATATTTACTTAATTAACCAACTGTTTGAGACATTAATATTTTTAATTAAAAATAGAATGAATAATAAAATTCATTAATGACTCAAATATTTATTACATTCTATTATTTTTAATTAAATTTTAAGACATTCAAAATTAGAAACAAAAATATTTGCCAATTATTTTGAGTGTGTAACTTTTTAGAATTTATAATTTGAACATTTATGTAATAAAATATAAATGAAACATTTTATCTATTTTTTTAATATTTTTGAAAAAGTATCGGTTTATTTTAAAGAAAAAGTGTCAAATGAATTTCGGGTGAATTTTTAGTTATTTGATAACACTTATTTAAAAAGGTTCTCATAGATTAAAAAAAAAAATTTACTTCAAGATTGAATCAAATTTTTCAATTATTTTTTTATTATTTTTACTAGAAGGCTAAATTTTTAGATCTAATATTCTCTATCATTTAGAAGTGATAAACGATTTATACAAACTCTTTTTCAGAACTCTTTAATATTGAATTTAACGAAGCAAAACATGATAAACTATATAATTAAAAGTTCTTAAATATATGAGACTATTTAATGAATAATAAAATAGTTAAATGGACTCTAAGAAAATTTAAATTTAATTTGCATTTTAATTTTTTTAAACTCTTAACAGGTCTTTTTTAATTCACTACAAATTGAACAAAAATATTTATTTTTTTGAAAAAATTAAAATTAAAGATAAAAAATACATCTTTGATTTAGCAAAGCTTTCTCGGACATTCTTTGCTATTTCTTTGCCTTCATAGGTATTCAAGAAAGAATTTTTCCAGTAAAATAGTTCAAAGCATTATGATTAATATTATTTTTACAAGAATAATTTATAAATATTTGTATTTCATTATGAGATCAAAGTTCATTTTTTAATTTTATTTTTAATTAGGTTAAACTCAATTCTAAAATCAAAATTTTCTCTATCTTTTACAAAATGTAAAAAAGAATATTTTAAATTAATAATAATGAAAGGGATAAGCTTCAGTAGAGATCTGCGGAACGAGGCCGGATGTGGTCCCATTATGATAGATGTCTGTTAAATACATTGGAAGAGAAAAAAAAAATTTTAATTAATTTGAAAAAGAATCCAGGATCTTTAAAAATATTTCAATTTTTTATTTTTAAATTCTATTAATATTGTTTTTTTAAGTTATTTTTTACATCAAAATTCAGTTTAAAACCAATTCAAGAATAATCGAGGACTCATAGATGACTAATTTGATGGAAAAGTACCATTTTTGATCAATTTTCAATTTGCTCTTTTTGCTTAAAATTTTAAATGCGCAATTTCATTGCATTGCCATTTGCACAGTATTTTCACTTTTAAAAACATTGGAAATTCAATTAAAAAAAATTTAATTATGTAATGCAATAAAATTATACTTTTAAAATTTTTGAGATCAGTTTTAAATTATTTGACCAACCACCACCAATTATCATTTTTGATCTAAATATATTTGTGAAATATCTAAACGAAAAAAGTAAAAAAAATAAATTTAATTTAGATTAACAAATTTTTTAATTTATATCTATATTTACTAACAATTTCATGTTCTTCATCAATATTTATTTAATGGAGATGGATATTGTAGTAAAAGAACTGTGGTAGTTGGTCAAATAATTTAAAATTAATCTTTTCTTAATCACAGAGCGATCAGTAGAAAAAAAAGTCATTCTATTTTTAAATATTTATTAATTATAAAAATTAAGTAATTAATTAAATTTTTAGCTTAAAAATTTTTTATTTTAAGTCTTTTTAAGATTGTTTAACCAAACGGTAAGGAATATTGAAGTTTTTTTTAATTTTCATAAAAAAATTAATTAAATATTAAAGATAAAAGAAAATTTAAAATTTTTCTTACCAAAATCCTAATTTTTCTGGCTATCAGCATTTAGGAACGATTTTACTAGAAGTTACGTATTTTAATGTAAGTTTACGTAATTATTCGTTATGTAAAATTGCGTAAATTAACCCATTCAGGACTTTTTATAAAAGCACTTTTTAATAAAGATCTAATTTTAAATGTATGTTTTTAATTTCGATAATTTTTTATATCAATTTTTATTTTCAAAAGTTTCAACCACACTTGCGCTGAAAAAAAGCAGAAAAAAAAAGTAATTTTTTTTTCCAAAAAAAGCCTTTTGACTTGACTTGAATTTTTTTTTAAAAAGTCATTTCCAAAACTTTGAAAAAAAAATGGCCGCCATAATATTACATAGAACGGTAAAAATTCAAATATTCAATTTTTTTTTTAAAAGGTCATTTCCAAATATCAAGTCTAGTGACTTGACTTAGACTTTATGACTTTTAAACAACTTTAATTTCAGCCAACTCAAATTGAATTAGAATGAGCGGTCCAACAGCGATTGAAACTTCCATTTGATAATGAAATTATTTTTTTTATTTTTTCATCGAGTTAAATTAGTTAAAATAAATGAGAAGAAAATTAAAAACGATATGTTGAATAGAGAGTTTTAGGTGACACTAAGTACGGCCTTATAAAGGTTATTTAGACTACGCTGTTAATTAACTCATATTTTTTTTGCTATTCTCGCAACTGACCTAGTGATTACTTTTTTTGTTGAATAAATAAAATTTATCATCAGAGTATTGACCATCATTTTTTTAACACTCATTGATTAAATAAAAATAAATATATTCTGAAAGAAGATTTTATTCGAAACAATAAAAATAAATATTTACAATTTGGAAGATATAACATAATTTACAATGGGTTTATATAAACTTAAAAAAGAGTATCTAATTTTGAGAAGCTTGAATTTCGGCTAGATGACGAACTTGTACACTCACCCGCGGAATCAAGCAACAAAGCTTTAGATTTATTCAAATCAGTGTTCTTTTTTAGATAATTTTTGTGGCTTCTTTTCATTTTTGAATAGAACGACTGAAACAAATTTGTTTTGACGCATTTTTTTTCCTCTTTTTGCATCACAGTGTCAAAAGTTTCCAATTTTTTTAATTGCTGGTCCAGAATAATCTCATTTTTTATTATTTGTTGTAAAATATTGTCTTTCAGTTGATTTTCTTGGTTGTCAAAACCTTCATTTTTCATTTTTCTGAGCTTATCGAAACATTTTCTTGCATCTAATTTTTGCTGATTACTTCGGGTACCATTTTTTCTGATGATGAAAAAAATTTCACAATCTAAACCCGCTTGATTAGCGAGCACATTCAAAATATTTTCTCTATTTCCAACCTGACGTTCAACACCCAGAACATTCTCGAACACCAAATATGTATTTTTCAATTGATCACACTTTTTTGTCTTCGGGTACACTTTTTTCAGCACAAGTTCGATCAATTGAGGGGCACAAAGTCTAAAATCATTATACGAATACTCGTATTCTATTTTAAAATGCTTGCTGCCCATTTTCACCGGAATGTAAAGCTTAAACACTTTGCTCATTTTTTGTTTTTCTAAAAAAATTAATAAATAAAATTTATTTTAATAAAAAAAATTTAAATCATTTCAATAAAAAATAAATAAACAAAATTTTCACAGTTTAAATAAAGATTTTTTGACTCATTAAATTCGCATAAAATCAATTGATCATATAATGGTAATCAAATAGTTTTAAATAATTAATAGTTGTGTAATTTCTCAAATTTTTTCTCCGTGAATTATTTAATTAGAAATTGATAGTTGAAATAAATTCTACTGGTTAAGTAGTCGATCTTGAAAATTAAATCATTTTAGAGTTGATCTCGAAATTTTTTTAGTGCTAATGAGCTATCTTATCTATCGGATTCAAATCTATATGTGGACTAAATAAACTAGGAAGATAGCTCCGAGTTATTTATAGTCAATTCTATGAATTGTGTCCAAAACAATGGAGATAAATATTAGATTGCAGCTTATTGAAATATTAAACTTATCTTTTTTCTCACCTTTAATAAAAATAAAAGTTATACTAAATTGAGACACAAAAGCCAAGTAATTGATTTATTTTATATCTAGGGAAAATATTTCACTTTAAAATGCAAAATATTTTCGGACATTATCTATTTGTTCATTTGAGTCAAGCGGCAATAAAAAAGATTTAAACATTTTTTTTATTTTTTGAAAAAATTAATCCGACAACAAAAAGAAAAGTCATAAAACCAACATTTTTTGTCTGTTCATATCCTAAAATCAAATTTTTATACAAATGATAGATAGGTGAAGTGTACGGCCAAGTGCTATTCTTTTTATATAAATTTTTAAAAGGAAATGTGTATTTGCATTATATAATCTCATTTTAAACAAAACTCATTGGTGCCATAATTTACAGTTTTTATTTGATTTTAAAATTTCGCGCACAATCAATATTCAATAATTGTAGGATGATTGGGAATTTTAATTTGAATATTTGCTTTTCTAATTACTTTTTTCCGTATAGAAGAAAATTCAAGATTTTTTCTTCTCATTAATAACTTTGTCACCTTGAATTCATGAGCAGACAACGAACTTTCTCAGTCACATCCCGTTCAATATTGATCACTCGACACTCTTGAAGACACAAATTTCCAACAAGACTCTAAAATTTACAAAATTAAATTTAAAAAAATTTTGTTCTCTTTTATTTAATGTTTTAAAGCCGCATAGGCAAAAAAAATTAAAAGCACGATTGAACAAGTGGTACCAAATTGCTTTAGAGTACCTAAGATTTTTTAATATGTTAGAAGTTGGGCTGCAGCTTATGGATAAGGTCCACGCAGTACTTTTACTACTAACAAAAAAAATTTCAACTTCCTCCTCTTAAATTTAAATTTAATTCTTTATGTTCTAAAAATTTTTAAAAGAAAGCATCTTGGAAAAGTCGTAGAGGTTCTTCCTTAAATTTTAAAATTAACTATTAAAAAAATATCAGATTTCAAATTTTTTAAAATCATCACTCATCAGAAATTTTATATTTTTTAATTTTAATTGAATTAAACTTTCAACAAGTAATTTAAAATAAACATGCAATTTTTAATAAAATGTTTTAAAAAAATCAATTTTTTTATATACGTCCATTACGATTATTTATGACTAATTAAATAAATTTTGCCTTTAATTAAACTAATTTAAGATGCCAAATTTTCTTTTAGATATAATTAAATAGTTAAAATTAATTTTGTATTATTTGTCTTTATTTTTTTTTATTTAATAAATAATTGTGGGGGAATGCCCCTGGGTTTGTCCGAATAGCCTTCGCTTTCGTTTAAACCCTCAAATTTGAAATTTTGAATTTTTACAAAAGAAAAAAAGTAGTAAAAAAGAGTATTAGACACAATTTACCTAAATGTATTAATAGAATACTGAAAAATTTAGAGCTTATTACAATATAAAGTTATATATTATAAAAAGATTGTAGAAGTTTTTTTTTTAAATTAAGTTAATAAAAAAAATAGACTAGAGGTTTAAAAGAATTGAATATTTTCTATTGTTTAATTTCTTGAAGCAGAATGTTATTTGTCTTGATAAATATATAAATTGATCTTGGAATTAAAATTTTTATTTTTATTATTATTATTTATTTCAAAAAGATTACGCCAGATTCGGCGATGAAAAATATTAAATTATAAAAAGAAATTCTTCCAAAAAAAAAGAAAAAAAGGCAATTTATTTTCCAATAAAGATTTAAGCTACAAAATTGCTTTTTTTAATTAGTCATAAAAGTAAAGGTTAATTTTGACTCAAAATAGACTACTTTAACTAGTCTGACGACTAAGATTTTTTCGATAAATTTTAGGATCAAATTTTTTAAATTTTTATACTTTATTTTGTAAGAGAAATTCCCAAATTTATTTTTCAAATAAATAAAAAAAAATTTGTAAGAGTCTAAAAAAGTAGGAAAGTAAAAAGTGTGATTTATTTTTTAATTCCGATCATTTGATTAATTCAGAAATTTTGTCGCCCAATTAATTCATTTAAAATGTTTAATGGAAGTCACATGTAGAGTCACTTTTACAGGCTGCATTCTTTATAGATAATAATTTACAGGATGTCTGATTTCAAGAGGTAAGTTTTTGTCAAAGTTATGAGAGACAGTTTAATGATTTGTATAATTGTGCCTTTGGAAATAATATAAACAAATTGTAAAAAATTAATGCGAAAGATATCCAAAACAAGAAAAAATTGAAACTTTTGGCTCCTAGTAGCTAATGTTCTGTAATCCCGAACCGTTCTATGACAAGATCAACGACAATGAAAGATCGTTTTCTTTACGTATGGAAGTTGCTTTCTGTTTTGTAAATTCTGAGTTCTTTAATGAGAAGTTAATTTTAATAAAATTCTTAAAAAATAAAAAGTTTGTGAAGATGACTGTAACACTTTCTAAAATTTAGTTGGGGATGATGATTTTAGATGTGGGCCAGAGGCCGGGAAATAATTATATTTCAATATTTTTTCTTTAACTTTTAGATTTAACAAGGTGATTTTAATTTCAAGATTAATAAACTAGGTCCGTGTCATAAATGACCGATTAAAAGATCGTTTATTTAATTTAAAGAAAAAAAAATATTGAAAAAAAATAAAAAAAATTAATTCTAAAAAGAAAAACATTGATATTTTTTAATTAGATTTTTTTATTTTAATTACTAAATTTTCAAGAGAATTTTCAGAAAATAATGTCTTTTAGGCAAAAGGTAACATTATATCGAGAGTTCTATGCTGAAAAGCACGTAAGCCATATTTTTCAAGAGAGTTGTTAAAATTCTCACCGGGAAGTCAGTTGTTTTTTTTTGATGATTCCTCGATGAATAATTTTTTCTCTTTTTTGTAAAATAAATTAGAGACTTAGCTAATAATGCTTTAAATTTCAAAACCTACTCAAACTAAATAATTTTTTTTGTAAATTAAGCTCTTTTGAGCCATGTCTCAACAAAAAGCGCTTTAACTTCTTAGAAATGCGTGATAGTACCCAATTAGCGGTCTCTGATGATAATGATACTTACTTGAAGATGAAATGTTTTATTTAGATGAAAAATTAATTTGTAGTCTATTTATTTCCAACCAGTTAAACTTATATCAAAATATGGTAATTTAATTTCTTTTTTTCTAATTTTTATTTTTTTAATCAAAAAATATGTAAACACGTGTATCACGCTGCATTATATTCCAGTATCTCTTTTTAATTTCAGTTTATTTAAACCCAGTTTACTTAATTTTTTTATTATTTTAATTCTTTGATTTTAAATCATTTAATTTTATTTGTATTTTTATTTTATTTTATTCTGAAAAAGCTTAAGTTCGGTACATTAAACAAATAAACAAACATTTTCAAATATAAAACCCAAATCGTAAAAAGAAGAAAAAAGCAACTGTTTGTTTCATTTTTTTAGGCACGTCATTTATGAAAATGCTAAAAAGAAGAGGACTAAATACTGACCTTTGAGAGATCCCTGCTTTAGGATATTGATCATTTAAAAGTCCATTTACATTTAATATAAAAGATCTTAAATGACGCAATCATCTAGAAGATAAGACATGAAGGAATCTTTTTCTAATTTACTTATAGATAAGTCCATAATGCCAAATTTCATCAAAACTTTAGAGTATAAATAGAGTAAAAATAGAAGATAAAGTAAAAATGGAGATAGTAGAGCTTTTTCTTTCTACATTTTGAATGAGATAATGAAGATTGTCTGCAGTTTATCTATGTTTTCTAAATACTAACTGCTTTTTAATAATTAAACTATTTCTCTAAAGAAATTATATATTATAGTAAAAATAATATGTTCAAGCAACTTGCCAAAACAACTTGTCATACTAATAGGACTATAATTAGGAGGGTTCGCTAACACGAAAATATAAATAAATTTTACATTTTCAAATTTTTATATTTTTGTGCAAAACTTCAAGAATTTTTATTTTCTCTTATTTGAAAAATAAATAATTTGGGAGAGTTTTTTTTAATGTTCTGAATAATTGCAGATAAAATATAAAAATATCAAAATGTAAAATTGTTTACATTTTACCGAAAAAAAAATTTGAATCCCCTCTGGACATATTTTAAAGACTAACCACATTTTAATTTTATTCGCCTTCTTTCAATGCTTGAAAATTAAAAGTTCATTTTAATTTTTATTTTTTTTTTGATAAATTTATTCTTTATAATAATTGGGCTTAAACGAAGGCGTAAGCCGTTCAAACGGACCCGATTACAACCCCCAAATTATGCCTCTAATAAATAAATAAAATAAAAATTAAAGACAAAATTAAATTTTCCTTTGTAAATCAATTAATTTAATTGAGTAAAATAGTTATCGACTTGGTAAATGAGTCGCTATGACCCTTTAAAAGCAGTCCATATTATTAATTTTAAAAAAATTTATTTTTTTATTAAAAAGCTAACTATTCTGCCATTTTAACTTCCCATTCTGATTTTGGTAGTTTTTGAACACATCTAAAATATTTCCTAGATATTAGAAGCGACAAAGCTGCATAAATACATAAAACTAAAATTATGGCGTATGTAGGCTCAAATAATAGATCACATTTTTGTTCATTAAACAACTCTTTATTTTCGATTATTGTTTTATTCTGTTCATTAAAGGTACCCAAACATATTGATGTTGCAGATGACAAAAAACCATCAATTAATTTCCAAAGTCCAAGAAGAATGTAAATTAGGAGAGAAAAATCAACATTTTTGGCTTTCAAATAATCAATGTAAAATAAAAATAGTCCAAAGGAAGCAATACTGGCCATTTTAAGCACAAAAAATAATCTAAAAATTTTTAATGACTTTGATCGGCTTATTAAATCTATCAATAATACTGGTAGCCAAAACAAAACAGGTGACAAAATGCTGCCTATAAGGCTTAAATTTTGTTTTGCAATACCTTTTTCAACTAATTTTATGTTAAATGAACTTTCGATTGAGAATGCAAATCGATGTGTAATCATCAAATACACACCATCAAAAAATATTTGATTAAACTATGCAATAAATTGCAGAGTTTTTGCAGAGCTTGGAATTCGTTTGTACAAATTTGTACAATATTGTACTCTTTACAGAACCATTTTTGCATGATTAGAAAAAAAATTATAAACTTTTTACGTTTTGTACTGTAATTTTTGTACTAAAATTTCACATTGCCAATTCGATCTTTTCAATTCAGAAAAACTTGAATAACTTTTTTACTAAAAAAGATAATTTAGTTCTGTTAAATGCTTAATGTTTAAGCAACTTTTTTTAATCCGAAAAAATATGTCTGCAAAAACTCTGCAATGTAATTGCAAAATTGCACAGTTGAAAAAAATACTTTTTAATAATGGCGTGCAAAATGCAGAAAATTGCACAGTACTTTGCAGACTTATTTTACTGCATTAAGCAAATTTGCTCTTAATCAAGAATTTTACAGAATTAAATTATCTATTTTAGTAAAAAAGTTATTCAAGTTTTTCTGAACTGAAAAGATCGAATTGAAACGAACTTTACAACCCCTTAGTTTTCAAGAATATTATTATTATTATTTATTTCAAAAATAAACGCCAATATTCGCGATGAAATTAAAGTAAGAAAAATAAAAAAATAAAATAAAAATGATAATTGAATAAAATTGGAATATTAATCCCTTTATTTCCTCCTTTTTTTTACACAAATTTCAATTTTTTTTATTAAAGTCTTTAGTCCCATGGACAAAGTAGAAAAAGATACAAAAGATTATGTAAATTGAATAAAAAAAGAAAATTCTAATTATAAAATTAAATATATAATCAAAAAATTTTCAAGAATATATAATCAAAAAAAACACCTAAAAATGACCATTGTTCTAAAACCAGATAAACTTGGTTGTTTTATGTTTTTATCGAATAACTTTTAAAGAATAAACCACAAATTTTGAACATGCCTCGACATTAATGACATGTCACTGTCACTAATGTCGAGGCAAATATTTTGTAAAAAATTCAATTTTGAGCTATTTTCGAAATTAGTTACACGTCATTAAATCATCTTGAAAAACAGTGTTCGATATTTAACGATATATCACCAAAGTTGGGTATCCGATGTTTGTGACATGTCACTAAAATGTTAGATAAAATTAAATAAAAAAAAGTTAAATAAGTTTATTTAAAATATCTGAACAACTTGAATTTTTTTAAATCTTTGTTTTCAATAATGAATTTAAACAAGGAAAAGAATAATCCAAGATCGATCCAATCAAGGATTTGTAAAGTTTACCCAATTTTTTTGGTTTTAGACCCCATTTCTTATTTGAGAGATATTTTATAATATTAAGTCTTGAATTACAGAGCTCTTTTAATTCATCCACCATTGGACCAAATATAAGTTTTGAGTCTAACGTGATGCTTAAGAATATGACCTCGTTTAGGTAAAAATTGAAGTCTTGTGTTTTGACTTGAGTTAAATTTTTTTTAGACAAAAGATTTGAGATATTATAGTTAAAAAATCTTGGATGATAAATCATAAGCTTTTAAATTATTTTTAAAAAGACTTTTTTTTGGAAAATAAAATTTAAAGTCAAAAAAATTGACTTTGACTTTATTATTTTTGAAATTTTCGGTTAAAATCTTTATTCTATTAGATCAAAATTAGAGGAAAATATTGACTAAATCAATTTACCTGTTTTTGCAATCAGAATAAGACAAAACAAAATTATTTAATTTTTAAATTGAAAAAAAAATTAAGAAACGGTTAAAATTTTTCTTCTTTTTTTTTTTACTGAGAACAACAATCCCTCAAAGAGGCTTTTTTTCAAATAATTATGATATAAAAATTTAAAATTATTTAAAAAAAAATAAATAAAATAGCTTATGAAACAAAAATGCAAAAATAATCTTTAGACTAAAATAATCGTAGCTTAAATTTTAGATTTCTATTAAAAATTTTAATTAAAAATATAAATTAAATGACTGAAATGCTGATTGGCTTTGAAAAATAATATTCTTTCTTCTTGAGTAATTTGAAAAAAAGAAGAAAGTTTGACCACTTGAGATAAAAAAAATCAAAAAAATCTAAAAAAATTTAAAAATTCTTACTCCAGTAGAAGGTCAATAGACCAAGCATCTAAAGTAATATCATTTGTAGCACTAAGGAAAACTAAAAAACCAAAAATTGCTGTTAAAATAAAAATTTCATTTTCTTTATTTGATTTTGATGTGTTCAATATTTTGTCGATTATATTAGCTGTAGATAGCATAAACAAACCGGACATTAACTGACAGAATAAGATCCAAGATTTTCGTCGACCAATTTTTGTAATAAAAAAACGGTCTACCATTGGAGCCCACAAGATTCGAAGTGAAAATGGCCATCTAGTAAAACTGTAAATTCCTTGATGGGAATATGCATTTTTTTTTGCAGCTCAAAATCAGTGGAATTGCACCAGAAATACCAACAGGAATGAGTGAATCTTGCTGAGTAAAAGGAGTTTACATTTGTCCAGATCGCACAGAATGTAAAAGCTATAAATATAACTGTATTTCTTTATTTTTGTAGCTTTCGAAAAATTTTTAATTAATAAACTCGACTGACTCGTGGTCAAGCCACCGGTCAGCCAAACATTTTTATTAAAAGACATTTTTTTATATTAAGAAAAACAGTCTTATTTATAGGGTCCAGTAGTACGTGCTATGCGAGAGATAGCGCCTGGAAGGCGCGTCTGCCAGATTGTCGGCGGATGGCACGTAATGAACTCGGATGTGATGGGTTGCTCTCACCCAGTTGACCATGAGGATCATTCATTTTATTTAATTGAATTCAGGTTTTTTTCGACCACCTGTTATAAGATTTCTTATAAATTATTTTAAGTCTTAAGACATGGAGTTGAATGAATGATAAATACAAGTATATTTTAAAATTGAAAAAAATTGATTTTAAAAATTTAAAACTAGTTTTATTTTTTTGAAAATTTTAAATTAAGCTAAATATTTGTTTATGTAAGATGAATTGTAAACCGACAATGACTATTTATTTTTAAATATTTTGATGTGAATTTAAAGCAGAATTTTGCAAAAATAAGATAAATTTTATTTAAGTTATAAACAAATATTTTTTTTATTTAAATAAAATCCAATTTCTAAAGGACTTAAACTCTTAATCAATTTTTTAAAAAATTATAAATTTTTTTTTTGTTCTATTGGCCCCAAAAAAAAGCTATCACGAAAATTTTTATCACCAAAGAAATAAATAAAATAATTCATGACATTTAAAACTAAAAATGACAAATCAAGAAAATGATTAACAACAGTTGGAAATGAAAGTTGAAGACAAATTACTTTAAGGAAAAAATCAAATTTTGTTTCCATAATGTGATCGTTTGTGAATGATAAATACTCAAGTAAAAAATAGAAACTGTGAAAAAATTCCATTGACTTTAAAATCAAATTCATTAATATCATAATAAACGAAATAATTATTTGGCGTAATTTTACTTTTCTTATTTGAGACCTTTTAGCTGGTAGCATTTTTTTAATGTCTGATTTTAACTTTAAAGCTAAGGAAATATCCAAAATAAAATTTACTAAAATAATTAAAAAATTATTCATAAAGTCTGATAGTAAATTTAGAAAAATTAAGGTGGTTTCACCTTTGTTGTTTATGATGAAGCTAGAATACGAATCAAGTAAATAGTTGGGATAGTTTAAATTTGGCTCGTTATTGTTCAATCTGTGAATAAATAGTCTTGGTACACTAATCAGGCCAAATGAAAACAAAATGAATAAACATATTTTGGGAATTGAAGAATTGGAAATCAAAATGTGACTTTTAGAGCCTGGTTTTAAAAAAATATTTAGTCGAAATACAGTGTAGCATATGAGCGACATATTAATACATGACTTTATTACTCTTATTAAAAAATCATTAAATATAATTTTGTAATATTGAGCTAATTGAGAAGAAACTAAAGAAGAACAAAATAAGCCATTTTTAAATGAACATTCATTTATCATATCCAAAAGTTTCAACACAATATAAATTAAGCTTAGAAATGAATAAATTTTTATGAATTTGTATTGAACATTTTTTAATTCTTTTGATTTTGAGTTTTTGCTTAGTCCAAAAATGCCAAGAAAATTTAGAAAAAAACATAAAATTGAAATAAAAGGAATACAAAAGAAAAAAATTTTATAATCAATCAAAATAGTCAATCGACTAAAACTATAAAGATTCAATCGATTAGTTGTTTTAATTGAATAAAAATGACAATTCGACAAAAATCTTGGAAAATTACAATTGTTAAAATTTGTTTGATTTAAAAAATAGCTGCTAAAAATTGAATAGAAGAGAAAACCTTCGGCAATGTTTGATGAATAATTTAAGAAAAAATTATATTCCTGAGCAATCCACATAAATGTGCATGTATAGTTTTTAAGTGAATTTTTTGCTCCATTGTCAAAAATACTCATAAGGATTAATTTTCTAAAAGGAAAATTTTTATATAAACAAAAATCTTCATCTGGGAATAGGTGATTAACATCAAATAGGTAATAATACTCATGATAGATTTTTTGCACAATATTTATGTGTATAATTCGATCAGGTATGGTCTCAATTTGATTTTGTTCAATGTCTTTATTCAATTGTTTTATCCATTCAATTTGACTATTATGGAATAATTGCCTGGCAAAATAGATATCCAAAGCTATTAGTCTAAGTGAACTTTTACTTTTAAATAAATCCTTTTGAATGGATTTTATTTTACCAAGAAAAGCAAAATATTTAGTTTTTCTAAAAAAATCTAAATTCAAAAATATTTCATTCAAATCAATATTTTCACAATTCCTTATTGAAATTGTCTCCGTATCGATGTCCACTTTTTTATTTATTTTCATAAATTTTAATAGATTCTTTCTATAGAAAGTATTTGCCATATAATCAATTATAAAATATTTAATTTTAAATTTATCAAAAAAGTATGGACATATGGCTGATGGAAAATAAACATATTGTCTAAAATATAATTTGAAAAAATTTATTTTAAAATTTTTATTTTGATAGATTTGGTGACATTCTTTAAGTGGTTGTGTACCATTGTATATTTCTATCCTTGAGAAATAGAAATAGAAAATGAAGTAATTATTGGAATAATTTGAGCCTAACTTTGAGATAAGATTTATGTCAAGACCAATCAAATTTTTAAACCAAAACACTTGATAAGATTCATGAAAGAAATTCCATAAATTAACAGCATTTAAGAAACTTTCACTCAATACTTCCTTTTTGGATAACTTGAAATAAATATGGTCAAATTGATAAAAATTATGTTGGTATTCGATTGAATATAGTTCCTGGTCTATATTAAATGTTTTACATACTAATTTATTAAGATCCATTTTACACCATTTCGCTTCATCTTCTCTGAATAAAACAATCAATAAAAAAATCCAAAACATTTTTAATAAAATCTATTTTGGTAAAATGAAAAATAATCAATTTGTTTAAAATTGTTAATAAAAAAATATATTTTAAATAATTCATTCGCTTGCCAAAATATCAGTTATTCGTTTGAGAATATTTTTTAAATAAAGAAAAAAGAAGAAGGAAGAAATAAATATATTAAAAAAAATTCCTCTTATTTTTCCATTAATTTGCAACAGTGCTTAGCATTTGACTTATGTAAAAGCTTTCTTCTAAATTATTTTTCTCTGTTTTGGTTTAAAAATATAGAAAAAATACATTCATTTTCCAAAATATCAGTGATTCTTTTGAGTAAATTATTAAAATAAAGAAGGATTAAAGCAAAAAAAAAATATATAAACAAAAACATCTCCAATTTTTTTATCAATCAATTAAACAGTTTTTTTTTTTTTTCAATTTCAAGGCTAATCAACAGGCTAGTGCCCTTGTCATAAAGACTGATTAACACTTCATTTATTTAAAGGATATGGGGCAATCAGGTCTGAAATCGGACTTTTCACATTTTTTAACTTTTCTATAGTGATTCTTGTAGATCTCGACGAGCTGATTCTAAATATATGAATAATTTGATTCCTGGGTTATTAGTTTATGAATTACAGCTCTTGGAAGTTTTTAAGGGTGTTTTAGGGTTTTAGGTCATATCTCGGCCATACTTTATCGATTTTTCTTAAATTATATACCAAAATGTTCAGAACAGAAAGAGAAATCTAAAAATCATAATATGAACTCAGGAAAATTTTTCGAAAAATTAATTTTCCCTGAAAAACCTAAAATTTGCTATGCCTTACTTTGGACCCCTCGGGTACCCCCATGTCAAATGACACCCCATAAAAAAAAATTTTTTTTTTTTCGGATTGCTCAGTGTCTAAAACATACTAAAAAATCAGATCCTGCATTGAAACTCTTCTTGGTCAACTTAAATTTCTTTTAAAGGTTTAGTTTAACTATTAGTTTAATATAAAGAAAAGTCAAATAAAAAACAAGTTGGTATGAAAGAAAATTTTTTTTTATATTTTTTTATTTATTAATTGATTCATTCAGTGTCAGAAATTTCGTTTTCATTTAAAATTGTGTTATCATTTTCATAATTTTGTTGTTTATCGCAGTCAAAAATAAAACTATAAAATGTTTTGCTTCTATTTGAATCTAACTTCTTCGGATTTTGCCTTGCAATGCCTAAGTACCATATTACACTTGTTACATGGGAGCATGCTCCAAAAACTCTTGAACCAGCTTTACAATCACAATACCATTCTTGAATCGGATCCATTGAAATTATTAAGCTTTATTCTAATTTTTAATGATCTTAAAGTTCATTAAAAATCCGAAGAAGTTAGATTCAAATAGAAGCAAAACATTTTATAGTTTTATTTTTGACTGCGATAAACAACAAAATTATGAAAATGATAACACAATTTTAAATGAAAACGAAATTTCTGACACTGAATGAATCAATTAATAAATAAAAAAATATAAAAAAAAATTTTCTTTCATACCAACTTGTTTTTTATTTGACTTTTCTTTATATTAAACTAATAGTTAAACTAAACCTTTAAAAGAAATTTAAGTTGACCAAGAAGAGTTTCAATGCAGGATCTGATTTTTTAGTATGTTTTAGACACTGAGCAATCCGAAAAAAAAAAAAATTTTTTTTATGGGGTGTCATTTGACATGGGGGTACCCGAGGGGTCCAAAGTAAGGCATAGCAAATTTTAGGTTTTTCAGGGAAAATTAATTTTTCGAAAAATTTTCCTGAGTTCATATTATGATTTTTAGATTTCTCTTTCTGTTCTGAACATTTTGGTATATAATTTAAGAAAAATCGATAAAGTATGGCCGAGATATGACCTAAAACCCTAAAACACCCTTAAAAACTTCCAAGAGCTGTAATTCATAAACTAATAACCCAGGAATCAAATTATTCATATATTTAGAATCAGCTCGTCGAGATCTACAAGAATCACTATAGAAAAGTTAAAAAATGTGAAAAGTCCGATTTCAGACCTGATTGCCCCATATCCTTTATAAAAAGTTGATTTCTTTAAAAAATAAAATAAAATAGCAGTTTTGACTAATTAGAAAAATTAAACATTAAAAAATTTAAATCAAATCTTTTAAATTTTTTAACAAAATCTATAAAAATTAAATTTTTATTATTGTAAATAGAAAGCCTGAATGTAGTGAATTTCAGCATTGATCTCTTGATTACAAAGCTATTTATTAATTTTGAGTAAAAAAATCCAAAAGTTTTTTCTCCATTATTAGATTTCGCCATTGGTTCCATTAAATTTTCGCTATTCCTTAAATTATATTTTAAATTTCTTGAGTCATTTTTGGATAATTTGCTTTTTGAATCGGTGGTGTACTATAAACAAATTGAAATAAATTTTAACTATTAATTTTCTAGAATTTAAAAATGTCTAAACTATTTTTAAAAAACAAATTATGTGCTTCTTGTAAGAAAAGATTTTTCAGCACAAAAATAATAAAGCTAATTAAATTTTTTTTTTTTCTAATCTAAGATTGACCTTATCAAGGATTTGTATAGTGTTTTGGGTTTCAGACCCGATTTTTTATTTGATAGATATTTTTTTATGTTAAGTTTTTGAATTTAGTTATTTTTTCAAAGATCATGTAACATGACTTTTCAATAGAAACTTTCATTTTCCATTTGAAAAGCCATTGCTCAACTTCTTTAAGGTACTTATTAATCATATTTTCGAGATTTCTTTCCTTCTTAAAAATAAAAGAAGTCGCCAAATCGTCTGCAAAAAGAAGAGAGTATTGAAAATTTGTTTTATCTCTTTTTTGTAAGTCATCTATGAAAATACTATACAGAAGTGGGCTAATTACTGATCCTTGTGGGACCCCTTTATTGGATATTGATCACTTAGATGGCCATTTACATTTAAAATAAAATATCTGGAATGAAGAAATGATTTTATCCAGAAAATAAGATAAGGAGGAAGTTTTATCTTAATTAATTTATAAATGAGTCCCTTATGCCAAACTCTGTCTAAAGCTTTAAAAATGTCAAAAAAACCATTGAACAGGTGAACTTTAATGCTTCTTTTCAAAAAAATCATTCATCAATCACTGATACGACCATAGGTATTTTTTTAAAAGAAAAATTTTTAGGGCTGAGATCAGGTGAACTTGAACACCGTGGCAAAAACTATTTTTATTAGATCACTATTTTTATTTATGAAAAGGTGCTTTTTGAAAAGGTGAAGAACTCAAAGATTATTCATTTTCAAATTGCTCTACAAAAACCAAGAATTGCTAAAATCACGCTATTTTACGAAAAATTACAATTTTTTTGGTACAACTATGAAATGAAATTTTACTTATTGATATTTTTAATATTTTAAAATGACATAAAATCAATGAAATATTTAAATGAACATTTGGTGTATTTTTTATTTTATTTTTTCTTCTTTTAATTGAGAATGAGGCCAAAATTTTTTTATATCGAGTTAAGTTTTATTAAAATAATTTATTGTATTTTTAAATCAGAGTTAACATTTGCAAGTTTTGGGGCAAAGAACTCTAAGATCTCTATCACTGCAAAAGTCCTTGAGACAAATCTTCGGGTCTTCTGGTAAGGAGCCACAATTAGAACTTACTGAACAATCACTTCCACTGTAACCAACTAAGCAGATGCACTTACACAAAGCCGCATCAAATATTCCATTATTTTGGCATGAAATTTTGTTGCAAAGCTAAAAAAATTTTTTTTAAAAAATAATAATTTATAAAATTTATAAAAAAGATTTTAGTTTCTTTAATAAAAAGATTTAAAATTCTTACTTTTTGAAAGTTAGTTGTTAATAATGGTGAATTTTTGCATTGACACGTTTTCGGACATAAAGCTTTAAGATCTTTATCATAACAGAAAGCATCGTTGCAATCTTTTGGATCGTTTGGCAAAGAACCGCAATCAGGACCAATGGAACAATCATTCCCGCTGAATCCAAATAAGCACTTACATTTACAGCTAGCTGGATCAAATATTCCATTATTTCGGCATGAAATTTTACTACAGAGCTAAAAAAAATAGAATTTTAATAAAGCTTATAAATTTTAGATCTCTTTTAATGGATCTTTTTGAGGATTGTAAACAAATTGAAAAAAAGGACTCTTTTTATCAATTAATCCTACTTCTGGTGAGTTGGTAGACGCTGAATTTCTGCATTGACATGTTTTAGGGCAAAAATCTTTAAGATCATTATCAGTACAAAAGTATTGCCGGCATATCGTCGGGTCTTCTGGTAAAGAGTTACAACCAGGACCAGTTGAACAATCATATCCGCTGAATCCAGTCAAGCATCTACATTTACAGGTAATTGGGTCAAAAGTACCATCATTTTGACAAGAAATTGTATTACATTGCTGAAAATGAATGAAAATTCATCAGATGAAAAAATTTTTAGAATCAATTATATACATTAAAGAAGAGGCGGCGCGTAATGTATTAAAAATAGGTGCTCGCCATACAGCTTTTTTTAACTTTCGCTCACAGAATCATATCGTCTACTCTAATTTTACCTTTTTTTCAATCAAATAAAAAAAATTTTTGTATATTTTTGAAACTTAACAAATACATAAATATATTAAATCTAATGATAAATCTTAATGGATATATCTGAAGAAATTAATTGATAATAACTAATTATTGTAATGATTACAGATTAATTCATAAAATTAACTAATGAAATTCTATTAGTCCTAATAGACAAATTTGCATCTGTCAAAAATAAACAAAACTAATTTACTGGAATAAGATAAGTTTTAGTTATTTTGTATTTTTGTTTAATTAACTTTTAAATCTACATTTTGTACTTTTTAATACTCATTTTATACTTTTTTGCATTTCTGTTCACATTTTTTAAAACATGAATTAATTCTTTCTTAGTATGTAAAATACAACATTAATTGTAAATAAACATTTATTATAAATTAAATTAGTTTGATTAAAATATAGACCCCTCGGTTTCCGCCATACCAAATTTTTGGACCACGCACCGCTCCTGTATTAAAGTAATGTTCTCTAAATCCAAAGCTTCTACCCTTTTTTAATTTACAAAATCTGACCACATAGCCCTGTTCCATATTTATAAAGTGAGGTTTTTGCGAATTTATAAAAAAAAAATTTTCTTTGATAGGTAAAATTTGCCTGAATTTCAGAAATTTCACAATAATTATGATGATTCAGCTTTTTTTTATACTTTCAAAGTTTTTTCTCATCGTTTTTTCGACTTATTTTCCCTTAGAAAACACAAAATGAATTTTTATTTTCTAAAATATCTAAATATTTGTGAATATTTAGCATATAATTCATAAAGATAAATGGTAAACAAAATTATAGAATCAGATTTTGTAAATTCAGTAAGCTTGGAAGTTAAGCATTGGGTAAACTTAAATATTGAAGAGTTTTATTTTGGCAAAATTTATATTAGTTTTGCTGGAAATGCAAAAAATCCATTAATTAATTAACTTGTTTTTTTTGGTCCAATTAATATCTGTAAATAAACAACTTACTGTATCACGGATGACCCGCTCACCTAGGCTTTGATACAATAAACTTAAAATAAAAAAAATTTGAAAATGCATTTTTTTATAATTTAAATTAATTAGATTTTCTTTTATAGCGAAATAAATGTTTTAAAAATTAAATTTTGCTTTATCTAAATGTTTGATTCAATAAATATTTAGCTATAAATTTTTTAATTAAGTCTTTAAGAATACATATAAATCACGATCAGGATGATTTAAAGCTCTTGTAATTCCTTTGTTAGTTTTATTTTATAAAATTTCTAGTTATTTTTTAACATCACATTCAAATTTAAAAAAAATCAGAAAAAAGTCTTTCAAATAATTTTGTGTGTCATATAAAAATTTATTGTTTTAAAAAAATAAATATTTACCTTTATAATATAACTATGAATAAAATTTTACACCAATAATTAAGTTTAAAAAAAATGTTCAATCGGAATTTTTATTGTTCCAATGGAATTTAGATTTCCAGGTAAAAATCTCTTTGAATTTTTTCTTTCCATTCTCACTAACAAAAAATGGAATGCTGCTTATATTCACATCAAATCTTTTCCAAATTGGTCCTTGAACAGTAATTAATGAAATAGGATCGAACCATTTTGACGGAGGAAAATAGATATTCCGACTTTTAACACCTGGTTCCAAAACTGGCGCTACCAACATATCATCTCCGACTAAAAATTGATCACTAATATTAAATACATTTAGATTGGTAGGCTCCAGCCACCATAAGGGTCGTATTATAGGCAAACCATTGAGTAAATATTTAGAAATATAAGGATAGATAATCTCAGAGTGAATTTCCACAAAACTCTTGCATATTTTATTTGTCTCTTCATCAAAGTACCATGGAGGCACTCCAAATTGCATAGCTGGTAAAAATGCAGTCATTTGGGTCCATCTAATGAACAGTTCTTTGTTGTTCTTATTGGGATCATCATTCCCGCCAATTATGTCCGGCAAAACAAAGGGATAGCCCAAAATGCCGAATTGTAAGGTCTCGGTTATTACCGATTTGATGCCATCATGGATACTCCAATCAGTTGACCTGTCCAGTATTCGATGAAAAACTCCCAGGCTTTGAGTTCGATGGCCAACTCGAATTTCCACATAACTTCCCTGGGTAGTGGCCAGTTTGGCGTAGTTTTGCGCGTAGCTGTCCGGATAAGAATTGTTATTGAACAATTTAAACTGTTTTGGTATCCACGCAGTTTCGCCAGCATCGAACTTGAACGAATCAATGCCATAATTACTTTTCAAAGATTCCAATTTGCTTTTAAAATATTTGACTGAATCCGGATTAGTGGTATCCAGTATAGCAGAATTCTGTCCATTCCACCACTTTGTAAGGCCTGGATGATCGCCTGATGAATCTTTTACCCAAAAATTTTTCTCTACTCCCGGCACAAAGTTGTAGGAATCAATATTACAGAATGGATGAACCCAAAGTGTTGCTCTCATTGCCATTTTATGAAGTTCATTGGTCATCTGTGCCGGATTGGGAAATTTCACAACATCAAAATCCAAATCTCCATAGCTCACTTCCCATTTATCATCTATTTCCAGTTGACTTATTGAATACTCATGTCTATAAATCTCTCTAGCGTAGTCTAAAACAACTTTTTGACTTATGTTTCTGAAAAAAAAGTTCCATGTGGTAAAAACTGGTTTTCTCATCATGGCCAAATCGGGAATAGACTTGGGCCTACCAAGATAATTGTCTATCATAAAGAGCTGTAGTTTTTTTATGTCGCTGGCCTTGCAGATTGTGTATTCAAATTTGTTGGAATAGACTGGCGTAAAGCTGTACGGAAGCGAGTCCTTGGACGATTTGAGGCATATTTTGTCTGGGTCCAAATGCTTCACCATTAAAGGTATACTATCATCAATAAATATTGCCACTCCGCTTGAACTGATCCAGTACCTTTCCAAGACTGCACTCCAATCATCTGCAAATCTTAAAAATAAATTAATTTTGTTGAGTAAAGCAAAAATTTATTTATTACCCTGTTACATAAGGTACGTAATCAAATTTTTGTGGGTTTATGGGCCAGTAAGGTTGACCATATGACTCGTGTCCGCCAAACCAATACCCGTTAAGCTCAAAACATGTCTCTTGGTCAATACTTGAATTTTCTTTATGGCTAATGCTCACATTATAGCATTTGGTGTCAACTTGATTAGTCTGTATAGATTTCAGGACGAAAATGAATTCTTGTTCTGGGTTATTTTGGCTGATTTTTAATAGATTTTCTTTGTAACTTTGAGTGTAAAATTTAGGTCTATTTTGAAAATGTCCTATTGCTGGATTAAGTTTGAATCCGTGCACTCGATGATAAAGACTCAAATTTTTATCAATTATTTTCAAATGAAGATCGAGAAAATCTAAATCTTTTTTTTTTGATCCATATGATTTGATTAATATTAAATTATCAAAAATATCGTCATAATTGATAACAGTGTACCCACAAGGAAATAAATTAAGGAAAATAAAATAAATTAGAAAAATTAAAATCAGAGCTTTAAATGTTGTCCAAAGACTGAATTTTTTTTTTGAATCTGAATCTAATTTTTTCGTTCTTGGATTCATTTTTTATTGTTTGATTTAATTATGAATACTTTTTTAAGGTTTTATTTATAAAAATCATGTGTTTAATTTATCTTTTTAAAAGATGAATTTCAAAATTTGTCCTAGGAGCAATAATGGAAGATAAATACCAAATTTAAAAGGCTATTCGTAATAGAATATCCTGTTAATTTAGATTTTTTTTTATTTATAATTTAAATTATCAAATTAGAATTTTTTAAATGCATAATAAAATTGAATTTTGTAACAAAATTTTTCGTATAAATTTATAGATAAGTGTTAATTATATTTAAATAAAGGTATTAATTTATTTGAAAAAAATTATAAATATTATTTTGAACAAGAGTCATATTTAGCTTAATTTCAATGCTAAAAATTTTACCTCTCTCAAAACCGGGCTTACATAAATTTTTTCTCATGTGTTTGAACTTGTTGGAATTTTTTTCGATTTTTGACTAGTGGAACAAATAATTCTTGAGCCGAAAGTTAATGAACTCAAAAGTGAAAATTTATTTTTTATCCCTTATCTATTAAATAAAATTGTCGAATGTACGAATTTTTTTACAAAATTTGTGGAAAAATTTACTAATGTACTTTAAAAAAATTTAATACATGAATTTTGATTTTTCGAAAGGTAAATTTTATAAATATTTAAAAAAACTAATTATTTCATCTTTAAATCATTATCTTTTAGTTAATTTAATTTTTTTCAAATTAAAAAAATAATAATGGTGTATAATAAATAATAAATATCTGAAATACTCTGAAAAATTTATTCTAGAAGTTGTTCTTTTGGTGCTGTAAATAAATGTTAAGTTGTCACAGATGAAAATAAATTAATAATTTTTTTTCATCCTTTGCAAAAATTCTTCATCTATTTTCAAACTACGGAATTCAGCGGGCTCAAAAAAATTTTTTTTAAAAAATATCATTTTTTAAAATTTTTAATATAGGAAGCATTTGAGAAAACTTAAAATTTATCTTCTATTTGCTAGCCTAGTGATTTAGCAAAAATGGCTTTATATGCATCAAAATTTTTTTTAAGGTTCATGACAGCTAAGAGATTATTAGAAAATTATTTATTATTTCTTTTTTAAAAAGCCAAATAATTAAAATTAATCAAATTTTAATTTAAAAAAATATTTTTCATCAATTCAACAGTCAACTCAATTATTTTCTTAAAATTTTTTTTAAAAAGAAAATACGCATCTGTTGTATTTTATCTTGTTAAGTAAAGTTAATTTTTGCACTGAAATATTTCATTTAAAAAAATTTTCGAATTATAAATTCATTTCTTTTCTGTGTATGTGTGGTTGAATTTTAACTGATTTTGAATTTCATAAATTTTATGTTTTTATAGATTTTAATAGAAATGGACGACGACGGTCATATAATGATCGATGAAGATGAACAACAAGTCACATTTGGTTCTCAGATTGGACTTTTTTCCCTAGTTCTTTCCAAAATAAGCCTATGTATTTGATTTTGATTCTTAAATTAATCATAAAAAATTTAAATAATTTTTCAAAAGTCCTTTCGTTTCTTCAATCAAACGGATGGTTAATTTTGTTCACCTGCATAGCCATTTACTATCTTTATACACGATTGAAAGCAAAAATTCCAAGTTTAACTTCGATTAACAGAGACAAAAGTAAAAAAAATAAAATACTTAAAAAATATTTAATTTTTTGTTTCAGAAAATGAAGAAGAAGAATTAGAAAATTTAATGAAAATAGCTGAAGCCAGACGTCGCCAACAAGACGCATTCGATGCAGCTAAACAAAAATATCTAGAAGAGAAAAAAAAAGTATTTGAATTTTTCAATTTTTTAAAAAAATATTTTTAATTCACCTAATACAGAAAGAAGAGGAACTGGCACAAAAAAAAATAGAAGAATATGAGAGACACAAACAAGGTCTTAGCTCCAAAAGTAAGGATTCGAAAAACAGCGATGATTTTTCCAGTCTGGGACTAAGCTCGTCTAATTTACAAAAAAAAAGCCGACTAAGAAATGATAGTAAAATTTAATTATTTTTGTTAAAGCTAAATATTTAATTCAAATTAGATTTCAATCCTTTAATGGGATCGAACACTTCTGGTGGTTCGTGTTCTTTTCGTCCAGGTAGACGACCAGGTCCTCGAAGTGGATGAGGATAATTAGTGTAAGAAAATTAAAAAAAAAAAATTTAATTTAATTTAATTTAATTTTTATTTTTAGACACAATTCAGAATAATTTTCAGCTAAAAAAATTTGATTTTTGATCAATATTTTTCTTTAATTTAATGATCAATGACTTTGTTGGTCTCTGGAAACCAATGACTTCTTACATCTAAACAAGTATTTACTCAAAATACGAAGATGTTTGATTGATGTTTTTTTTATTGATTTACTAAGTCATTAAATCAAGTTATCATTTTTTTAGAGGAATTATTTTGATATTTGTGTACTTAACTTTTTCTAATTTTTTTTTACCAATTATTTAATCTTTTGATGAATAAAATTTTTTTTTTTTTTTAAATATTTTTAAATTTGAGTGACGAATGATTGCGTCATTTGATGAAGTAAAAAACTGGAAAAGTAAATCTAAATTTGTAGATAAATCTAAATTTGTAGATGAATCAAATTTTAATTCGAGTCGTATCAAGATACGCTCCCATTATTACTTTTCCGGTAGCTGTTATACTCGGATTTATAGGCTACTCGTTCGAAACTGCCATCACCGACAAAAAAACTCCATATCTAGAAAACAGCATTGAGGATCAACGTGAAAAACGCTTCATGAACAATCTGGAAAGCGAATATCATACTAATATACCAAAAAACATATTTGAAAGAAATGATCCAAAAAACTTAAAATAGCATTTTAAAAAATTTAAAAGTCAATTTTAAAAATATAAAAATAAATTTTCTAACAAAAAAACGCTTGTTTTCGAGGCAAAAAAAGGAAAAAATTGACTAATATAGCTTAGGATGTTTTGAAAAATAATTTATTAAAAATTAAACATATTTACTTTTATTTTTTGATATAATAAAATCTAGATTAAATGAGTCTAAAATATAAAATTAGAGAAAGTGTTGATACCATTCTAACTGATATCGAAGGCACAACTACATCAATTAGTTTTGTTAAAGTAAAAAATAAAAAACAACTTGTTAAAATTTTTTTAACTCTTTTTTTAAGGATATTTTGTTTCCTTATATAAGATCAAACCTTGAAAGTTATCTTACAGAAAATTTTGACGATGATCAATGTAGAGAAGACCTAAGGCTATTGATCGATCAGTCGAGGTCTGATTTTTTGTCCCTTGGGCATCAAGTTCCTCAAATAAAAGACAATTTTGAGAACAAGACAGAGCTAGTTGAGTCGGCTTTAGCAAATATCAAGTGGCAGATGGACCAAGATAGAAAAGCAAAGCCTCTCAAGCAACTACAAGGTCATATGTGGCAGTTTGCGTACAAAAATGGCACCGTCAAGGGCCAGTAAGATCTCTGAAAAAATTAATTATTTTTTATTAAAAAAAAATTAGTGTTTATGAAGATGTCGTTCCGGCTTTTGAAAGATGGATCTCTAAGGGATTCAAAATTTACATCTATTCTTCTGGTTCAGTCGAAGCTCAAAAACTTTTGTTCAGTTATTCAGACAAAGGAAATTTACTGAAAGTAAAATAAAAATTTTCAATTGGTATTAAAAAATAATGTTTTTAGTATTTTTCTGGCCATTTCGATACAAATGTTGGACTTAAAATTGAGTCCCAGAGCTATTTGAATATTTTAAATTCACTTGAAAAATCAGGCGAAAAAGTTTTATTCCTTACTGATCTAATCCGAGGTGAATAAATATCTTTTGAAAATTTTTTAAAAATTATTTTTTTTTTTGTTTTTAAAGAAGCTGAAGCTGCAACCCAAGCAGGTATTAACGTTTGTGTACTAAGAAGAGAAGACAATCCGGACAAAGAAAGAAAACAATTTGATTGTGTCAATTCATTTGATGAAATTGAATTTTAAATTAAAAAAAAATTTTATTTTTTCCTCTAAAAATAAACATTTATTTTAAAATTAAAATTGAGTTTTAATTTAAGACAATTAAAAAGCACTTATTGTTGAATTAAATAAAATTTTTAATTCTTAAATTAGATGTCTAACAAAGATTTGATCCTAAATTTGAAATTGTCAGAATTATGCCTAATGAAGAGTGTGGACAAGAGACTTGTTCGAATAACCGGGAAAATTGAGCTAGATAATGAGCTAAATGATGGCAAGCAATTGGTCATATGCAGTGAAGAAAGCATCGAAACAATTATTCCAAACAAGTTTTTAAAAAAAAATGGACTTGAATTTTCAGAGTTAGATGAAGCAAACATTGATTTTAGTGAAGACATATCTTTCCACAAATTCAAATGTTTGGTTGATCTAAGCTATTTGGAAGAGTTCAATTTGAATGATATGAATTCTGAGCATGACAGTATTCAGTTTTTTGGATACAAAGACTCAAGTTCCACTGTTAATAATTGTAAATTCCGCGCAATTTATCATCGTGTACTAAGACGCATAAATCCAAGCAAATACTATGCAGCTTTACAGATTCAAAACTTTTATTTGAATAGAAAAATTTAATTATTTTGCTTTAAATCTTTTAACTTTTAAACTTTAATTTGAATTTTTTTTAAATAAAAATTTAATTGTCTGGCACGAAATTTAAAATTTTTTATTAATTTTAATTGATTTAAAAAAAAACTTTTGAAATTTACTGGTATCCTAATCTTTAACAAAGGATTAATATTCAATTATTTTCTAATCAAAAAATTTCAATGTGTAAATATTTATTAAGTTTAAGATCTTTGAATTATTTATGCTACGTGACACTGTTACATCTGTAGTTAAATGACTAGTTAATTAATTTGAGTATAAAAACTTATTTTAAAACAGTTATTACAACAATGAAAATGCTTTTCGAAGTTTTATTTCTTTTAGCTCTTTGGTCTCAAAGCAAAAGCGACTGTCTAGTCAAAGAATGTCTAAATGGTGGATTTTTTAACCAGGACCTGTGCCAATGTGAATGTATCTCTAATTTCCTATTTATAATTTTTAATTTTTTTTTACAATTAAATATTTTTAAAGGTTATCTTGGGTACTCAGGCAATTATTGTGAAAAAATTGATTGCAGTACTCAAGCGGCATCGTGTGGAATTACTCTGACACCTGATTTGTGTTCAATAGCTGAAATAGGAAACTATTGTCCTCTGATGTGTAGTCCAGAACTTTGCAAATGTGGCTTTCATGGATGCATTAATAATGGCACATTTGATCAACAAAACTGTAGATGCGAATGTCCTGACGGATTTGAGGGATCAATTTGTGAAAATTCAAAAAAATGCTCCAAATCATGTGAAAACTTTGGTCTAATTAATGAAGACACCTGTGAATGTGAATGCTTTCCGAATTTTACTGGAGAAAAATGCGAAAATTTATCATGTGATATTCCGGATTCCAGTATTTGTGTTCCTTATACAATTGATTTTTGTAGCATTAAAGAGATAGAATTGTATTGTCCGCATTTATGCTTAAAATGTCCAGATATACCAGCTAATAAAACATGCGTCGAAAATCTCGAATGTTTAAATTCGGGAAAATGGAATAGTGAAATTTGTGAATGTGAATGCTTGAGCTCTACTAAAGGTAAAAAATGTGAAACTTTTATCTGTGAACAGGACCCCGTTAACATATGCGATAATGCCGATAAATGTTTTGTTAAAGAAATTCAAGATTATTGTCCAATTTTGTGTGGAAAATGTGATTCAGTTCACAATAACACCCAAACTGATTCATTTAACACTGAACAATATTCAGTTTCGGATGCTTTTTCACCCTCAGAAGCCTCTCAGACAAATAACACTTCATTAGAAACAAATACAAACACAGAAACTGGAGATTTTAGCAGACCATCCAGCTTAAATCCGGGAGGAACCACTCACAATACTGAATCATTCACCCAAATTTCTGAATCACCAGGAACAAATGACGCGTCTTCAAACTTAAATACGGTCACAGAATTAGATCAAAAATCTACTGATCAGTCTATAACTAGTACTGACCAAAACCAATCATCTAAAATAGATATTGGTTTGAGTACTTTTATTGATGAAACAAAAATACCAAGCACTGACCAAAATTATCAGAGTTCTGTTCAATTAACTGATGATTCAAAAATTTCTTTTTCTTTAACTGATGTAACTTTGCCTAGTGGAATAAACCAAGGAACTTCAATTGATCAAACAAGTGACGTTTCAGAACAAGACACAACAAAGGATTCGACAGAGTCTGAAAACACTTCAAAACTTCCAGAAGCATCTGATTCAGTTCAAAGTACCATAGATGAATCTATCTCTACAGAAAGTGGTCAAAACCCAACTGAGCTTTCCAGTGATAAATTGACTGATTCTTCTGTGTCAGATATAGAAACAAAAATACCTACATTCACTGACAAAATTGATTCCACAATTGAAGCATCTGATTCAGTTCAAAGTACCATAGATGAATCTATCTCTACAGAAAGTGGTCAAAACCCAACTGAGCTTTCCAGTGATAAATTGACTGATTTTACTGTGTCTGAATTTGAGCAAAAAACATCTGATAATTGGGACATGCTAAATACAGAATTAAGTTCAGGACTGTTTTCCGAATCATCAACTGATGATGAGTTTTTCTCACAAAGTGACAATGAAACTGATTATACAGAAGAAAATGGACTTACAACAAATAATAGTTGTAATATTAATTGTGGAAGTGCTGGAATTTTGGTGACTGAAAATTGTTCTTGTGAATGTTTGCCACTCTATACAGGAAAATTTTGTGAGAAACCTTTATGCGATAAAGACCCAGATTTATGTGCTGGACAAAATTGTAAAATTCCTTTAATTGAACAGTTTTGTCCGAAACTTTGTAACAAGTGTTAAATACTTATTTATATCAATAATTCGATTTCAAAAAGCTTATTTTAAATGACCAAGTATTTAATAAAATAATTTTCTAAATTTGTTCATAAACTTTTTCTGACACTTTATTTTTAAATCTTAATTAAGTTGCTAATAAATAAGTTATGTTAGAAAGTACCTTCTTGGTCCCTAAAACACGGATTTTTTTCCGGAATTTATCTAATTCCTTAGCAAAATTGTGAATCAACAAAAAAATAAGTTCAGATAAGTTTTAATTGTGGTAAAAAATGCAATATAAAAATCGAATGACAAATATAATGTTTTGTAAACCAAAGAGACTTTCAAAATATTTTGTGAGCTTGACCCTGTAATACATTTATATATCGATGAAATTTAAAAACCCAAAGGAGTGGATTTAAAATTTTATTTTCTCATTATCAAAGAAAACTTTTATATAAAAATAAAAATTAATTTATATTATTATTTATTTTATTTTATATTTTACCAAGATCCAAACATTTAGCGTGTTAATTTTAAAAAGCTCTAATTTCTGATTTTACCACTTAATATACTCAATGATTTTATTTTTATAAATAGCATGTTTAAAAATTCTAATTCTATTTTATAATACAAATTAACAACAAGTATTAATTGGGCTAAAAAAACTAATTGTGCTTCATTCCTAGCGATAGTCTTATTTTCCTATTTGGTTTTGTCTTTTGACCAAAAAATTATAATTTACCGAAATTAATAAATAGTGAAATTTAATTTGATTGTACAAATAATTTTAAAAGATTTAAAAATCCAGCAAAAAAACATTTGTTTTAGTAAAATAATTTTATTGAACATTAAGTGAGCTTCATGGCATTCGCTAAATAATTCTTGTTCAAGATCATTTAATTTAATATTTTAATTTCTAGAAAAGAAATTTTTGATTTCAATTATTTTTTTATACAAACTCAAGCAAAACAAATCCAAATTTGAGAATTTATGACGCAATAGAAAATTAAACACAAGTAAAATTTTTTAGGAAAATTACAGAAAATAAATTTTAGGTTTTGTTATAAATATAATAAATCGCCTTATTTATTAGGATTGTTGACAAAATCTTGAAAAAAAAATTTATTCTTTTATTCAAAAATTGTTTATTCAATTGATCCTTAAATATTTTCAAATCAAGCGCCTTTTTTGGCTTTGAAGACATTTTAATTTTTTTCAATTATTTTAAATGAATAATTGTAACTAAGGAGCAAATATTAAATAAAATGAAACTAAGAACTTTAAATGAATGAATACAAAATAAATTAATCACGTGAGATATTTGATTTTATCAAAGTTGTTTAAAAGTCCCAAATTAAATTCCAAGTCATTAAAAAAAGTCTAGCTCGGACTCTAAAAAAAAAAGTTAGTCTTGACCTGTCTTGAGATTTGTGACTTTTAAGGAACACTGGATTTTATCAAAGAGAGTGTCTTTTCTTTATCTTCTTAAGTTTAAATAAAAGTCGACTTGAGTCGCTTTTAGTTGACTTCAATTTTAAATTAGACGATTTTTAATCGACTTTTCAAATTTCAATTCGACTCACATCGATTAACCAATTAATGACCATAATTCGGTTCCTCGATTTTCGTTTAGATTTTAGTAAGCCAAGTAATAATTAATAATTCAAATTAAAAAAAATGGTTTTATTAGATAAGATCAGGTATTGTGAATTTCAAATAAATTGAACAAAAATTCTTCATTTTTTGATAAATTAAAAGTTAATATAATAGGGTCTAAACCCAAATTATATTTTTAAATAAAATAAAATTAATAAAATAAAAGTTAATAAAAAATATCAGAAAATATACTGCAACATACTTTGTTGCACCTTTTTTACCTAAAATAATTTTTATGTAAAAGAGACAAAAAATAAAGAATCAATAAGATTTAAATAATATTGATTTGATTTACCAATAAAAAAGAAAATAAAAACTTTATTTTAGGTAAAAAAAAGTGCTGCAAAGTATGCTGCACTATGTTGCAATATTTTTTTAATATTTTTTAATAACTTTAATTTTAATTAATCAAAAAATGAAGAATTTTTGTCCAATTTGTATTTTAATTTCACAATACCTAAGATCATACAAAACATCAAACTGAAAATCAATTATTTTTTAATTTGTATTCAAAAGTATTGAAAATTTTTTTAATTTAAGTTTAAAATCTATGATTATTTTTGTATGATTTTCCACTTAAGAATCTTCATCAAAAGTTCATTTTAAAATTAAAATATCTAAAATATTGATCAGACCGAATTCTGTAAATTCCTCATAAAATTATAAGAATAAATATTTTAAAAATTTTAACAAAAAAATTTGAAATTAAAGATAATCTATCTTTACAGCTACCTTGTAAAGTAAAAAAAATGATATCAAATTACTTCTAGAAATTCTGGCTTTGAAAAAGTTTCAAAATTACAATGTATCAAAAAAAGCTCTAAGGTATTCATTTAGGCAAATATTTAAATATTTAACAAAAATTGTGACAAAAATATCAATCTAACTATTTATCCTTAAAAATCAACTATTATCTTAACTCGAATAATTAATAATAAAAACTTTGGAAATTTGAAACTTTACAAACTCATCTGCTTCAATTCTAACAAAATGGATTAAATTAAAATAAATATTTGTCAATTATTAGACAAAAAAAGATATTGATTCATACAATTTTATAAGTATTCTTTATAATCTTTGATATTTAAAAATCATTTTTGAATTCTTGCCAATTTATTCGTATCAAATTAAATTCGAAACATGCTTGTTTATCAAATAAATACTAATCTATTTAATTTTTTTTCACCTTAGAACAATTATCTATTTATTTCGACAAAAAATTCAGAACCACTTATTAAAAAATTTAGAAATTTTTAAGATGAAAATTTTTATTTTTATATCAATAATACTTGCGTTTTTGGTGATTAGTTTGCGAGGTCAAATCGATCAAGAATGTTGGCACGGCGGAAAACTGGAAAATGGAAAATGTCAATGTAAAATTTAATTTTTAATTAAATTTAAAATAAAAAAATTTAATCGTTTAAATTATCTGAAGGTTTCGCAGGATATTATGGTAGATTCTTTGAAGAAGAAATTTAAATTATTATTGTAAAATTTTTTAAAGGTGACTACTGTGAGAGATTTAATTGCAGTAATCAAGCAAAAGATTGTGGTATAAGTTTAACACCAGACTTATGCAGCGTTCTTGACATCAAAGAATACTGTCCAGGAATGTGCAAAAAAGCAACGTGTAATTGTGGGTTTGATAAATGCTTTAACAATGGGACATTTAACGAAAATGACTGCAAATGTAATTGTACTACAGGTTTTATCGGTGAACTTTGTGAAAATAAAGAAAAATGTAATTTAACAGAGTGTAAGAATAGTGGAAAGTTAAATAGCGATACATGCCAATGTGAGTGCTTTGTGAATTATAAAGGAGAAAAATGTGAAAATTTAGATTGCAGCATGAGGGATCCGGCAAATTGTATAAGCTACACAATAGATGATTGTTTTGTAAAAGAAATAGAGAACTACTGTCCAAACTTATGCAAAAAATGCATAGGAATTGGAACTGAAACAACAAAATTCACTACAACAACAAATAAATGTGAGAAAAAATGCAAAAATGGAGGACTGTTAACTGAGAATTGTACTTGTGAATGCTATCCTAATTATAAAGGAGAAGAATGTGAAAAACTAGATTGCAATTTGGAAGAACCTAAGAATTGTTTAGATTACTCAATTGATTTATGCTATAATGATGAAATAAAAAATTACTGTCCAAAATTATGCAAAAAATGCGACGAAAAAACGACAATACAAAAACAAACAACCTCGACGCCTGAATCCACGACGATAACAGAAAAGTGTGAAAAAAAATGCAAAAATGACGGATTGTTAACTCAAAATTGTAGTTGTGAGTGCTATCCTAACTATAAGGGAGAAGAATGTGAAACTTTGGACTGTGAATTAGAAGATCCGAAAAATTGTTTTGAATACACAATTGATTTTTGCTTCAATGAAGAAATAAAAAATTATTGCCCAAAATTGTGTAAAAAATGTGGAACAACGAGTGTTTCACCAAATACAACTTCTGCAAAAGAATCAACCATCTTTACAACTGAAATTCTTTCATCGACGGAATTACCAATTACATCTGCCGAGACATTTACCACTTCTGATGAAACAAGTTCTGCAAAAGAATCAACCATATTTACAACTGAAATTCTTTCATCAACAGAATTACCAATTACATCTGCCGAGACATTTACCACTTCTGATGAAACTAGTTCTGCAATAGAATCAACCATCTTTACAACTGAAATTCTTTCATCAACAGAATTACCAATTACATCTGCCGAAACATTTACCACTTCTGATGAAACTAGTTCTGCAATAGAATCAACCATCTTTACAACTAAAATTCTTTCATCGACGGAATTACCAATGACATCTTCCGAGACATTTACCACTTCTGATGAAACTAGTTCTGCAAAAGAATCAACCATCTTTACAACTGAAATTCTTTCATCGACGGAATTACCAATGACATCTTCCGAAACATTTACCACTTCTGATGAAACTAGTTCTGCAATAGAATCAACCATCTTTACAACTAAAATTCTTTCATCGACGGAATTACCAATGACATCTTCCGAGACATTTACCACTTCTGATGAAACTAGTTCTGCAAAAGAATCAACCATCTTTACAACTGAAATTCTTTCATCGACGGAATTACCAATGACATCTTCCGAAACATTTACCACTTCTGATGAAACTAGTTCTGCAATAGAATCAACCATATTTACAACTGAAATTCTTTCATCAACAGAATTACCAATTACATCTGCCGAGACATTTACCACTTCTGATGAAACTAGTTCTGCTAAAGAATCAACCATGTTTACAACTGAAATTCTTTCATCAACCGAATTACCAATTACATCTTCCGAGACATTTACCACTTCTGATGAAACTAGTTCTGCAAAAGAATCAACCATCTTTACAACTGAAATTCTTTCATCAACAGAATTACCAATTACATCTGCCGAGACATTTACCACTTCTGATGAAACTAGTTCTGCTAAAGAATCAACCATCTTTACAACTGAAATTCTTTCATCGACGGAATTACCAATGACATCTTCCGAAACATTTACCACTTCTGATGAAACTAGTTCTGCAATAGAATCAACCATCTTTACAACTGAAATTCTTTCATCGACGGAATTACCAATTACATCTTCCGAGACATTTACCACTTCTGATGAAACTAGTTCTGCAAAAGAATCAACCATCTTTACAACTGAAATTCTTTCATCGACGGAATTACCAATGACATCTTCCGAAACATTTACCACTTCTGATGAAACTAGTTCTGCAATAGAATCAACCATATTTACAACTGAAATTCTTTCATCAACAGAATTACCAATTACATCTGCCGAGACATTTACCACTTCTGATGAAACTAGTTCTGCTAAAGAATCAACCATGTTTACAACTGAAATTCTTTCATCAACCGAATTACCAATTACATCTTCCGAGACATTTACCACTTCTGATGAAACTAGTTCTGCAAAAGAATCAACCATGTTTACAACTGAAATTCTTTCATCAACCGAATTACCAATTACATCTTCCGAGACATTTACCACTTCTGATGAAACTAGTTCTGCAAAAGAATCAACCATGTTTACAACTGAAATTCTTTTATCAACCGAATTACCAATTACATCTTCCGAGACATTTACCACTTCTGATGAAACTAGTTCTGCAATAGAACCAACCATATTTACAACTGAAATTCTTTCATCAACAGAATTACCAATTACATCTTCCGAGACATTTTCCACTTCTGATGAAACTAGTTCTGCAATAGAATCAACCATATTTACAACTGAAATTCTTTCATCATCAGAATTACCAATTACATCTGCCGAGACATTTACCACTTCTGATGAAACTAGTTCTGCAATAGAATCAACCATATTTATTACTGAAATTCTTTCATCAACAGAATTACCAATTACATCTGCCGAGACATTTACCACTTCTGATGAAACTAGTTCTGCAATAGAATCAACCATATTTACAACTGAAATTCTTTCATCAACAGAATTACCAATTACATCTTCCGAGACATTTACCACTTCTGATGAAACTAGTTCTGCAATAGAATCAACCATATTTACAGCTGAAATTCTTTCATCAACAGAATTACCAATTACATCTTCCGAGACATTTACCACTTCTGATGAAACTAGTTCTGCAATAGAATCAACCATATTTACAACTGAAATTCTTTCATCATCAGAATTACCAATTACATCTTCCGAGACATTAATATCCTCTGATGGCATAACTCCTGCAAAAGATTCAACCATTCTGTCATCAGATTACCTTACGTCTTCGAAATATCCTATAATTGTAAGTGAATCTATCATTATTTTGTCTGAAACAGATTCAATTACTGATCTAGCTTTAATATCTTTAGATAAGACAACTGTTTCTCTAAATGTCTGATTTTTTGTATTCAAAACTAATCTAAAACAATTTTTTTCTAGCTTTGTACCCAGATATTATGCCAAAATAATGGTATTTTTGATCCGGCTTCATGTAAGTGTACTTGCTTAAGCGGATTTAGTGGAAATGATTGTTCCATTGGTTCTGATTGTGATTCCTTACCGGACGATCCAAAAGATTGCAGTGATGCTTTTTGTGATGATAATTATCTTATAGCTTTATGTCCAAAAACATGTAAATGTCAAAATTTGCTGATTAAATCCTCCGTTTCACCTGTTACTACAGTTAAATATCCAGTTACATTTTATTCCATAGAATCGACAATAGCTTTAACTGAATCATCTATATTTACCGGTTCTTTATCAACATCTCCAGAGATTGTGTCGACAAATGAATATTCTACAAATGTAAATGAACCGACCATGCTTATATCTGAAACAGATAAAACTACAATATCTTTAGATAAGACAACTGTTTCTCTAAATGTCTGATTTTTTGTATTCAAAACTAATCTAAAACAATTTTTTTCTAGCTTTGTACCCAGATATTATGCCAAAATAATGGTTTATTTGATCCTGCTTCATGTAAGTGTACTTGCTTAAGCGGATTTAGTGGAATTGATTGTTCCATTGGTTCTGATTGTGATTCCTTACCGGACGATCCAAAAGATTGCAGTGATGCTTTTTGTGATGATAATTATCTTATAGCTTTATGTCCAAAAACATGTAAATGTCAAAATTCCACAACTCTTTCTACCACATCGCCTAAAGTAAGAATTAAAGATCATACTTTAATAAAATGTTATTTTCTTTAAACCTCTTTAATTTTTTTTAAATCGTTTTAGCCATGCAGTGAAGTCAACTGCCAAAATAATGGTTTATTTGATCCTGCTTCATGTAAGTGTACTTGCTTAAGCGGATTTAGTGGAATTGATTGTTCCATTGGTTCTGATTGTGATTCCTTACCGGACGATCCAAAAGATTGCAATGATGCTTTTTGTGATGATAATTATCTTAAAGCTTTATGTCCGAAAACGTGTCAATGCAAAAAGTACATTAAATGATTTTAATCAATTTTAAATCGATTTAACTATATTTTTTTATAGGTAAATTTCAAATAAATTTTTCTTATTAATCGCAATAAAATAGCAATAATCAATAAAATGCTTGATAATTTTTTATTTACTAACTTTGTATTTAAAATTTCATTTTTCTTATTATATAAATAAAATCAACAATCTTTGTTCAAATGTTTCCACACTAAAATTAAAAAAATAATGATTTAAATAATTATCAGCCCAAATTTCAAAAAATCAAAATTCATTATCAAAAATGAAATATAAAATAGATTATAAAGGAATTTTTCCAATTGATTAAAACGTGAAAAAAAATTAATTGTTTTAGTTCATGAGCGTATATTATTTGAAATTTTTTGATCCCATTAGACTAACATATGGCATATATAGAAAAAAGCAGACTGGGGTTTTAATTTAAATCATATTTGATAATTGAAAGGAAGTTCTTAATTTTCCTAATAAGCCCAGAATTTTAAGTGAAAATGAAATAGAAAAAAAAAACAGAGTCTTAGGTACTGGGGTCATGACTATTTATAAAGCAGTAATATGAATAATATGTTTTTTTTAAATAAATGAATAATTTTCATAGGGATTTTTATAACACTTTTATTCAGGTGATTACAGTGGTGATTCGCTACATGGATTTTACGAAATTTTACGTAAAATTTCGTAAATTTACCAAAAAATACGTAAATTTCGGTAAATTTACGTAAAATAACTTTTGTAAAAAATAGTAAATTTACGCAAATTTACATAAATTTACGTAAATTTACGTTAAATATTGTAAATATTTGTAAAACCAAAAAAGGCCAAAAAAATCTGAATAAATGCAATTTTTTAATAAAATTTTCAATTTTTTTCATTTTTTTTTTTTGGATAGATAATATTTTAAAATTTTATTTTTTACGTAAATTTACGTAAAATTCAATTTCAATATACGTAAAAATAGGTAAAAAATGGTAAAATTTGAGAAAAAATAGTAAAAATAAGTAAAAATTACTAAATTTATGGAAAATTTATTAAAATAAATTTTAAAAATTTTAAATTTATTTTAGTTTATTTTGTTTGTTTTGTTTGTCCATTTTAAGACAATTTTGTGCTTTATTCCAAGCTTCTTTAAAAGTATAATTCTTTGGGACAAAGTCAACCAATTTACCTTTAAAGGATTTTCAAAAAGTTGGTTTTTTATTCAATATTTTTTAAAATTTACTTTTTATCTCTAACATTGTTTCAGGGTAAGTTTTTTGATAATACCCTAATGTTTGACCTTGATCCTCTTTAAAACGTTTCTCTATTTCAGACCTTAGGTAATTAGTGAACTCCTTATTATTTACTAGGAAAGAATATGTAAATTGACACAAAAAAAATATCTTTATAACTACTTATAGCTTCCTTTGTTCTGCTAATACTAAAATCAAAATCATCTGATTCTTCATCTGAATTTGATGAATTTCTTACAGCCAGTTTACGTTTAACACTTGGCGAAGTAACTCGTTCATTCTTATTGCTTGTTTCTTTGTCTGAGTCCATTTTGTTCTCGTTCGAACCATTATTTAGATTAGATATCATTGTCGTTAGCCTTGTTAAGCCTTCATTTAACGTGTTTAACGCTCTTTCAAGAACCACTTGATTGCCTGTACCATTGACCTCTTTGATAATTTTACCAGTCTTAAATTACAATACTTGTTTTTTTGACTTTTTTAAATTCAGAATTTTTTACTTTTTTCTTTGGAACTTTGAATATTTTATCAGATATTATTTCTGCATTAACCAACAAATGATTACCATCTATTTCATGAAAGAATGAGATCATAGTTCCTTTTTTTAACTTAAACCAGTTTAGATTGAGTATCTTTTAAAATTTTTAATAACAATGTACCTCTTCTTTATCCAAACTTTCGTTTATTTTATTTATTTCAACACTGCCAGGAGCTTTATTTAAAAAAAAGAAAGGATGTTTTTCATTTAGAATATGGTAATTTATCGCAATCATTTCAACTTCTTCGTCTCTATTTTTCTTTGTTGTCTTTTTTGGTTTCTCACTGTCACTATCATGCTCTTCAATGGAGCTGTCCGTCTCAGCCTTTTTACTTGAGATAACTCTTACAGCCCTTTTTGGTTTTTCAGATTTTTTTTTCGTCTGCATTTTCTAAAAAATGAAAATTAAAATAATTTAAAAAAAAGAAAAAATATAAAAGAGAATTTTTTTTTTAAATGAATTAAGCACGCTAAAATGGATTACTTTATTCAATAGTCACTGCTTTAGATTTTTTTTCGAATAATTTAAAAAATACTGAATACAAAAGCTTGAAAATAAAAATGAAGAGATTTATATACAGTTAAAATAGTTTGAACTTGTTTTAATTTTTCTTTAGTTTTTTTTTTTTAAAATGAATGTTGGTTCAAAATCAAACAAAAAAAATAAAATAAGCTTATTCGAAAAACAAATCTTTTTTTTAAGTAAAAAAAGAAAATTGTCACCAAGACAAATCAAAAGAATCTTAAAGTTATCATACTCTAAGAATTTATTACCTTCAGTAAATGTAATTGTTTTTGAAAGTTATTTTTTTCCGCTGTTTGTCTCGACTTAATGGGTCTTTTGGAGAGCTTTACCGTATTCCCATGCAAACTATTTATTTTTAGTGATGAGCTTAAAAACCTGTACTATATTACAAGCCCTGGAATAGTTTACGGGAGTACGGTATTTGTTAATTTTAATTTATTAATTTTTATTTAAATATATTAGAAATTATATATATTTTATAGTATATAGAAAAAATTGTACGCTTAATTAAATCCAAAAAGAAAGCTAGAAAAAATTCAAAAGCTATACCGCCGAATATCATAGATTTCATTAAAGTTAATAAACCTTAATTAGATTTTTTTTAACTGTTAGTTCAAGAAACATTTTTTTAAGGAACAAACTTTTAAATCAAATGGCTGTATCCCTTCTGCCCAGATGTCTGTCAAAGTTGAACAGAAATTTGGAAAAAAAATAAGTAGTAGTGTAATAAGGAAATATAGATTTAAGATTGGTAATTAATTTAAATCAATTCATTTTGTACAGGCCTTAATAATATTTAATAATATCTTTAAGGATTTCGTCATCGTCGCTTAAGAAAAGCACCTTTTTTAAAAGATTTTCATAAATTACATAGACTTGTTTGGTGCTTAAAATATAAAGACTTAAATTTCAATGATTATGTTTTTGTTGACGAAACAACGATCCGAGTGTTTGAGAAACATTTATATCATTTGAGATTCCCATCAAGCTATCCGATTGCATTCCCATGTTCGTCAAAACATGAATCAAAATTAAACATATGGGCCGGTATATCTTACAATGGTGCAACTAAATTTGCTGTAAGAAAAAATTCTTTTTTAGTTGGTTGTGTATAAAAAGTTAACTCTGTTATTCAGATCTTTAAAGAAAACATGGATTCGGAATTATACAGGGAGATATTAGCCGATTTTTTGGTTCCTTTTGCTGCTAATCAGTTTAACTTTCAATTTAAATTACATCAGGACAATGATCCAAAGCATAACTCATTAATTTGCAAAGAATTTTTAAATCAAAACAATATAATTTGGGTAAATTTTATTTTAAATATTTTGCTTGTAAGTAGAGAGCTTGCATAATTATATATTAAGAATTTGCTTCAATATATTTTACGTAAATAATATTTTAAGGTAAAATCTCCATCCAAATCGCCAGACTTGAATCCGATTGAAATGGTTTGGAACGATCTTAAAAATTTTGTTAGGAAAAAGGAGATTTCAAATGATGACGATGCCATTGCTGCTATCCGGGAATTTGAAAAGGCCTTGAGTCCGGAAAAATGTAAGAGATATATTGACCACTTTAAAAAAGTTATTCCTATTGTAATTGCTAAAGATGGAGAGTGGTCAAATCATTAGTATACAAAAAATGATAAATTTATTTTAATAAATTTTCCATAAATTTAGTAATTTTTACTTATTTTTACTATTTTTTCTCAAATTTTACCATTTTTTACCTATTTTTACGTATATTGAAATTGAATTTTACGTAAATTTACGTAAAAAATAAAATTTTAAAATATTATCTATCCAAAAAAAAAAAATGAAAAAAATTGAAAATTTTATTAAAAAATTGCATTTATTCAGATTTTTTTGGCCTTTTTTGGTTTTACAAATATTTACAATATTTAACGTAAATTTACGTAAATTTATGTAAATTTGCGTAAATTTACTATTTTTTACAAAAGTTATTTTACGTAAATTTACCGAAATTTACGTATTTTTTGGTAAATTTACGAAATTTTACGTAAAATTTCGTAAAATCCATGTAGCGAATCACCACTGTAGTTTAAAGCGTACAGTAGGTTGCAAAAGTTAAGAAATTTTTTTTTTGTTATTAAAATGTTTTTATGTATATAATAGGCGGTAAATAAATATTATTTTTTGTCATCAATCCAAAAACATAAGACCCAAAAAAAATTAAGTGAAAAAAAATTCAAAAAGAAAAAATAGATACAATTAATTAATAAAAACGGTTCAAAAGTTAAGAAATTTTTTTAATTTAATATTTAAAAAGACCGCCTCTAGCGTTATAACAAGCCAAAACTCTTTTTGGTATAGATTCAATCAATTTTGAACGTACTCAGTCGGAATCCATTACCACTCTTTTTATAAATCCTCTTTTAAATGCTCAATAGAGGTTACTTTAGTGTTTACCAGTTTGGCATCCATGTATAACCATGAGTTCTCGGTTGGGTTGATATCTGGTGAACGGGCACACCATGGCAGAACCTCAATGTTCTATTCTTTGAACCAGTCGCTTACTTAGTGAGTGGTATGTGCTGAATCGCCATCTTGTTGAAAAATCCAAGGGTAATTTGGCTCAAATAGGAGTTCAACAGATCAGATGGTTAAAGATTGTTTTCCAAGGTGTTGATGTAGACAGAATGATTTATTCGTCCTGTATAAATGTTGCATATACCAGTGCCTTTGTAGGAAATGCATCCCCAGATACCGGCTGACCCTCCACCGTTTTGTAACCTTGGTATACAGAACTTCGGATGAAACTACATTTTTTAACCTTCTTACAGTTTCTCTTGACTTACAATTTAAGACCTCAGAATTAGACTGGTCACTGAAAATAACTCTCGATCAATCATAAACCGTTCAATTAAGTCTCTGTTTACAAAACCTTTATCTTTTTTGTCTATCTATTATGTTTAGAAGAGATCTTCTGATCGCTGTTTGAGACAAAAAGTTAGCTTCCAAGGTCTCTCAGAACAGCTCTCAGTCTCTTCATATCGTTTTTTAGTTGAAGAGACACATTTTGGAGATACACCTAGCAGCTTGGCTTTCTCATTTTGATTTTTATGTCCACTATTTAGCAGACCGACGATCTGCCATTTTAGTGGGCTGGACACATTTTTTTTTGGTGTGCAATCATAATAATTAGTATTATAATAAATTGTATCAAAATAGCAGAATAGATTTAGCACACTTTTTTTTTCTATTGGACAAAATAGCATAACCAATTAATGAATAAAAAAAGAAAGTGTCAATATAGCAAAAGAAAAAAAGCTTATCTGTATAGAATATCTTTATTCGAATATTGAAAAAAAAGTGTCAATTATTAGAGAAAAAAATATTGGATCGTCAAAATCTCTTTGTGCCATCGATATTAATTTGATTGATTTGATCAATCATACTCCTTCAGAATAAAAATATATATAAAAAAAAATTAAAATAAATAAAAATATTAAAAAAGGATAAATAAGTCTAAGTAATAAAAAGAAAATTAAAAACGGTATGTTGAAATATCTAGAGGTTAGACATGTCTTTTTTTTTTATTTGTTTAATCTGTATCGAGCTTATGCTCCTTCAGAATATAATAAATATATAATAAATAAAAATAAAAATTTAATGTAAAAAGTAGACAAAATAAAATAAAAAGGAATTTAAAAACGATTTGTTGAAAATGAAAGACAAAATAAGTAAAAAAAGCAGTATTAAATAAGCATGTAAAACTTAGCTCATCTGAATAATTAATGTGCTAATTTGTACATGCTTTTTTACTGCTATTTTTATATACGTGCTAATTTCATAATGTTATTTTTTTACGTTGCTATCATGAAAGTTTGCTATTTTAAAAGCTTGCTTTTTCAATATATGCTTTTTTTTATGTGCTTAATTGAACTTGCTATTTTTTAGTCTGCTATTTCGATACAACACCATTTTTTTTACCCATATTTTGGCAAAATAAATATTTCTTGGTAATGTAATTTTGAAAGGACATTTATTTGTTTATTTGTTTTTCTGTTCGAGCATAAGCTACTTCAGATAAAAAAATGATAAAATAAAATAAAAGTAAAATATAATATAAAATACAACTAAAATAGACAAATTGTAAGTAATGAAAGGTGCCAAATGTTTTAGTATTATATTCATCAAGCAGCTTGACAATCAATGGAACAGAATGAAGCAGTCATCCCGCTACATATCTTTCGCTCAATTCAAAAAGTCTATTCGAGTAATTCGGTAATTTTGAATCAAATTGTATACCTAAGAACTTAATTTCCTCTTGACTCTCAATTTTATTTTCATACATATTTAAGTTTAAGTCAATATTTTCCTTATTTTATTTAGTGAAGACAATGAAGCAAGACTTTTCAACAGATATTTTCATTTTCAACTTGAAGAGCCATTTTTCTAATTCTTCTAAGTATTTGTTTATCTTATATAGATTTCCTTTTTTCTTAAAAATGAAGAATAATACCAAGTCGTCAGCAAAAAGAAGAGAGTAATCACTATTCGTTTTATTTCTTTTAAGTGTATCATTGATAAAAATAATAAAAATTAATGGACTAATTTCTGAGCCTTGAGGAACATCTGCAGTAATATGGTATTCGTCACCAATATGACCATTTACATTTACTTTAAATGATCTTGAGTCTAAGAATGAATTAATCCAATGTATTAGGTAAGGGGGAAGGTTCATTTTTATTAGTTTATAAATAAGACCATCATGCCAAACAGGCTTTTAAACGCTTTAGCGATATCAAAAAATAGGGAACAAACTTTTTTTTCTATTAAAAGATTCTACAATTTTTTGAATAAGGAAGAAAAGATTATCAGCGGTTCGTCGATTTTTTTCTAAAACCTGATTGTTCCTGAATTGGTAATGAGTTTTGTTCTAAATAATTATATAATCTTGAGTAGACTATATGTTCTTACATTTTTCCTAGAAAGCTTGTCATACTGATTAGTCGGTAGTTAGCTTGGTCTTGTGTTAAAATTGACTTTTTAGGTATCAGTAATGTTTGCAGATTTCCATGCATTCGAGATTTTACTTTCTCTTAGACTTTAGCTAAAGAGATAAATAATGTGTTCTAAAATATTTTGAGGTAAATTTTTTAACAAAAGGCTATGAATTTGGCCAGGTACAGAAGCTACTTCCTCTTTTAACCTTTTAAGCGCTGAGGTAATCTCTTTAATGCTAACAGGCTTTTAAAATTTCCATTGATTTTTTTTATTAAAAATTCAAGATTATAATCAAATATTTTTCTATCTTTTTAGGGATTAATTAGATCGCTATTTGGATTAAAATTTTTTTAAAAATTCAACTAAAAAGGGAACTTTTTCTTCATCAGTTCTAAGTTCTTTATTATTGGAGATTAAAGTAGTTTTAAATAGAGATCCTTTTTTTGATCGAAACTTGTTAATTTTTTTTCTGAATGGTCTACTTGAAAAAAATTTTTTTATAAAATCAGACCAGTTTTGATTCCAAAATTTTTTAAACCTGATTCTTAACTCTGAAGTCATTTGGTTGAACTTTTGTTTAGTATTTTGACAAATAGTTTTTTGAAATATTCTTCTTATTTTCCTACGTTCCTTAGTTATAATGACAATTTTCGATGGGAGACTTGTTTTAAAAATTTTATGTATTTTTTTAAAAAATACAATAGCTAGAAAAAGAAATTATTCCCCAAAAAAAATAATTAAAATGAAAATCAATTTTAAAAAACATCGGATATATTTTTGGTAAATAATTCATTAAAAATGATCGTAGAATTAAAGAAAAAACAATTAAATGTATTTTAATGAAAGACCGTAAAGCTGAAATGAGTTAATTAGGTATAACAAATGGTTGATTAAAAATATTTTTTTAGAGTTTGAAATTTAAAGAAAAAATCGGGATAATCAGCCTCAATAAGACAAAATAAACGCTTAGATTTGTTCAAAAACCTTGTTTAAACCAAAAAGTTCTGGATTTTTTGACTGATGTTAAAATGCTTTGTTTTACTATTCGCAAAAAGTTATTAAGAAGGAAAAATGTAAAATGAAAGATTTTTAGATTTAATAGACTTCTTAATTGTGTATGTAGTGTGAAGAAGCTATTTAAAGTTCGACTAAAACTAGATTGTGAAAAATTTTAGCTAATAAATTAATTTACTAAAAAAATATTTTTTTCTTTTATTGTTTAAAAATTATTTCAATTGAGAAAATTTTTAATAAATTATTTTCATCTTTTTGATTCAAAATACTATTTGAATAAAAATACAGTGAAGGTATGGTATTCAGGAAAAAAAATTGCCAGACCACATATTTTCTTCACTGATAAAAATGTGTGTGATGACATACACAGTATGTAGTCATTTGGAACCTATTCATTGGTTTTTTGCTTTGTTTTTCAAATGTGTAAGTTCTTATCAATATTTATAAAATAAATTTTATTCAAAAACATCGTTTAGAAATTGATTAAATGAATAACATGATTTTAATATTAATGTTATAATTATTTTCAATGTGACAATTTAGAAAAAATCTTATTAGTCAGTATGTTGTGATATTTTAGACTTTCTTTAGAATTTAAAATTTAAAAAATATATTTTTGAAGTAATTAAAAACAAATAACCACTTGACAAAATATTATGAGCAGAACACCATTAAATAAATGAAATTAAGATTAAGTGAAAGATGTTTGAGCAGAATAATTCAAATAAATCAAAAATCAAGATCAGCACACTGTCAATAGTCATTGAAAAATATTTTAACTTCTGAAGGTGATATTCAAAATTTAAAAACAAATAGTCAAATATTTAAAAATCATGCTAAATCTTTTATTTCATTATAAGAAAACCAACAGAAGAAATCTAATTAAATGTTTTTCTTTATTCTTATAAATCTAATATAAATTTGCTGATTTTAATTTAAAATTTTAAAATTTCATTTTTTAAAAGCATCAAAAAGTTTAATAAAAATGATCAAAAATTCCATTTCACTTTTAACATTTCTTCTTTTGAGCCAATTTTTGGTCTTAATTTCAGCACAGTCATGTCTATCTGATCAAAAATTCGACCTCAAATTGAACAGATGCATACCAAATATAGATTGTATTAATGAATTAGATGATGATGCCACTTGTTCCAGTTTAGATTGTACCATTCACTCGGATAAATGTCCAAAGAAATGCTTTTGCCAGCAACCATCTGCTTTGACCAATTACTGCATGCCATGTTTAAATGGAGGAATATTGAACACAACTAATTGTAAGTGTACTTGCAGCTATGGTTTTCAAGGACCAAGATGTCAATACCAACCAGATCCTTGTCAAGCAAAAGATGACCTTTTTTGTTCCAATGTTAATTGCTTCAATTCCTCTGATTCCGACTTTTTCAAATGTCCAGTTAAATGTTTGTGCTGCAAAGACTATTCGTGTGAAAATTTGGGAAAAGTTGTCTATGAAAGCTCAGCTTGCAAATGTCAGTGCTTAAAAATTTTTGATCGAAACAAAGTTGATCTAAATGTATATGACCCGAGCGATAGTTGCAAATTGAAAAATTGCGCTGATGATGCTGCATGTTTGATTCAATTTATGAAGGGAGATAAAATTGAGAATTGTAAAAACCAATTCGTTAGAACACTTTGTCCAAAATCTTGTGCAGTATGTCTTTGATCAAATTTTTTTATTTTAAATTGAATAAATTAACTGCATAATCACAAAATTTTCAATTATTTTAATTTTTTTATTAAAATTTTTTAAAAATTTAAGTATTTTTAGTGCCTAATTAAAGATAATTATTATTTAAATTTTAAATTTTGGTAAATAGTAAGGTATTTTGAAAAATATGAATTTTTATTTCAAGTTTATTAAATTCAAATTTAATTACCATTATAAAATCGAATAATAAATTTTTATTAAAAACAATTTTGTTTTATATGATTGTTATATATTATAAAAGTCGAAAAATAATAAAAAATAGAATTCTCGCAATAATATAAATTTAAATAAAGAATTTTAAAATTTTTTGCAAAATTTATTTCATCATCCAACTAGAAATTAAATTCTTCTGCTTAAAAAAGATTAAAGGCTTTATAAACTCAATTGAAAAATTTAAAACAAAAATATGTAATCCTTTGGAAAAATTGAAAAATTTCTAATTATTTCATTAGTTTAAAAAAATTTTATTAGTTTTTTTATAAGCAAAGTGTTTCATCTCACTCAAAGAAAATTTTTTTTTTATTAATGTTAGAATTTTAAAACTTCTTATTGAATTAATAATGACCTATACATTGAGATACAGTTTTTAAATTTTTTTTTCAAATAATTTATAAAAAAATTAATTTTGATTTGAAACAACTTGGAAAGAAAACTTTTTTATTAAAACCTAATTCAAATTAGATATATAAGATTCCCTTTTTTGAAAATCCCTATTAAGGTTAGGTAAAAAATTTTGAATTAATCAAAACAACTAAAAAAAATTTATTGATTTACAATTTGTAAAACAACCAAAAATTTAACATTTTAAAGTTTTGTTCTGATTAAAAAATTTAATTAAAGCCTAAATATTTAAAAGATTGAAAAATATTTTGTATGTTGAAGGGAGGAAATATCAAAAAATGTTATATTATATTCTAAAACATTTTTTCTGTGAAAGCTTTATTTACCTCAAAGTTTTTTTACATTCACTGTATTAAAATATTTTATCCCTAAGTTAATTTTTAAGTTCAAAAGAAAAAATAATTTTACTCTACAATGTTTTTTTTACTAAAATCAATTTTATTTTGAAAATAAAAAAAGAGAAAAAATCAAAAATTAAACTAAGAAAGAATAAAAAAATTACTGATGAATACAATTATCAAAAATTTTTATATTGACAGTACGCCTTTCAATCGATTCAAGATAATCATTTTTCAAATTCAAATAGTACACAAAATTGTTCGCATCGACCAGATAAACACTGTCGCTATCATCATGGTTCTGAATCACATTTGTCAAATTTGAAGACAAATTTTTTATTGAATTTCGACGAGCTATCGTATCTTCATTTTCATATTCAATATAATATTTTTCTATTGAAAAAAAAAATTTAGACAAAATTTTAAAATAATTTTTTTAGGCAATTTCTTTACCTGTGAAAAAATAAAATTTTTGACTAGTGGAAGAATAGTGTGCGCTGACTATCGATTCAAGACCTATGTTGTTTGGAAAAAGATCTCTGAATAAAGCTGGCAGTGAACTTTTTATTATTTCATTATCCATCATTGAAAACAACCAAACTGCATCATTCTAAAATAAGAATTTAACAAAATAAAAAATTTAAATAATTTTTTTTACTTGAAAAACAAATAAAATTCTGTTCAGATTAATCATAGAGTATTTCAGATCAGTTTTTGATCTTGAGTCCATGTCCAAAGTATTATTCAAGGAATTTTCCGAAAATTTGTATCCATTAATTCCATATTCCACATATTCAATCGTATTTCCTAAAAAAAATTTAGTAAAAAATCCAAACACAAACTAAAATTATTTTACCTTTATAATAGACAAGTGCTGTAGTTGAGTTAAGCTTTACTATTGAATTTATGTTCAAAAGATCAGGACATGGTCGAATGTATTTCTCAATTTTATTTGAATTTTCTAAAATGATGCTTTTGGCCTTGGTAAATGGTTCACAAAAAAAAGAATTGATCAAATCCGAGTCTATTGATTCAACAAAAACTTGATGCTTTTTCGGATTAATATAAAATAAATAGAGCCGATTTTTGCCAAGTATATAAAATTTATTATGCTCATATGGAACGCTAAATTGAATATCATTTACCCTGAATGGTAAAAAATAAATTGCCAAAGCTTTCGTTTTGTCGTAATGAACTATCTTCGAATCTCTAATCAAAAATAGAGAATTCTCATTTAAATAAAGTCCACTCTCTACACTTGTCAAACCAAAGTTCGATTTTATCATCAATGCACCTTCATTTAGTAAATTATACGAATGTTTTTTGTTCAAAACTTTTTTAAATGTCCAATATTTATTTTCCTTAAATGAAAAAATAAAATAAAATTTTCATATTTTTTTTTAAATAAAAAATTACTTTAAAAATTAATATCTCATTATTTAGATAGTCATAAACAATGGCATCGATGTCAATTTCGATCCCAGGAAAAAGATCAGTGATTCGAACAGGCCACTTTTGGACGTCATTTTCAATAGATCCCTCGTTAATGTACCAAACCAAATCGCTTTGAATGATATAATAAGAACTGTTAGAGTAAGGCAGCTTGACCATGCGAAGTGGAAGATCCAATGTTTGGTTAAAAGTTGATTGACAAATATGTGGCACATGTCTTGACTTGTAGTAGTTCTTAATTTTGGGTGAACGCATCTCAATCTCACAGAAAAAACCACTATAACCAGTTTCGCACAAACATTTCATTCCAAACACTTTGTTATTGTAGAGATCCGAATGGACACATTTGCCACCATTTTGGCACACATTTATCTCACAAAATGTATTGTTAAATGGCCTAAACTTGAACATGTCAATTAGACGATCACAGTGAGGTTTCTGAAAACCTGGTCGACACTCACATGCCGCTCTGCCATCATTCATATAACATTTTCCATTATTTTTACAGATATTTTTATTCAGCATACACTCATCCAAATATTGACAAAATTGTCCAGTATAGCCTTGCCTACATGTGCATTGATAGATTGCCTTGGATATTTGAAAACAAGTGGCGTTGTTTTGGCAAGGGTTTTGTGCGCAAAGGGATCTGGTCGTTTTTGATTTTGGCATAAGAATTAAGTTGGCAAAAGTAGATCGTGTGGATAGAGCCATGCTGGTTCTTTTGAAAAAACCATGGCATTCGTAAGTATAGCCCTTATTTTTGCATATTTGATTGTCAGCACATGGATTAGAGGCACATGAGTTTATGTTGTACATGCAGTTGGGTCCTACGAAATTCGGCGAACATAAACATCTAAAACCTATTCTATTTTTTCTGTCTGGAATACAGGTTCCGCCATTTAGGCACAAATCGTTTAAGCATTTTATTTTTGGCGAAACTTCGCAGCTTTTAAAAAAATTTAAACTTTGATTTTTTTAATAATTTTTAATTACTTTTGCCCGCTATAGCCATTTGAACATGAACAAATGTATTGATCATTAGGTCTGAGTAAACATTTACCATTATTTTTGCACGGATTTGGATTGGAACATGGGTCAAATTGGTCACAACGTGAACCATGCCAGTTTCTATCACATTGGCATACTTGACTTAAACAAAATTTATCAATCAATAAATTATTTTAAATTTAAAAATTGTGATTAAAAAAATAACATATTTGATATTAAATGACAAATAAATATTTTTTAATAAAAATATAACTTAATATTGTTTTGAAAATTTAACATTAATTTTTTAAAACAATGTAACCATTTCTAAATGAAATCATACAAAATTAATTTTTTTCTAATTATTTTTGAAATATCAAAAATCAACAAGTTTTTTAAAATTTATTCAAAATCTTCGCAATCATTTTATAAAAGTAGTAAAAAATTTTATTCAAAACTATTTTTTTTTATCATGTGAAACGGATCAGATTCAGTTATCTTAAAAGTTTTTAAAAATTCCTATTTTTTTGTTTTTTATTCATTTTATACAAGCTCATTCTTATAATTATTTAAAAACACTATAGAACAAATTTTTCGTCAACAGATATTACTTTTTTTAAGCAATAACAAGAGGTGGACCACGAGGAGTTTGAGATGGTCATTAACCTCCCTTTCAGTCCCGTGTAAGGTACTTATGATAATAATAAAATAAAAGTAAACAAAAATTTTATCTGATCAAGACAAATAGAAAACAATTATTTTTTGGAGTAATCACAAGACAAATAAATTCAGCATAAAAAATTTATAAAAGGTTTAGAGAGATATTTTTTCTAATCAAAGGTATTTTTAATTGTTTTTGTGTGGAAATGTGATTCACTTTGTAAAAAAAAATCATATTACACATGATAACTTAGTAAAAATTGGTGGTAAAAAAATTGACTTAACAAAGACTATTTTCATCATTAAGGCAATCAGTTCCTGGAAATTTATACTTTTCCAAATTTTTGTGAACACTCTACAATCGACATGCTATTAGTGGCTATTTTTTTATTTTAAAAATAATCTAGGAAAAGAAAATCTGATTTAAAGTAAATACAGAAGCAACTCGAAGTACAAAATCAAGTTTGATTCGAATCCAGGCCTACCAAACTCAGAAAAAAAAAATTTAAACAGTGTAAATAAAAAAATATAAAATTTATTTTCTTTTTAAATTGTATGTTTTTTTAAATCCTTTAAATTTTTTCACATTACATCATTTTTCAAAAATTCATTACAAATTTTAAAGTTTACTTCTGATTTTCTAAAAATTATTTTGTTTAAGGATTTGCTTTACTTATATTTAGAATAAATTAACTTAGGGATTTTTTATTGCTTTAAAAAAAGCATTTTTTTTTAATTTTTTGAAATTATTAAAAATATGCGGAACATAAAAGTATTTTTGATTTGAATAAAAATTTTTATATCTCAGACTTATTGACAGTTTTAATATTTTTTATATCGTCTTAACAAAAACTTTAATCGTTTTATTAGATTAACCTGCCAGAAAAAAAATTAAAAAATTCCAAAAATGAAAAATAATTTTTAAAAAATAAAAATTTTTAAATGATCTTAATTGTCTCTTCTTCTATTAATGAATTATGCTAACAAATAAAAATACTTACCTTTCATTAGATAAGATACATTTTCCGTGCTTACAAAGACCTTCTTTGCATATATTGTCATCAAGTTGGACAGCTATTTCACAGTGAAGACCAATAAATCCAGGCGGACAAAAACAAATATACTCCGAAACACTATTTCTTTTTTCGAAACAAATTCCGTTGTTGATACACGGATTTGAATTGCAAACAGATTGGGTCAAATTCGAAAAAAAAGCTTGAAATTTAAATAAATAATTTTAATCAATTATTTAATAATTTTTATTTTTATTTAATAATTTCTTACGGATATCACATTTTTTTCCCACAAAGCCAAAATCACATTTACATTCAAAGTCATAGTCATTTTGTTCAAAACATTTTCCATTTACACACGGATCCGAAAAGCATGTGTTTAGTTTGGTCTCACAATGTAAGCCAGTGAAACCGGGTGCACATTTACACATGTAATCTTGGCCGAATGAATTGTCTTGTTCACATGTGCCATGTTGACCACAAATACCAGTCGAACATGGATGGGACTTGCAGTTGTCTCCAGTAGTTCCATCTCGACATTTGCAATAATAGCCACCCTCTTCTTTTAAAAAACACTCACCAGTTCCACAAACATTGTCTTTAGAGCAGACATTCTTCTCACAAAATATTCCAAAATGGTTCACTGGACATTTGCAGATAAAGCCTTCTAAATGTGGCGATTCAATGCACTTGCCATTGTTCAAGCACAAGTTGGCTTTACAGTATTTTTTGGTCAACATTATGTCACATCTTGGACCAGTGTAATTGGACAAACAGTAGCATTTGTAGCCCATATTTTCTGCCAGATTTACACATATTCCTTTTAGACATGGATTGCTTTCACAAGCTTCGATTCGCTTTTCACATCTTTCGCCCGTAAATTCGGGCTTACATAGGCACTCATCCAAATTTTCCAAGCATATGCCGTTATTTTGGCACTTAATCTCGCTACATTTGGACAAACGGGCCTCACATCTCTTTCCAGTCCATCCTCTTTGGCAAAAGCATTTAAAGCCAAAGTCCATTTTGTCACATTTTCCATTATTTAAACAAGGATTTTGTTCGCATGGATCAATGCTACTAGGAGTCGATGAAGCTGCATTTGTTGAAAAAATTATTTCGCCATTTTTGTCTTTTTATTAAATTTAAGTTAATAAATTTTTTTGAAAATATTTATTTTTTTTCTCATTAATCTTACCGATAAAATCATAATAGGCCCTAAAGCCATTTGAATTGACATTAGCCACTGATGATCGAAATAATACAAGCAATTCATTATCAAGGGATGTTGTGGTGTTGGGTCCTTGGGAACAACAGTAGCGTGGCCCGCCTTGATAAAAAATTTCCCGATTGTCCCTTATTTCAAGCCAGTCTTGATCACATGGGCCGAATGTACCTGAATATTCACATGTTGTGGAAAATATTTTGGAAAATGTCAAGCGAACTCGGTACCCAGCAGGAGCCTTTATTAATTAATAATTTTTTTTATTAAATAGTTAATAAATTATTATTATTAAATATTTATTTTGATTTTTTTTTACTTTGATAAGCCAATTGCATGAAATAAAGCCTGGATAATAAAGTGGATAATTTGGAGTTTCTAAAATTCCGGTCAAATTGTTCATGAGGCCACCACAGAGTCCATTCGAAGGAGCCACTTGGTCACAAAATTCTCCACTAAAACCATCCGGACACAAACACTTTCTACAATCTTTCGGATTTTGATAGCCTCCGCGCTGACAAGGAACCGGAAAAGGACACCTATCTGTAACAACGAAAAAAATTAAAATTTTTAACTTAGTTTACTTTAGAATTTACTTTGACAATAAACATTATTAGCTGTCTTAATATCACTAAAAGATAAATCGTTTCGTTGACCGATAGTTCTTTGATAGCGTTTATCTTTAGGGGTAATGGTCGCTTTACTATTTGCAGAAAAAGACTTAGAATAAAATATTTAGAAAAAATAGCTTTTTTTATTTGCCATTGAAAATTTACCAAGCTACCATAATGCATGTCAGATGCGAGATCATAGGGAACGCCAAATTTAGATATTTCATTGTCGGAATATTTTTCAAAATTTATCTCACCATATCTGGCAATGTTATCGCGAATAATGTCAATATAGTCGTCCCGGTCAGGCCGCGATTGCTCGTGAAAAAATCCTAATGTGTGACCAATTTCATGCAGAACAGTTCCTTTATGGATACAACCTGGACCCAACGAGAGCTCTTGATACTTGGAATCCTTTAGGAAACCAATTGGTGACCAGCAACCCTGACCACGTATCACTCTCAAATAGTGAGCTTGGGTGTACACATTGAAAATTTCCCTAAATTCTAAACAAGTGTTTTCTTCCCATCTTTTGAATGCGTCGCGGATTACCTTTTTCTCATGATCAGCTTTTTAGAGAAAAAAAAAATAGATTTTTAAAAAAGGAAAAAATATTTTTGAAAAAAATTTATTTACTGTATTTTGAGTCTAAGTGGAAGCGAATGGGCATGTGCCACCTATGGACTGTGTTCCTAATTACTTTTCTTATATTGGGCTCATCGTAACTCTTTGGCAAATATTTGCTAAATATTCGGAAAGCCTGCTGCTTTGAGAGAACAATGTCACTTTCAAATAGCCCATCGGGCGACACATCCAGTGGATTTAGATAGACCTGGTCAAAAAATTTCATTGAATCAAACCCATGTGGTTCTTGATCAGCTTTTATCTGATACAATGAAGTAAGCATGTAATTAAGAACTGTTTTGGTATCCTCTACAGAACGACCTTTGGCTAATTTGGAAAAATCAATTGATTTTGTAGATAAAACATCATCGAACACTTCATTTATTATGGATGCCATTCGAGCTTTTTCCTTGACCAAGGTCAGCTTTTTTTTCAATTTTTCCAATCGGTCCACTGTCGAGTTCCGTGTGGTAGTGATTGGTGACACAGAGCTGATCAATTTAGTCTTAAATTTTTTTAAATTTTTTTCCAAATCCTTGATTGATTTTGTGGAAAGCAAAGCGGGAAAGTTGGAATAAACCGAATTGTTTATGATTTTTATCATGTCATTTTCGGACATTTCCACTGAGCTAAAGTCCTTGCCAATCGAAAATTTGTGCACTCGCTTTATCAATTTGCTCCGCTTGCCCAGTCTTTCCAACGAAGACTCGCTGGACACACACACACACAGCCAGGACAACTTTTTACAATTAAATAATTAAGGAATAGAATACAAATAAAAATTTATTGTTACCATTAACAAAATATTTTTTAGTATCATTTTATTCTAAAAAAAAGTAAAATTTTTTTTATTTAGTATTTTTTAAATAAAATTTTATTGATCAAATGATATGAATAAAAATTGTGAAACCAAAATTTATATGAGACTGTGAAAACATTTACATTTAAATTAATAAGATCAGTCTTGGCTAAGCTACCTTGTTCTAATGAGATAATCTAGTAAGAGATTAATTAATAGAGCAAAATGATATCACGTCACGTCAAGTCTCAAACAAGACTATTTGGCAAAAAAATTTTCCCTTATCTTTAAACCGATTAAGCGACAATTAGAAACTAAAAATCAAATTTTGGCTTTTGTTTTCAGTGATATTTCTTACGGATCATTTTGAACGCGGCGTGGATGAGTGTCCTTTTGTGTATTTACTTTAGAAAATATATGATCAATTTTCTCAACTTGTGATTAGGTTTTTTGATTGATGTAAATATTTGCTAAATTGCACGCAGTCCAAAAGACCAAATCATGTCTTAAAAGACATATTAATTGTATAGAGGATTTGGTTACTAGTTAAGTAGATTGTAATTTGAAATTTGTGTTTTGTTTGAATTGTGGCAATACGACCATATTTAATTAGTCACAATTGAAATTAAGAATATTAAATAATCAAGACCAAATTACATTAAAAAAAATTTTTTGTTCGGACTAAAAAATTTTCTTGATTTTTAAAATTTTAGGGTCCGCTTAAAGTCAATATTTACTACCAAATATTATCCGAGGAATATCTGAGCTATTTTCCCACAATTCCACTTGCAGAAATCAATATGGTCACTAAATCAGGTCACAAAATTCATTCAAATAATAGAAAAAATTAGCTAACCAAATATTTTTTTCTTTAATTTTTTATTTTTTTTATTAAATTAAAATATTTTAATTTAATCAAGAGGGATAAAGTCACTCGAAACTTTCTTGGAGTCCAACTTCCAAATTATTCTTTGAATAAATAAATAAAAAATATGTTGGTAAAACTAAAAAAACCAATTGACACAAGTGAGATAAATTTCAGGAAACGCTAATTTTTTTTGGCATTAAAAAAAAAGCTTAGGAAGAGATTAAAATATTATTTATTAAAAGTTTTATAAGTAAAGTAGTTTATATTTGATATCTCACCACTCTAATGTACTCTTATCATGTCAAGATTCTACAGCACTTTAATAAACAAAACTGGCCTCATGTTTTATAAACTTCCGTTGTCTATGCAAGTTTTGGACGTGCTCAGGTATGAAAATTATCAAAGCGTGCAGTTTGTTGACGACCAAAATAGAACAAAACATATTCAAAAATTTTTTTAGTAAAAATTTATTAACAAAATTAAACTAAGAAATATTTATGTTTATTGATTTAAAATATTTTAATTGATCGTCATATTTGATGATGTCAAGGAATACATCCATAAGTTCACGAATATTGAAGTAAAATTTTAGGAATGCACCCAAGATTAAGAAAAAAACAAAAACTCTAAAAAAACCTTTGAAGTAACATAAAATTTTCGGTGTTTGAGTAAAAAATTCAGCTATTTTTTCTTCTAAAAAATTTCTTAATGAATCTAAAAATAAAAAATTCATCATTCTGGCCTTGTTAGGCACATTTTTTAAATTATTCACATTCGAATTCAAATTGCTGCTGCAGATTGACCCTTGGAAATTTCCTTTAATAAACCCGTTGAAGTAAAGTAGCCAAAAGTAAAAATCACTAGAAAACCATACATATTTATAAAATTTTTGAACAATAAACTCAAAAAATTGAATATCTGGAACATTTTTTTGCATGACTGGAGATACTTTAAGAACCGAAAGTCCCAATCTTTCAAAAATGTCATCTTTGAGTAAGGCCATATTTGAATTATGCACCACAGAAGTAACCAAAAATTGGTGATATTGTCCAATTACTTTGGAAAAATCTCGGATGGTGTCAACTGACAAAACGCTGAAAAAAATAAGCCAATAGTTCGGATAGAACAGAGCCAGAGTGACCATTTGAGCCGAGTTGGTCAATCGGTCCAAAGACATGTCCATTATGTGTCCGAATCGAGATGTTTGATCTAGATAGCGCGCTATTGTTCCATCATACCAATTTATCATGCCTGATATCAAACATAAAATAAATGCGATGAATGGTCGAGTGCGCATCTTTGCCAGCATAAAAATAATTATTATTATTCGAGCAAAGTTCATTAAATTTGGAACGTAATAAATTGTGCTGGAAATCATTTTATCCTTACAAATAAAAAAATTAGCTAAACATTATTTGCTCACCCAACATAAAAAAGTATAATTAATAATTAAAAAAATTATTTTTTGAACTTTAATTTATTTTAGGTTAAAAATATTTAAGTGATTAAAAAAATTATAATTTGAAAAATGATTTATCAATAATGTTTATAATTAGAAATTAATTTTTTATATTTACGCTTAAATGGTTTTTAAAATTTGTTTTTGATAAAAAAAATAATTTTTCTCAGAAAATAAAAACTTCATAAACTATTAGTATACAAAATTTTAGCATGATTTCAAAAAAAATTTCTGCTTAAGGCTTTTTTTAATTAGTAATTCATGATTTTAGATGACTGCGCAAATTTTCAGTTGTATTTTAAAGTTTTTAATAATTGGAAAATTTTAATGCTGATAAACACAATATTTTTTATTAACATTTTTTATGAACTGATTTTTAGATAGCGCCATAGTTACTTAGGGTTTACTGTTTTCAGATCGGACTTTTTCCTTTCCACATTCGAATCGAGAATATGAATGAAATTTACTAAATTTTTATAGAGAAATAAGTTCAGAAAAAATAAAAATTTAAGTCAAATAGTAGAAATAGTAGAAATTTTTTTGAAAAACTGGAATTTCCTGTTCTCCGATCTTTTTTTGAAAAATGGTACTGTTTCTTGTCTTCATTTTAATTTTTTTAACGCTTTAAAAATTTAGTTAAAAAATATTTGTGATAAAAATTAATATTTAATGTCAGAAAAATTATTCAAAATTTACTGTGAAAATAAAAGTTAGAACAAATTTTTAGAACATTTAAATATAATTTTCATCACAAATATTTTTTAACTAAATTTTTAAAGCGTTAAAAAAATTAAAATGAAGACAAGAAACAGTACCAAGTACTATTTAAATATGTTCATTTCTCAGCTAATATTAACGAGTCGCTTGAGAAAAATCTTTTTTTTTATTCTAAATTTCACCTCAGAATTTATGAAAATATCTCGAAAAATAAGCTTACTAAAATCCAGATAAAATTATGATTTCTTCTTAAACACTTTTAAGTAAAAAAATAAAAATAAAAATTTTATTTTAAAATTATTAATATTATAAAATCCAAAAATTAGAGTTAAAAGTTATCATTTTTCAAAGATATTTAAATCTTCAATCAAGGTATGAATAATTTTCTAGTTTTTCTATATTTGAGTTAAATTTTGCTTCAATTGACATCTTGCTGTTTGATTAGGACTTTTCAGTTCATTAACAACAATAAAATATGTTAGTAAAGTTCCAAATATCTTGGTAAATTTATAAAAAAAATCAATTCAAAAACAATTACTTACTGTCAAAATAAACTCTTTGTCTTAATAAAAGCAATAAATTAATGATTAAAATTGAAAAATCATTTAAATACTTATGTTTATCATTCCAAAAGCAGTCAAATATGGTATTCCATGAGTCAGTTTACTGATCATTAGATTGGCCTTTTAATAAGTTAAAAAATAATCAATTGTAAACTTAATAAATTAAAACTTACTTTAAAGCATAAACTATTGCTAAATTCATCTAAATCTACTTCAAGCAAATCATCTAAAATTTCTGAAAATTTTTCTTGAACCCTTGCTGCAAATGTAATACTCAAAACCAAGATAAACAAACAGCAAAATGTCCAAAATGGATACAGTATAGTCAAGATTCCTTGGATACAGTTACCATTCCAATCAGTGATTATGTAAAGTAGCATCAATAAAACAGTTGTGTAAGTTATCAAAATGATTCCCACGAATTCTTGGTAACATTTGTTCATTAGCTGAATAGTCTTGCCAATTTTTAAATGTTTTTTCCTCAATTCATCGAATTTATCTTCGACCTCATATCGATTCTCTTGCACAAATTGTTTATGTGAAACCAATGTTTTGTTATTTACCAAATTTCTGAATTCGCGATTAAAATTTTTGAAAATAAAAACTGTCATTTCACAGTGAGCCAAATAGTAAGAGATAGTGGTCATCCAAATAAAACTGGAATATGATATCAGAATATTATTTAATATCTTGTATGGGATATTATGCCTTGACCATGTTTCTTTATGAAACGGAGCCAAAAATAAAGAAAATGCTTGAAAAAAATAATCAGGACCAAACAAACTAATAAAACCAGTTATCAAGTTAAATACTGCCCCTAAAAATCCAATTAAAAAATAGAATAATATTTTAAACTTTAAAATTTTAACTTTTTTGTCAGAGCATTTAGTTAAATACAATGACAGTTCATGAATTAAGTGATTTTCCCTTGAATACTTTTCTTGATTAATGAAAAATATTGTTCCACTTGCCGAAGTTAGAAAACACCATAAAATGAATATAATTTTATAAACCAATTCAGCTGACAATGAATCTGACCCTCCATGCCAAAATTCGAATAAGCTAAACAAACGAGCAAAGCTCAACCATTGAATAATAATGACTAGCAAAGGATATACTTTTAGAAACCATTTATCATTCTTTCTGTGAAATAGGCCTACAATTCTCATTACTATGATAGGATATTTCATAATATTGATATACACTGATGGGGTTGAGGAATTGAGCCCACGATTCGAAAACTTTTTGGTTTCGTTAATCGACGGATAAATTTTTACCCTTTTATCCACTATTTTCAACATAGCTTAATAATTCTGGAATTAATAAATTAAATTTGACCTTTGATAAAATTTATTTAAATTTTCTTTAAATTACGACCAAGGAATCAACCAATTTAAACTATAAACTAAAAAAATAATTTTAAGCTTATATTCAATTTATTAGTGAATTTTAAATCTTTTCAAAATAATTAATTATTAAAGCTATGAATGAATTTAATAAAAATTTAGATTTTCAAATTTATTTAAAAATAACAAAAACAGCTATTAAACATCAAATGATTATGATTTTTTTCATTTTTTATACACAATGTTTTCCATGGTATCCGTATCGTTTATTCACGAACTGATCGATATTTTGAGAAGCCAAAAATAAGATTGATTTTGACAACAATTGACATTGGCAAGCTAAAATTAAATATGGACACCAATAATCAAATAAATACCTTTTAGAGTAATTATGACTAGAAAAATTTGATTAATTTAGTATATTTAAACCTTTTTGAAACTTAACTGAATTATAATCTTTTTGACTAATTTAATTAATAACAGTTATTAAAATAAATTTAATCGATTTCCAGTTTATTCTATTAATTTAAATTAAATAATTTGAGGGAGATCTTCTGTGTAGAATGGATCAAGTAATTTAGTTTGCAATTATAAAGCTAATGCCATTAGCTAAATTTTTTATTCAATATATTAATTTTTTTTTAACCTTCAAAAAAAATTTTCAAAAAATAAAATTTAAATAAAAAAAAACTTATTTTGAATTTATGATAATACTAACCTTTTAGACTTAAATTTTTTTCACTTTTTTTCAAATCCTTTTAATTTCAAAAAAAAATTAACTCAAGTCCAAGTTGAATTGAACAACTCTTTCTCAATATCTTTTTATGGACGATTTGAAAGCTCGGAATATTTTTGTGTCAATTATTTTACAGATTTTTTCGTAAAAATTTTAATAGGCCTAATAATTTGAAAATTCAAGATAGTAATTTTTGAAAGCTAAAAGACCTAAGGTATGATTCCTAAAAAATGTTGAAAATACGTTTCAAAAAAATGAGCGCAAGATTTTTTGTAACTTTGACGTTTAGTTGGCCAAGCTGTTGATTTGGTTCTTTTAAATGTATTACTATTTACCTGTTAAGGTAATTTTTTCAAGATAATAAATCACTTTTGACAATACTGAACTGAAAAAAGCAATTTTGCATTAATACCCAAAATATTTACATCAAATTCCTTATGAAATTTTATAATATTTTGCTTGATTTAATTTAATTTAATTCTATCTTATATAAGTCTGCCACAACTTTGAAAATTGATTATTTTCAATACTTTTAAATAGCTGTCAGAAATTTGCAAAGATTTAGCCAACCTTTTCAGTAGGTGAACATAAGCTGTTTTACTTTGTTTCATTGGTTTTGTGAAATTTGGTACAAAATAAAAAAATAGAACAAAAATTAATGCTAAAAAAGCTAATAACTTTTTTTCTGAAGGCTTTTAATTAGTTCTGTAAGCGCAACAAAGTGCAACATACTTAGTTGCACCAAAAGTCAAAGTCTGCAAATGATGTGCAAAGTCTCTGCAAAATGCACTATAGCCAAATTTGTCCAAATTTAAATTATGCTACATTTGCAGAGTTTTACCATATTGTTGATAATAGCGCAACTTTGAATGTTGCACTATGTTGCATTTACAGAGCTTGCTTTTGACTTTAAAAAGAAAAGTTAGAAGAATTTTTAACTTTTTGTTCTGTTCTATTGTACTAAATTTCACAAAACCGTTTCATTCTCGGAAATAGTTTTAATCGGTTAAAGCAAAAATTATACCAATTTTTCCTTTTTGTAAAAAAAAATAACAATTTATGAAATTCGACAATTCCTATAAAATTAGCAAAAATTTAATAGTTTCAGGATCCAGTGGCTTCAGAAGCTAAATTTAATTTTTTTTTATTTTTTCATTTTATTTGTTACCTTGATTTGCTACCTTTATCTTTAAAAAAAATCTAAAAATAACCCAAAGTTAATCTCAGTAATTGTGTGTTTTTTATTTAATTTTTTATAAAAAAGACTTAAATTATTCATTATTTAAAATCCAATTTAAGTATAAAATTATTTATTAACAAAAACAAAATTTTTTAATCGATTATCGTTATTTACAATAAAATACAAAACATTTACTAAATCTTGAATATTAAAATAGACTTTTAGTATTGCGCCTAAAAATAAAAAAAAAGAAATTAATTTAAACAAACTGACAAAATGGTGAACAATTTTTTTTAAAATAAAATTAATCTGAAATTTGTTTAAAAAAGTTTCAATTTTTCTAATTAAATATTTTCGAAGCGGCTTTAAAAAAATAACATCTGACAAATTTCCATCCAAAGGTGGTATTCGATTATTATTTATGTCTTTCATTGAACTAGCACTTTTAAAACTCATATTCAAATCAGCTTTAATAACGAAAGCATTAAAATATAGCAACCAAAAGTATAAATCGCTGGAATACCACACATAATGGTAGAATTGAAGTATAAGAAATTTTTCCAAACTAAAATTTTCATCATTTGATAATTTTGTGTTGACTGTAAAATTTGTGATTTCAAGCCTTTCAAAAATATCACTCTTGATTTGATCCCCGCTCAATTTACCTACCACTGAATCTACTAAAAAATTTTGATATTGTAGGACGGCTTTGGAAAAATCCCGGATTGTGTCAACAGATAGAATTGTGAAAAAATATAACCAGTACTTGGGGTAGAACAAGGCAAGTGTGACCATTTGGGCCGAGTTGGTCAGTCGGTCTAATGACATGTCCATGATATATCCAAGTTTGGACTTTTGATTAAGGTAGCGAGCCACATCTCCGTCAAATGAATCCATAAAGCCTGAAATTAGACACAGGACAAATGCTGAAATTGGCTTTGTTCGCATTCTGATTAGCATCAGCACCACAAATACCACTCTAACATAATTGATCAAATTTGGCACAAAAAATTCGCTTCTTTCGATCATTGTGAAGAAATCTTGTTAATTTAGAAAATTTAAAAAACACATTTTATACAGAAAAAAAATTTCTATGTCATAAAATAAGTTTAAATTTTTATCAAATTGAAAAAAAAGAGATAAAATTTAAAAAAATATATGCACACTTGTTTCTCTTGGTAATTATGTATAATTTGTTTGCTAATAAGTCAAACAATTATTTACAAATATTTATTTCTTTGTCAAATATTAAAAGATATTTATTTTTAATATTTCATGTAATATCTTCATGTTCGTATCGATTTTTAAATTGAATCTATCTAAATACCAGTTCAATTTGCATGAAGTATGATTATTTAGACGATCAAGCCTAATTATGAAGAAAAGATAAAAGTTTTTTTGTGTGAGTGCACTCTGGGAGTTATATCATCTAATTAATATTCTTCTTTTTAAAGATAAAAAATTCAAATTTATTAACTTGAAGAAAAAAATCAATAAAGCTCATTTTCTAGTAAATCTTAAAAAAATTTATAGCAAACAAATCTATCTTAAAACTAAATGAAGAGATTGTTTGAAGAAATGTTTTTGAAGAAAATATTACAACCATTGTTCGGATTAGCTTCTCGAGTTAGAATTGGTTTTTCAAAGCGTTGAATTTTGTAAATTTTAACATTTAAAAATTAGTGTGTTTTTTTCACTTCAATCTAAAATCAAGATTCTAAAAAAAGTAAAAAATGATTTATAATCAAGTTAAATTCTTTCAAGCTCAACTTATTCAATTCAATTAATATGTAACAAATTATTAATTGAGACCCTATTATAAATTATTCTTTTAACTAAAAGATTTTTTTATCTGTTTTGATATGAATAAAAAAGATCAAAAAATTAGAAAAAGATTATTGTTGTTTCTTCTAATTTAAGTTTTTTTTAGAATTCATCTAGGTCTAGTTTGAAGATTGATGCAAATATTTTACTAAGGATCGCTTTCACAGCATACATAATATTTTCTCAACATACACAAAAATCTCTCTTTATTTATGACTTTTTCAAAACTTTTTTGAAATTAATTCAGATTTTTTTTAATAAAAATAATCAACAAATTTTTTCAAAGAATTTATTAATCAATAACAATATTTATCTAATTGACTTGGTTTACATTCATTGTAACAACACTCATTTACAATTCCGAGTGAATCATCCACGACATGTTCTTATTAAAAAAAATTTTTAATTTTATTTTTCAAATAATTTTTCAAATATTTACCTTTTGATAATTCTCTCTTGTAAATGACACTAACCAAGTCCAAATCGGTCTCAGGAATGTACACACTGGTTTGTTTGATGTAAATGCAGTAATATTCGACCAAATAGTACAAAGCTTCACCACAATACTGTCCAGACTTGTTGCTCCTCACATTTTCGGTATTGAAAAAATTTTTATAAAAAAACTCATTTTCAAAAGAACGTTTGTTTCTAAGAAATTTTTTTATTTTTTTTTTATTTTTTCTAATTCTGAACTTTATTTGGTTCAAATTGTTAAATTTTTTTACATTCAAAGAGACAGCTCTGAATGTGTCCGGCATTATGATTTCATTGTTTAAAATGGTTTGACTTGAAGAAGTGACTACATTGGCTACCATTGATTGAAATAATTTTACCACCAGGAGCATAAACAGATACAAAGACCGGTTCATAGTTGACGCAAAAATTAAAAAAAAAGAATCAAGTGATAATTTAAATTTTCTCCTCCAACTATTTATACTCATTTTTGCTAAATCGATTTACTTCAAATCAATCGATTAAAAATCGATATTTTTTATTGAAATTTTAAAGGGCCATTTGAAATTTATTCCTATAGAAACCTTTCAAAAAACAAAATTTCTTACATGCTAGGTAGGCTTTTCGTTCAAATGCATTTCTTTTGTTTTTTGAAACATGTGTTTTTCCAATATAAGATTTGAAATTTTAATTGTATTTATTCAAATGAAAAATGTTTTTTTTCGATTTATGGAAAAAGTCTTTGTATTGATTGATTTCGGTGCGTGCCCATATTATTCTCATTAGTAAATTTTCATTAAGAATATTGCAAATTGTTTATATGACCTTTTGAAATCAAAAAATCAATTTGTTTGAACTTTTAGCAATTTTTTTTAATTAATTTGAAAATTACTTGGAAATTCAGGTTCTTTTCTTTTTTATAAAAAATACTAATAATTGGTTCAGTTCAACATAGTTAAACAAACAATCGCTTCTGGGTCGATTGAACTTACTTTGGAAAAATAAAAAATTGAAAGTTTTTGTAAATTTTAAAATACTAGATAAACAAATTTTTAAATTATTTTATTCGAAAAGTTTGTTTCAAAAATTGTTGAATTTTTTTTTGATTTATTAAAAAAAAATAAATTTAAAAAGGTTAATTAAAGGAAAAAAAACTGTTTTCTAATTTTTTTTATTTCAATGTCCAAAGTTTGAACACAAATTAAATTTTATATCAGAATGTTGAAGCAAATAATTCAGTGATTTTTGAATTGATACAAAATGGATACAAAAAATAAAAATTTTTAATTGTTATGAAATTTTTTTTATTCTTCTTTAGGAGGATTAAAATAAAAATTAAAAGAGAAAAAAAAGAGAAAAATTCAAGTAAAATAAAACAGTTTCAAATGAGATGATAGAACATTTTTAGTTTGACGCGTTATTACAAAAGAGAGTTAAAGATAACTTAAGCAAGTTATTAACCCAATTTAGTTAAAATTTAAGTTGGAGTTTAGTGTAAAGCCAAGATACCGGATACTTTTAAGATAATTGAGTTTCGATTGATTCAAGTAAAAGTAAAAGTCATAATGCCTGATTAAGAGGTATTGAATCTACATCACCATATGAGTGCAAAATCACCACAAAGTTCGAGCAAAATTCAACGGTGCCTAAAAACAAATCAAATTTTTTGAATGTTAAATTATAAACCTTGGTTTATTTATGAAGTTAATAAAATTTGAAATTTTTTTATTTATATTTTTAAATTCAGGTTTAAGTTTAATTTAAAAATTAAATTAAAAATTTAAAACTATCATAATCAATGGTAATTAAGACAATTTTTTAATTATGTTATTTTTCAACGTGTTGGAATTAAACACTTCTTTCAAATATTATCCAGTTTGAATAAAAATAAACCAAAGAAATATACGCTTTGCTTTATTCTTTACTAAATTTTAAGTTTAATTTAGAACTTTTCATTTTCTAGTAAAATATTACGGAATTAAAAGAATTTTTTTTCCTTGTCAAATATTAAAAGATTTCTATTTGCAATATCAATTTATTATCCTTTAGATAATTAGATAACAAAATTCTATTGATACCAATTAGATCTATACGATCATGGTTTTTGTTTAGATTTTCTCTAAAAATAAAATCATTGTTTAAATAATTGTATTTTGTAATAAAAACTTTCAGTTAAAAATCAATTAAAATATTTTGAATAAAAGTAATATTTAATTTATAATATTTGGTTGTATGGGTTGATGGAAAGTGTTTTAGTAAAGAGCACCTAAGAGAAAGAAGACTCGCTACGTGGAGAGCTTTTTACTTATTAAAAAAGAACTTAGATATTACAAATATAAAAATAAGCCCCCGGCTTAAATCAATCCTATTTACAACTTCTGTCGACCTATCATGTATTATGGGCTTGAAAATTGTTTAATAGGTAAAACAGAACAAAGAAAAGTTCAAAAATGAAAATATTTGGAACAAGGAAAAAAAGTGGCATACAACTTAATAAATTTATCAATGAATTGAAAGAAATTATTGGCGAGAGTATTATAATAAGTACTGATAAACTAAAAGAGATGGTAAATAAAATTAGAGAGGAAGACGAAAAAAACGGTAGAAACTGTATTCGTGAGTCAATAAAGTATTGTCTAGAAAAAATAAAAAAAAGAAAAGAAGAACTTAAATTATTGGTAAAAGTATATTTATCTGGGAATAAAGGAATCCAATTTGCGACCAATTTTTTTCTTTTGTAAGTTAATTTTTTTTTAACTTAAAACTTAAACTTTATTTATTTACTAAAAATACTGAATTTTTAATTTTATAATACAAGTTATGTAAAAATGTGTAAATTTAACTTTTTAAAATCTAATGTAACTCTATAAAAACTTTACAAATTCTTTTGTCTAAAACTTATTTTAAAATCTTTAAGATTTTTAACATCGCCGAAACTGGCGTAATTTTTGAAAATAAAATAAAACAAATAAATAATTTATAACCAATATGAAATTCATTAGTAATTCTGAGATCAATACTGGCATAATTTTTCTTATTAATCAAAAAATTGGTATTATTCTGGCTTAAAAATGAAAAAAATGTACTTTTTTTTAATGTTTTATTACAATTATAAATATTTATTTAAAAATAAATTGAATTTTAAAAATTTTTAGAGTTTTTTTCTTTTTTTAAGAGCTAAAATTTCAAATTTGTGAAATAAAATTTTAAATTGTCAAAATATTGGACACAAAAAATGATTATACACTTAAATTTTATCATATTACACAATAATTCGAGAAAATTTTTTTTCCAAAAAAAAACAAAAAAAATCACAATTTTCGCACTAAGCTAATAGATCAAGAGACAAGCACTGGAGGGTCGTGCAATTTTGTATTGTCACAAAAATCCAAACAAAAATAAAATAGATAAAATGCGCTAAAAATTAGGGTCCAATGGTCAAATTTTAGAAAAATTGCTATAAAATCCACTGATTATAAAAAAGGTAAAATTAAATTAAAAGAATGTTTAAAAGACATTGACAATTGTTCATCATAGTACATATTATATATAAATATATATATACGTTCGAGATACAAAAAAAATCCGAAACGAATTGAAATTGAAAAAGCAAGAAAAAAAGGAAAAAAATTAAAATAATTGCCAGATTAATTAAAAAAAAAAACTTAAAAATTTTTGATTTATGGCTCATGCATTTTTGAATGACATTGCTCGACTAAGCAAAACTTTTTGGGATTTTTTTTGATTTTTAAAAATTTCGATTTTTGCCACTTTAAAAACTTAAAACATAAATTAAAACTAGAGATAAACTTAAGAAGAAAAAACAAAAAAAATCATCCGATATTGCACACACACGACAATAATTAGAATTTTATCTATATCAATAGTAAGCATGTATATATGATTTTATATAGGGGGCCAATTGGGGGAACCAAGTGGGGCTTTATCGTCTGGCGCGCTTGTATTTACAATCGGCGCGGTAGGTCTGAATGCTCTCCAGATTGAACATCAGCAGTGGCTTAAGATTGTCGAAGTCTGGCGCTTCGAAAGCTTCCAGTCGGTCCCGAGGACTGAACACATTTTGCACTCTGCGCTGAAAATTCTGGTTGGATGTGGCGCTCGGAGCTGCCGGGCTAGTTGCTGCCGAACTTGATCCCGAGCCAGGCGAACTCGCCAGACTTGCTGATTGTGGACCCGATTGCATGTAGTCCGCGCCGCATGTCATAGGCTCCTTGGACAAAATTTAGCAAACTCAATTAGCCTCTAATCAACTTACTTGTATTTTGTGCTTGTTGATTCGAGACATTGCCGCAAAAAGTCAAAATTCCAGTGTGCCTTTTTTTCTAAAAATTTCTCAATTCTTAAGCTCTTAAGAAGAAAATTTCAAGCTTTTTGTTGAAAAGAAATTTCAAACTGATTGCAAGTGTTAACTAACAAGAATTTATAAAGTCCATGATGTGCTTTGCTAAAAAAATGTTTATGATGTCGAGAGCAAAAGTAATTGCAGCTAATTTGTAAGCTTAAGACATGTTCAATTTGAATTCAAGGCTTCAATAAATTCGAACTTCGCAATTCAAAAAAAACAATTAAAATTTTTTTCTCTTTCTCTCTCTCTTTTTTTTTATTTATTTAAAAAAATAAATTTTTTCACAAAAGCTTAAAATAGTAATTTTGGTGATCATGACTAAAATATTTTTTCAAAATAATTACAAAAAATAAATATTATTTAAAGCAAAAAAAAACTTGAAGTTAATTAGTTTAATAAATATGTATAGATAATTTCAGAACGAAAAATTCTCAGTTTACATGAATGCTTAACGAAAAAGGATACTAGGCATAGAGTAGACTGTCTCTAGATTGATCAACTTGGATGTTTGTTTGAGTTTGATTTTGGCTCTCGCTGGATTCGTCCGATGTGGCATCGCTCTCAGTCTCTTGGGTTGACGAACCGGTCACATCGGATTCCTCGTCGTCGGTTTCGTTTTCGTTGCCGACGCTGTGCGAGTAGTCCAAATTTTCGCTCAACATCGACTTTTTCAATTGATCAATGTCCTCCACAATGGTGATTTTGTTTTCATTAAGAGACGGACTGGTGAATGGTGTCTGCAATGTTTGGTCGGGTGACGAGCTCGATGACTGTGGCCCTGATTCGTCTGGCACTGGTAAACGGAATTTTTCGTTCGAAATCGACTCGCTATTTGCTTCTGTTTCTTGTTTAGTATCTTTCATTTTTTGGCTCTCCCTTTCTGGAATTCTTTTCTAATCCAAATTGGAAGAATTTTGAAAAAAATTTTTTAAATAAAGAGAAGAAAAAATTTGTTTAGTTTTATTATCTATTCAACTTTCTAATTAAACGGTCTTACGAAAAGCTGCGCCACTTTCAGGTCATACACAACCTGGAACATTTGGTTCGTATAAGACACTAGAGCTTGGTGAATCGAACCCAATTGTTCAATTATGTAATTCAAATAATTGCCAAAATTTTGCTTTAAAATTCATTTTTTTAATTAAATTAAATTTAAATAAAAAATTAAAATGCGAAAAGTTACTGTTTTCATTTGGCTCATTAGTTGGTCAACATTTTGCTTTATTTTCGATCCATTGAAAACAAGCGGAAAATTTTTCACCAAATTCATGTAGTTGTCGACCAGCTGGGACACATCAGTCAAAATGGCACTCGAATAATTCTTGCACAAACTCTCCAAATTCTAAATAAAAAATTAAATTTTTTTTATTAACTTTTTTTGCTCTACTTGTAGAGATAGTTTATTAGAATGGATAAAATTGACACACTGGGAAACCAGAGTGTTATCTTTGACTTGTTTGAAGCTGGTTAGGACTCTGTCCTGCGCCTCGGAGACCAGAAGCAAGGAAAAATCTCTCAAAGTGTTCAATTTGCTGATCAAGGTTTCGAATTGAAAGTGAAGACGGTCTAGCTGTTGAAATGTGGCAGTGTATAGACGATTGTTGATGTCGTAGATTCTGCGCAGTGTGTTGTGGTCGCCTGATGAGATCAAGCGCTTTTTGTGCTCCATTTCTTGCTGAGGCAACAAGTAATCAAGCGATTTTTCGGTCAAGTCCAAGAGTGGATTGGTAATCAATTTGGCATATCTGTTTTCTAAACAAGTACCTAGCACACTCATGCTTAGATCAGCTGTTTTTTCTTTAATATTATCAATCGGAGCAACAACAGTTTTGTTGTAGATAAATTTGGCCTGCTGGAACGCGTTCTCTTTCAATTGATCAGTTGGTTTATTTATCGATGGGTAAGTTTGTTCCAAGTCATTTAGTTTGCCGTACAAATAAGAGTCAACAGATTCAACTTGGGAATTTTTTTAAAATTTTTCTTCTTAATTAACAGAAGTGTTTTACTTGGTTTTTTCCATATTGAAGTAATTGGTGAAGCAGCAAAGGCCATGGTTTTTACCGAAAGCTCAGCCAAGTTGAACGAAGTTCTCAGAATCATGTTTTTGTCTTTTACTTTACCATAGTAGTCTGTGACATTGCTCAATGCGGAATTAACAACCGGAATGTCGGCAATGCGGTCAATGGTCTTAAGTCCTGTTTTGGATTCCATTTCTTTTTGCTCTCTCAAATGCTTTCTGTACATTTAGACACGTGGGAATTTTAAAGTGATTTTACAAAAAATCTATAATTAATTTAAATAGTTTTAGTAGGAGTGTAGGGGGGACTTGAAAAAGGAATAATTAGCTGCTCCTTAAATTAGAAATAACTTTTTTTTTTTTAAATAGAAAAAAATTTTTAAATATTATTTCACTTATGGAGCCTTCTTATAGCGGAGGTGTCCCATCCACTTAGCAAAAATATTCGGGATAAGATATTTAAATTGGACTTTGAACAACTTTAAAGCAATTATCTAAGATAAAAAAAATATTTATACTTTAAACTCAAGCTTATTTTAACTCTCTCTCTTGGTAAATTTGGATGGCAACTTTAAGATTTAGACACACAGTAAAGAAACATGCATTTAATTTTTTTTTAGATGGGTATTCTATTTTTTGAACGCAATACGCTTTGAAAAAAGAGAGAGAGATTTTGTTTTTAGTTTGTAGAGATTTTTGCATTCATTCAAGAGATTAAGTGTGCAATTTGAATGAATCAAATGCAATTTAAATATTTGAAAGCACACTTTTTATTTAAGGGCTATTATGAACTATCAAGTTTTTTGCACGATTCTAGTAATCTAATAAATTAGAATATTCTTTGAAAAAAATAGAATTTAATAAAATTTTCAAATTTTGTTCCAGAAAATTTATCCACTTGAAATTTGCCTTCGAGCTTGCCTTCAAAGTCTACAAAAGATAAGAGTCAATTTGATTTTATAACTAACACGTGTAGATAAAAAATTAATAAAAATTTCAAAATAATTTAACCTGAATTAAAATGGCCCAAATTTATTTTATAACATCTATTCTTTTTTATTCTATTTTTTATTAAATTTAAACAAAAATTAATTCTTTTATAATAAAATAAATTTTAACATAGAAAATTTGAAAAAAAAATTTGCATTTGGATGTAATTTAAAGCTAAGTAGATTATTTTGGAATGAATTCACTCATACCAATTTTGATGCTTTTTGAGCTTAAAAGTTCCATTTTAAAAAATTTATCCATCCATTTTTACTTACATTTGGGTCTACTGAAAAAATTAACCATCGATCATTTTTTAGCTAAATTAAAAAAAAATAAAATGTTTAGAAGATGACAAAAAATATTCAAAATTGATTTTTGGTACCGATTTTTTAAAACATTTTATTTAAGTAATGCTTCGATTAATTACCAATAAGCGGATTTTTGGTTTATATAACCTCTTAATAGGAATTAAAAGATTCTTAAAAAAATTGAAATGATGGATTAAATAAAAAAATGCTAAAAAACAGAATTTAATTGAAAATTAAGTTTTAAAATTTGAATTCAATCAATTAACTAAATTTTTAATATATTAGACTTTTTCTTTATTCTAAAAAGCTAAAAATATAAAAATGGTCTTTTGTGATTTCAATAATTCAAAAAAAAAATTTTCAAAAATTTTTAATCAAATTAATTAGAATGCCATTCCACCACTGCATTCAATGGAAGCCCCAGTAATGTATGAACTTGAATCCGAAGCTAAAAACAAAGCTAACTGGGCAATGTCTTGAGGCTGACCGATTCTTCTCAAAGGCACGGATTTGATTATTTTTTGTAATATATTTTCCGGTACATGATTAGTCATAGGTGTTTCGATCAATCCGGGTAGAATGGCATTGCATCGAATATTGAATTTGCCAATTTCTTTTGCAATTGTTTTAGTCATACCTTCAACTCCTGCTTTAGATGCAGCGTAGTTTGTTTGCCCGATGTTTCCATACTTGCCAACCACGCTGGCTATGTTAATTAAACTAGCGTATGTTGGCATTTTACTTGGATCAGTGGTCTTTAAATTTTCTATCAAACATCTAGCAGCCAATTGATTAACCAAAAAAGTTCCTTTTAAATTTACATTGATCACTTTGTCAAAGTCTTTTTCGGTCATTTTTAACATAACTTGATCTCTGGTTATGCCAGCACTATTGACTATTACATTCGGTGTTGACTCGTGTGACTCTCTGATTGATTTAAACAAGTTTTCAACATCACCACTAATGGATACATCACATGTGTGAGTTGATATCCGAATTTGTCTATCTTTATTCTCAGTCTGTATCTCTTCAGATAATTTGTTCAAAGCATCTATTGATAAATCAGCTAGACAAAGGTTGGCACCATTTTTGGCATATAATTTGGCTACTGATTTTCCGATACCGCTGGCACCTCCTGTAATTAAAGCTAATTTATTTGCAAGCATTTTTAACTAATCGTAAAATTTTTGCTTTTAATAAGAAATTAATTTTTTTTAATATTTTTATTTAGATAAATATGACAAATTAAAATTAAATTTTGGTTTGAATTTTTTTGGCCTTTTTTTGCAGGAAAAATGTATTTAAAAATGAAATTAAAAACATTTTTTTAAAGTCAATTTAAGAATTAAATGAAATAGGCAATTAATTTTTATTCTCTTTTTTACAGAGTTTTTTAATTTTAGTGACTGACTTAAAATAGTAAAGGAAAAACAGTTAAAATTTTAATTTTTTAAAAGTTTATTTGAAATTCTCTTATTGATAAAAATCAATCTTGACCTTAAAATTAATGGTAACAATTTAAATAATGAGTAAAAAGTCAAATTCTTAGGAATCACATTACAGTCAAAACTTACATTTAGTTCAATGGTGGATGAATTAAAAGAGTTCTGTAATTCAAGGCTTATATATGTAATATAAAAAAATATTTCTCAAATAGAAAATGGGGTCTAAAACCAATAACATTGGGTAATCTTTACAAATCCTTGATAGGATCAATATTAGATTATTCTTTTCCTTGTTTAAACTCATTTTCAGAAACCAACATCAAAAAAATACAAGTTATTCAAAATTCAGCAGTCCGATCTATTTTGAATCTAAAATATGATACCCCTTTAACATAATAAATCACGAGGCCTTTAACAAACTTAAATTACTAGCATTCTCGAATCGACTTTTTGAATTGAGTGAGAGATATGTCAGGGCAAAATTGAGTCATTCTGTTCTGGTGGTTGTCAGACTGGTGGAAGATTAAGAGAAGGTTTCAAATCAAGATATATCGAATGTCCAACTCCATTGTATGATTGCTACCTAGCAATTTCTTCTTTTTTTTAACCTCTTGCTATTTCAACATATCGTTTTTAATTTTCTTTTTATAACTTACTTATTTATCCTTTTTTTTATCTTATTTAACTTTATTTTAATTGTTTTATAATATTTTATTCTGAAGGAGCATTAGCTCGTTACAGATTAGCAAATGAATAAATAAAAAAGATTTTTTTTCTTAATAATATTAATTTTTTTCATAATTCTGGTCTTCAATGAAAAATAAATCTTCAGTTATTAAATTAATATTTAAAGCTTTTTTAATAAAATAGAGTTAAAATTTTATATCCCTAAATTATTTAATAAATTCGTCAAAATAATTTAGATGTAATTTTTAAAATAATTTAGGGATGAGCATTTGACATGTGTCTTAAAAAAACGGTTTAAAAAATAGCTCATTTTTAAGTTTGGTTTTAATCAAAAGACGCCATCATCTGCAACAATAATGAAAATGTAGATATAAAATAATTATTTAAAAAATTAAAAACTACTAAAATAAATGAAATTGGAAATATTTTAATGGGACCGAGAAATGAAGGTGGAATATCTAAAAAAAATAAATAAATTTTTTAATTCAAATTTCATAAAAAAATGAATTACATGTATGATTTAGAAATTCATTTTTATTATTTTAGATATTCTTCACCATAATCAGGTATGAATCCAACTCATTCATTAATCCCACTCTCTACAAAAAAAACTTCATTATCTTTATTTCTAAATTTGATAGAAACTCGTTTCTAATTTCAACAATGTTTATGCAATTTGAATTAAAAATTTAAATTTTTCCTATTTTCTAAATTTGAATTTCACATCCTAACAACCACCTATGAGTCTAAATCTTCATGTTAAGGGTATAAATTACTTTGATTCGAATATCTTTAAATGATTAAAACTAAAAAAAAATGTGCATCGGACAGCTTTTCATCTTAATGTCTGTGTTGACATTGAGATCAAGTTTTTTTTCTGATCAAAGATTAATATTCAAAATAGCTATCAGCCCAAATTTTAAGTTATTTTTAAATATATAAAAATCAATTCTACTACTAGAATAATTGCACGTTATGTAAATTTGGAAATTAAATTAAAAAAAATTCAATTTTCTAGCTGAGAATTTCTTTTGCACTACGATTTTGAGTTTTTCTGCTCCTAAATCATTACATAAGCATTACGAATGTATGCTTCGACAAATTGCACAAGCTCATTAGTGATTAATAATTTATTAGTATTAAAAACTCCCAATTTTAATACTTCACTATTTATTACTAATCTCGTATCTTTGAAGAAATATTTAGAAATTGTTTTATGTCTAGTCCAAAATATGGTTGAGAGTAGTGTGGAAACAATAGAGAGCACAGAAAAAAAGTCCAAAGATCTAACGCTCAAAGAATGCATGTATCCCTTGCCAAATAACTGTTTTCCTCTGGTTCATCAAGTGGCCGGACACTTTTACGGCAAAGGCCGAACTAAATTAGGTACATGACCCTTTTCCTCCAAAAATGTCCATACTTAATTCCACTTTTGAAGGTCTACTGCAAACACCGGACGGTTTAGTCCTCAAACCGGTACAGTCTCCGCCAAGAGGCGAGCGCGAGCATAATTTTTTCAAGCGTCTTTTTCTTTCCGATGAGTCAGAACTGAATCAAGACGAAGTAGCCCTAAGATCTCTGTGTCCCACTTACCGCGGTTCACTCATACATAATGACAGTAGTTTAATTAATTTTTTCCTCTTTTAAATAAATTAATATTCATGTTTGTAGTTATTTACATAAAAATGGATGACATGGCCTATGGATTTAAGAGTCCGGCAGTGATTGACTTTAAAATAGGCCGGGTAACCTATGATCCCGAGGCATCTCAAGAAAAAATAGCCAGACAGATCAAAAAATATCCACCAGTGGAAAAGACCGGATTTCAGCTGATTGGAATGAGAGTTTTTAACAAAGAAAACGCCACATTTTGCCATTATGACAAAAGTTTTGGCCGAAATCTGAGCGAACAAGAATTGATCCACGGTCTGGCTTTGTATTACCAATTTCATCAGACACCCCAAATTCGAGCCATCAAAGAAACCATCAGAAAGTTCGAGGAAATAAAAGCCTGGTTCGAAAAGCAGCGTACCTACCATTTCTATGCTTCTTCTTTGATTGTTATCTACGAAGCGTGTCTGGAAGACATGGTCAACCACGATGCTACAAATTTGACCAAAGCAAATGAGAACGAAATGAACAACAATGATTTGATGCTGGCTAATCACCTGAACTCAGTTCGCATTGTCATGGCAGACTTTGCACACGTTTTTCCTGCAAATGACTCTCTTGATTTGAATTATTTGTTTGGACTTAATAGGCTTATTGAACACTTAAAACTATTGATTAGTCCCGACTATAAATTTAAAGATGTTAGGCTAAAAGATAGGAACAAATTGAAAAATTGAACTGTTTTTTACTCAGATTTTGCGGAACAAATAATGCAATTCCTTTGCAATATGCAAGAGTTTGTATATTTTTTTTTTTAGATAATTCTTCCGTCGTGTGTATTTTTTTCGACTAAAGAAATTTTGATATTTTTTTTTGCCAACGATCCAAAGAAAACTGATTTTTGTCCTTAGATAATTTTTTTTTTTTTTTCATAAAATACATTTGTAAGTTTTATAATTTTTATTTTGACTGATTATAATTAATTTATAAATATTATAAATAAATGATTTTAAGAATTTCAAAAAATTTATTTCATTCAAAGAAATAACAACTGAATGATAATGATTATGGATTAAAATGTCAAATTTTTATTAACAAAATTATTTAAATTGATTAGTTTATTTTTTTATATACCTTAAAAATATCTACGATGCTAACTAAATAAAGGAATGGAAGCAATTTAGCAGATTTGTAATAACACATATTTTTGTTATTACAAGTCATAAATAAAGTAAAAGTTTTTAAAGGTGAAAAAAATATTTTAAATAAAATTTAGCCTCCGTAAAAACTCTGCAAACAAATTGCGTTTTTATTATGGCTTGCATAATTCAGAAAAAATCTAAAGTTTATGCAGAGCCCGAATTTAGATAAAAATATTGCGATAAATATGGATAAATATGAGTATTTAGATATTGAATATAATCCAGATGTTAATTTAAAGACGCTTTGGCAACGAAACAAATCAAGTTTCCCAGATTTATATATTTTGGTATTAAAATATTTATCTATTCCAGCATCATCAGACCCCATTGAGCCAACATTTTCATATGCTGGCTATATAAACAGACCATATAGATCAAGAATGACAGTAAAAATTTAGAAAATACAACACTTTTGCGGTGTAATTTTGATCTTTTATAGATTTAAATAAAAACTAAACATTTTTTTATTAAAAGTTATTTTAAGTTAATATCTATATTTAATAAATAATTTTTATAATTGTAAAATTGTTATAACTGTATTTAGGAAGTTTTTTGATTGTAAATATTTAAAAGTTAATTTTACATTTATGCCGAGCTTTTTGTCTTTTAATTTCAACAAACCGTTTTTTTAATTTTATTTTATTTTAATTTAATTTTATCATATTTTGAATTTTTTAAATATCCTTTTTTTTAATCTGAAGTAGAATTAGTTCGATACAGATAAACAAATGAATAAATAAAAAATTAATATGGCGTCAGTTTAATAAATTCAATAAACTTTCTGAATTTTATTTATTTTTAGAATTTCAAAAATCAGTTTCATTTCATTCATGTGTCGTTTCATTTTTGGATTTTATCTTAAAACAGTACTTTTAGTTATTTTTGAAAAAGATTTAAAATGTTAGTAAGATATTCGAATTAATATTTTCTTGGTAAAATGAAATAAAATGATCATTTTATCGATTTAAACAATTTTAGATAAATAATATAATAAATTTCTAAATTTTTGCAACATACTGTATATTTAACATTATCTGCTATTAAATTAAGCAAGAATAAACAGGGTTATTTAAAAATTTGGACTATTTTAATATTCAATTGATTTCCTTCAATGCTTGGAATATGATTTGAAGTTTTTTTAATTTAAAAAGTTAATTGAATATTAAGTTTTTATTTGATAAAAAAACAATTTAATGTTCATAACAAGCTATCAGATTTATTTTAATTTTTCTTATTTTATAAGCAAAATTTAGACAGCCAAAATTAAACATTCGCTTTTTATGAAAAGCTTGTTTTTTAAGTAGCTAAAATCAAATTTGAAAGCGAGATCATTTTCTTTTGATAAAAAGTAGTGATTATTTATTTAACACCAAAAAAAAAGAGAATAAATGAACTTCTAAAATAAAAATTTACATAAATTTAAAAATAAATTCTTTTAAACTATTGTAAATTTTGAATTTTTGAATGTTTTTAAACTACGACTACTAATTTTGAAAAAAGATTTTTAGTTAATAAGCTTTATCAAAAAATCTTTAATTCAAGTCTGGCTAAATTGAATCATTTAATTATTTTATTAATTAATAACATTAAAATAATAAATTAAAAATCCAATAAATTATACTTGATTAACTTGTTAGTATTTAATTTTTATTTTAATTCTGATCACATTTTTGAATTTTATCTTAAAACACTGCTTTTAGTTATTTTTGAAAAAGATTTAAAATGTAAGTAAAATATTCGAATTAATATTTCCTTGGTAAAATGAAATAAAATGATCATTTTATCGATTAAAATTTTGATTTAATTTTTTTTGAATTTTTAAGTAATTTCCGACTTGTTTACAATTAATTTGTTTTGTTTACTTATGAAAAAAATATTTATTGATCTAAAGTTTTAGTTATTATTACTACTAAACATTATTAATTATTAAGTAGACTTGTTTTGCCTAGAATCAATTGATGTTATTTAGAAAAATTTTTAATTTACATCATTGCAAGACAAGAACTTTTGTCAAATAATTTTCTTAAGTCATGAAATCAATTCTTGTCTAAAAGTTTAATTTCTGTGCTGTTACTCTACACCATAAAAAAATTCTATCTAAACCAATTACTTGATATCTAATCTATTCAGATTTATTTTGGATTCAATAAAACAATTAGAATAAGCAAGCATATTTTATCAAATAAAAATAATTTACATTATTGGGCATGGAAATTTTATTTATTTTTTCGTTATTTTAAAAAATTTTACTAGTTTTAATAATAAAACTAATTTAAAATCACTAGAAATCCATAATTGCCTAATGTTAAATTTCTTTATTATATATTTATTAGGTTCTTGGAATTATATATTATAGCAGTATTTATCCTATTTTTTTTCATGTCATTAAAGTATTTTTGTTTCATCCTCTTGATTTATTTTCAAAAGAGGTAAAGTTTTTTTTTAAGAATTTTCATTTTTGTGTTAGTAATCAATAAAACTAGTAACTAGATTTGAAATAATTTACTGGAATTCAACTAAATAACAAAATTTAGTAATTTTAATTAGGATTTACTGTGTAAGGGAAAAAAAAGAATGATGTAAAATTCAAAAGTCTCAAAAGTAATATTTAAACTCTATAAATAAAATTTTTTTGTCGATTTTTAGAATTTTCAATTTTGAAATTGGTGCAAAAATATTTAATTGATACAAAAAACTTTTTAGAAACTAGTACAGAATCTCTGTAGAATCTTGAGACAAAATTTTTAATTCAATATGATTTATTTTTTCAAAACTTTTAAAATAAAAATAATTAGATTAATAGTTTATTTAATAAAAATGACCTAGTAAGTCACTTAAATTATGGGAATTGTAGAATATATGTAAAGCATTTTATTTACAATTAAAAATTTTGAAATTTCTGGTAAGTTTGAGATAAAAAATGATCATTATTTAATTTTTTAGCGCTTACTCACTTGTACTTTGTAACGATAATTAACTTTGGTCATAAGAAATAAATTGGTAAAAATTTTTTTTTAAGATTGACTTTGGGAATTTTTTTGACTTATCTAAAAAATAACCTTTTCTGAATTTTATTTATTCCAAGATTATTTGTAAGAAACTTTTTTCAAAATAACTGACTCTGAAAGCTTTTAAATTTCTTTTTTGTTAGCCAGCTTAATTAAAATAACAAAAAGAAGAAATAAAAGCTCTTAACAAAAAATTAAAAAAACCAAAGAGAAATCAATTTAGTTTAAAATTTCCGAAAAAATATAATTAAATAGATAGAATTTAATTTAACTAGGTACAGAAAAAATAATCTCAAGCATTTTTTATATATTTATTTATTCAATGTATGCTCAAATAAGTAAAATAAAGAATTTTTTTTACTCTTTTAAATAAAAATTTTTATTTACAATTTAAACAAAAAATTACAAAAATTTATAATCTTAACATTTTTAAATTCCGTTCGAATTAACCGAGTTACAGCTTGAACTATTTTTTATCAATTGTTTCCTCTTATTTTTCAATCTATCCAACCTTTGCATATTGATCTCAATAAATTGATTCAGCTCGATTAAATTCGACGAATTGAGCGAATAGTTTGAAAAGTTGGACTGGTTGGACTTGTAGCCCGAAGTAGAAGTGGAAGAACAAGCCTCTGGATTGCAGCAAGACAAACAAACATCGGAACAGCAACACAGATTATCAGGTAAAAATTCTTTCGAGCAGTCGATTTCCCGACTGGTCAAGAGACAATTTCCCGAAGGGGATAACTGTGCCAAATGGGTGTTGATTTTTTTAATCGAGCCCTCCTTAAAAGGACTTGGTGGTGAAATGGCTTTCAAATTTTCCAATCTGTCAATTATACACGAATCAGGTGACTTTAACTCTTGGTAAAAATTCGACTGGAGATAATAATAGTTTGGGTTAGAGCAAAAAATAGACATGTCTTCTTGAGTCGTATTATAACTGCCGTTCGGAGAGCATGCCTTTATTCGAGTGGATTCGTATACCCTAGCTGAGTCATCTTGGTCTTCTTCCAGCGAGAATTCCTCTTGAATATCACGGAAATTTTTCAGAACATTTTTACTTGATTGTTTATGAAAAGGATTTAGTTGTAGTCGAGAAGAAGTCATCAGCGGCTTTGGTGGAGTCATGGATTCTTTGACAATCATGGTAGAGTTAGAAGAGTTATCGGAAAAAAATTGGCTAATGGAATTGGGCACATTTTGGTAAAGAGGGACGGAATGAAATGGCTTGCGGTTCAGTATCGGGGGTGGGGTCCGAGGGGGAGATGGTGGGCGCTTTTTGGGCGGCTTTTGACTTGGAAGCGTGTTAAATTTTTCCACAGGCTTGTTCAGCAAAGCTAACTTTTTCCGCTTGTAATCTTCTATTAAAAAATTTAAATCGTCAAAACACATATATTCCGGGTTCGAGTATGAATTAAAGTTGCTCATAGTTAAATTTAGAATTAAAAATTTTAAATTAAAAATTAAAAATTTTTTTCTCTTTTCTCTGAAGGATGTTCAAATGATTTTGCTACACAATTAATAAATTCATCTTGTTGAACTTTATGTGTCTTTAAATTATGAATGAGCTGATCTTACCATTTTAAGCTAGTGATTGGGAAAAAAAAATTCGCTGCGAACAGGATTTGAACCTGTGCGGGAATAACCCAACAGATTTCAAGTCTGTCGCCTTAACCACTCGGCCATCGCAGCTCTCAAATTTAGCTCAAAAAATCTAATTTATCATTTATTATTTTTATTCGAAAAATTAAATTTTAAATTCATAAAAAAGTTAATAATTTTTTAATTTTTAGTCGAACCAGGATAATTTAATATAGTCTAATAAAAATTTTATATATTTAATGGAGCCCTTTTATTTTTTTAGAAACTAATCCCAAGAACAACAAAAAAACATTAGAAGACCCGAAAAATTTGTAAAAAAATTCGATCCATTTTTTTCTGAAAATATTTTATTTTGGTTATTTTATTCAAAAAATTGAATTCCGAATTGTTAAAAAAAAGCTAATTATTTAAATATGTTATTTAAAACCAGGAAAATTGATTTCATTAAAATAAAATTTTTAAACATTAAAGAGGAACGCCTTTATTTTTCTCGGCAACGAATGCCATTAAACAAAAAAAAACATTAAAAGATCTTTAATTAGAATAAAATATCAACTAATTTTTTTTGAAAAAAAAAATTTACATTAACCAAAAAGCTAATTATTTTAAAATAATTAGTTTAAAGAAAAAAAAGTATATATTTAAGTGGAATCCTTTTAATATTTTAGGAACTAACGCCAAGCAACCAAAAAAAAACATCATAAGACCTCTAAAATTTGTAATAAAAGTTCAATCCATTTTTTTAAAATATATTATTTGGTTCTTTAAATAGACGTCATAATAAAACTATTTAAATGGTTCTATTCAAGGAAATTCAACTGATCGATTTAAACTTATTTTTCCATTTAACTTGAAGGGTGTCAATTAATAGCGAAGCTGAAATTTCGCAAAGAAAGTGAGTTTCAATCATCTTAAAAATATTTTATTGTTTTTACCTAAGAAAGGCTCATAAAAGCAGCTATTTTTTATTAAAAAAATGTTAAAAATGTGTATTTTCCAATAAAAAGAAACAAAAATAAATATCCAAATATTTACAGAAATTTTCTGCTTTTCCAAAAGAACTTAATTTAAAGGTTTCTTAAAATTTGAATTTTATTTGTTAACATAAGCAATTACATCGCCAATATTTAAATTTTTAATTTGAAAATTTTAACAATCATTTATAAAAAAAAAATAAGAAAAATTTAATCAATATTTGTCTAGGTATTAGAGTATATAATGAATAGGTCTACGAAAAGGCAGCAAGAGTTGTTCAAAAGCGTTTTTTTGAAACACAAAAATCGGTTTCCCAAACTGCCGCACCATTCCAAAATGGACAGCCGTCTTGAGCATTCAACCTTTTTCGAGGAGAAATTTTTGCCCGAAATAAAAACCAAAATTAAAATATCCGCCAGCTTAAAGTCGGAAAAAATTTTCAACCAAGACCAAGATTCGCTGTATTGGCTGAACAGCTTTGAGCTCTTTTCCAACGAGACCTTTTCGGAGAACAAGAAATTTCTCGTACACAACAAAAATTTGTCAAAACTCAAAGCCCTGGTGATCAAAGAAAAAGACAAAGTAAAAAACTTCGGCAGCTTTGAGACCAGCACAATTCCAATTGAGGCAAAAATGTTTAATTTTAGATTTAAATTTAAAAAAGTTGTAAAAATTGTTTTAATTGTATTAAAATTTCTTAACTTGTACAAAATTAACAGAGCAAACCAGCAAAGTGATTATCATGTAACTTTTTTTTTGACAATTTTTTTTTTTTTTAAATTTAAAAAGCTTTTTTTAATTTTAGCTTGATCCAGATTTTAAAAATGGAGTTTTGTTTGACAAGAAGTATTTCAAGCGTCCCGAAGAACCACCACTATCAGAAGAAGTCAAAAAAATGCTCAAGATGGACTCTAACCAGCGATCAAACTCCCTGATCCGACACATAATCATTTCTCTAAGTTTTTCAGTACCGGAATTTCTGGATTTTCCTCTATTTATGCAAAAATTAATAGCTAAATATGCCTACTATGCCGAATATGCTCCGAACCGAGTGATTATTCGGCAAGGCCACATGCCTCAAAATTTCTACTTTGTCATATCTGGTCTGGCCATGGAGATACGCAGCAGCTTTTCTTACACAAGCGAGACTCCGGTCGGAGTGTTCAAGAGAGGCGACTCTTTCGGAGACAAGTCCATAATCAACAACACACCGCGCTCATCTTCGGTAACTGTGTCCGGCACCAGACCCATTTGTCTGCTTGTAATTGAAAAAGATGATTTTTTCAAAATTCAATCTCCGATATCAGGTGAAGCTGAGCGCACTGACTTTTTGAAAAAATGCGACCTTTTCAGTCTAGTTGAGTACAATTTCGAGTCTCTTATGAACGACAACCACAACAATCAAGCCATTTGCTCCATTTATTTTAAGAATGGTCAGACAATATGCGAAAATAGCCAGACAGATGATTGGATCTATGTGGTCAAGTCAGGCTCTTGTAAGGTGTTAAGAAGGATTAGGTTCGACCAGGAAGCATTTGACAAGTACATCAACTCGAACAAACATAAAGAAAATGTCCAGTTCATTCATTTGCACAATTTTAAGTCAAAAATAAAATTTGGTGATAGAAAAAGAGCTACTGAAGACACCAGTAAATTGACCAGTGATCAAGTTTTGCTGAAAATGAAACAGTTGAAAGAAGGTGACATATTTGGTTTGCATGATGTCATTTTGTCCGAGAAGGACGACCAGAAAATACCGCTGATCTTACATTCGGACGGTGCCGAGTGTATTATGATAAGTAGAAAGTATTTTCTAAAATATCTTCAGTCTCAGGCGTTGCTAACTCTAAGGTTTAATTTGCATCCGTTTCCGAGTGATGAATACTTGGTCGCAAAATATTTTGATGCAGTCAGATGGAAAGAATTTTTGCACAAATCCAAAAATGAAACTGTTAGATTAATTAAAGACAAAAAAATTTATAAATAGATTTTTTAAATTTTGTAAATAAAAAAATTAAAGAATTTTTATTTATTTTTTTGATAATTTTTTTTTTTTTTTAATTTAATCAAAATTCGAGAAATATGTAAAAATTTGATAATTAAATTAAATAACTTTTCATCATTTAAATATTGAGTCAATGAAGAAAATTTGGTCAATTCAGACAATTTAAAATTTTATAGTCAAAATTTTTGATTATAGAGTATTTAGTTGTGTAGAACGAATTCAATCTATGGTATACAGCACTTTATTTATTTATTTGTTTTATGTGTACCAGACTAAGGCTCCTTCAGTATAGATACAAAAAAATTTCAAAAAAAGTCGAAATAGACAAGAAATAGAGAAGAAACAGTGATTTTCAACTTTTAGTTTTATAAAACAATTAACGTATCAAAAGTGGACTAAATATTTGTCTTGAGTATGAGAAGATTTCTAAGGGATCATGGTTATACTTGCTATTTTCCAGTATTTTGGGTTCCAAACTAGTTCCAAACTTTAAAGATCTGATAGATGATGATATGTTGAGTGATCATTTTCCAATTCAAGCTTATATTTCAGTTGAGCATGCTATTACAGTTGATTGTTCAAATTTTAATTTTTTTTTTTAGAAATCTTTTCATACTCAAGATCCTAATAACTTTCGTCCTTTTAGTATGAAAAGTTGTCTTGGAAAATTACTTGCACGTATTATTTACACCAGAATATATAATTTTCTTGAAAAAATAAATTACTTATACATGAGCAATCAGGATTTAAAAAACATTGACGCACTGCAGATAATCTTTATTTTCTTATTCAAAAAGTTGTTTAGTTGATAGTAAAAAGTCTATATTTTGATATTTCTAAAGCTTTTGATAAAGTTTGGCACAATGGACTAATTTACAAGCTAATTAGAATTAATCTACCTCCTTATCTGATTTATTGGATAAGATCATTTCTGGATCAAATATATTTTAGAGTAAATGTAAATGGTCGTCCAAGTGATCAATACTCTATTAAAGCAGGAGTTCCACAAGGGCCAGTAATTAGTCCACTTCTTTTTAGCATTTTTATGAATGAAATTCCAACAAAACAAAACAAACTGTCAATACTCTCTTCTTTTTTGCAGATGATTTGGATACTATTTTTATTTTCAAAAAGATAGTAAATCTTGAAAACATGATTAATAAGTATCTAAATTAAGTTGAAAAATGGATTTTCAAATGGAAAATGAAAATTTCTATTGAAAAGTCATGTTACATGATCTTTGAGATAAAAACAAAAGTTAAAATCAATCTTGACCTTGATTATGAGTGATAGATGTTTCAGGGCAGAATTGAGTCATTCTGTTCTGGTGGTCGTCACACTGGTGGAAGAATATAGAGAAGGTTTCGAATCAAGATATATCAAATGTCCAACTCCATTGTATAATTGCTACCTAACAATTTCTTCTTTTTTTCCTGTACTATCAAATATTTAAACATGTCTAACCTCTAGCTATTTCAGCTTATCGTTTTTAATTTTCTTTCTATAACTTATACTTATTTATCCTTTTTTTTATCTTATTTAACCATATTCTTAATAATTTTTTTTCATATTTTTATTCTGAGGAAGCATTAGCTTGGTACAGATAAACAAATAAATAAATAAAATCAAAATAAGATTGACAATTACCACATGAAATTGATTTTATATGATTTTATGATACAAAAACGAGAACAAGTTTTACAAGATTTTAAAGAATTGAAAAAAATTTTAAAAGTATTTTCAAGCATCAATAAACCGTCGGTAATAAAAAAGTCCAATAACTGGTATTTTTCTCTGGATTTCGATAATGTATGCATTTAAGATGAATGTATTTCAAACTTTTCTCCTCTTTACTGCGTTTAACACTACTAAAAGTGGTCCAAAGCGTAAGAGAGGTTTTAATATACTCGTTAAAAGACTGTAAAAAGTCATCAAAACTATTAAATACTTGATCAATATTAATATAAAATAAGTGTTCCCTTTCAATTTAATTCTACATAGATATTCGAATAAATAAAAAAAATTTAACTGTTAAAAAAACATTTGTTTCCTAAATAGATTAGAAAACTTAGTACTTTATACATCGATACTTTAGTGTAATTTTGAGTGTATCATTTTTATTTATATCATGCTGATTATTATTTTTTAATAATTATTTTTTATTTAACTCTGAAAAATTTTATTAAGTTTCCATTGATTTTGTAAGTTTTTGCACAATATCATCCACTACTTATTATACATATTTTTATTATTTATTTTTCAAGAATGCAATTGAAATCTGAATAAATTTTTTTGTTAGCTTTTTATTGAAATTATTTAAAATATGTCTTTTTATCAAAATTTATTTTTAGAATAAATTATTATTCCATTTTGAGATTTAAATATAAATAATGTTCTCGCAGAACTCAAGTGATAAGGAGAGCTTTATTAGGCAAGCCAATGAGGCCAGAGAAAGGCGGACATTGGAAAAAAAGAAGCTTAATTCGGCCGTAAAGATTCAGGCACTTTATCGAGGATACAGGGCTCGCAAAACAGTTATTAACCATATTGAGTATTTAAAAATTTTTCATTAATTATATATTTTTTTAATCTAAATCCAAAGATCTGAATTGAACAATGCTTTTTGTGGAATTGATGTCAAAGATGTCGATTCTCTTAATTCTAAAAGCTATCTATCAAAACAATTATTTAATTTAATAAATAAATTTTTGTTCCTGAATGATCTCAATCATTCAAATGGAAATACAATGGGCAAAACGGTATTTTACCAAATAGATTGTTAGTTTGCATTTTTATTATTTTAATTTTTTTAGCTTGTTTTAAATCTGAGCTCTTACTTGATACTAAATATAACAAACAGTGATTTTAAAGTAATTTTGTTAAATTGTCTATATAAATTGAATTATTTTTATTTACATTAGCATTCTTATATGGGCCTCATTTTGTCTAAGGATAATTTTCAAAGCTTTCTTGGTCAAACTCATAAAATTCTAAAAAATTTCATCAATATTATGCATCAATTAAATGTAATTTTAAAAGTTTTATTTGATTTTTTTTAATTATTTTTAAGATCAAAGATTTAAATGACTATAGAATATTCACCAATTTAATAAATTTTTTTACAATTTTATGCGACTCAAAGTACTGGAAATGCTTTCCGACATCTAATAGAAGTAGCTCTGACTTTTAAGTTGGAAAAAGTTATTTTATTTATTTTTTTAAAGATGAAATGCTGGAAAAAACTTTACAAGAAATAAGCAAAAATTACACAATTTCTTTGAACAATAATTCATTTTTTGAAAAATTAATGGTAATTTTTAATCCAATATTTTGTCATAATTTTTTATTCAATTAATTAAGAAACATATGATTCAAAACAGTAAAAATCATGTACCTATCATTAAGCCTAACACATTCAACCACATATTTAATTTGACTTATAAGTATTTTTGTTGAAAAATAATTTCTTAAATATAATCTTGAAGATATTCAACAGAATTTTAGAAGATGCAAATTTTGATATCAAAGTTTTAGTAGAGTATAGTTCTACTATGCTCTCGGTGCCGGTATTTTATAAAATTTTCAAAGAAAATTCTCAAACTGAACAAAATTTAGTTGAGAAAATTTTAAAAAATTCTCTTTGTGAAAAAATTTTCACTTCTCTTGTGGACTCAGGGCACATAAGATCATTTTTGCAAGACTCAAACGATGTCAACCTGATGATATCATTTCTGGGTAACATGTGCTCTCTATGCAGTATGGATTTTGATTGTTTGAAGGCAAATATTGAAAAATTTGTTGTCATTTATCATCAAATATTTTTGAATATATCTGCTGTGATCCTACCAGAAAGAATAAATTCTGAAAAGCATCATTCGATTAGATGGCACCCGATCTTCGGCTACTTAAAAATAAAAACATGCATTAAGTAATTTTATTTAAACAAATTTTTTTTCTTTTTAGTAAATAAATTTTAAAAGCAATTTTGAAATATTCAATCAAGTTTTGGATCAATTGAGACTTTTATGGTCGCATAAGCTGATTTCAATTTTATTCGATTTTAAATACTGTGTCAATGAAGAAAATTTGGTCAATTCCAACAATTTTAAATTTTATGTTAAAAATTTTTTTGATAAAGCTGTGAATAAAAAATCTAATTTTTTAAACTCATCCGAGGCAGTGTCTGTTTATCGCGTTTGCTCTTTTTATAGACAATTTTTGTTTTTAATCAATGAGCCGAAGATAGAAATACTTTCAGGTAAATTGTTTTTATTGAGGAAAAAAAATAATATTTTTCTAGCATTGAGCATTGAGGAAGAGTTTTTGCTTGGACTGTGGGCTTTTGTCACAAATATAGGGCCAATGTGCGGAATGAGAGACTTAGTAAAAATACTAGAAAATGGCAATGGTTTCATGTCACATCCGATTTTTGATGTTTATTATTTAATGTGTAATTTGGTCCTTTATTTAGTAACGTAAGAATAATAATTTTTTTTTAAATTATATTAATATTACAATGCATTAATTTTTTATAATTTGAAAACCAATTTTGCATAATAATAATAATAATAAGAGGAAAGCTACTACAAGCAACGCTTGTGGAGATGTCTTGCAAAGGTGGACCTCTATGGTAGCTGCATTTCACGTTAGCAATAGGTGGCATGAGAAATTTAAATTCCGAGAACCAACCTAAGGCATCAATAACAAAAAAAAATAAAAAACTAGATTACACTAATTAAGCTAGCCAAAATTGTCTTAAAGTATTAATTTAGTTTAAATGTTTAAATTAAAAAAATTGAATCAAAATTTAATTTTCTTCCATTAACTTATTGATAGGCAATGAGAAAAAGAATATTTGAACTACAATATTTTTAAGTTTTTGGTTTTGTTTTTCGGTATTGCGAATTTCAAATAAAAATTAAAGAAAAATTCTAAATCTTTTGATAAATTAAAATTTATTTAAAAATATAATCCAACATAGAGCAACATTCTTTGTTGCACCTTTTTTAACTAAAATATGATTTTTATTTTCTTTTTTTTTATATATTTTTCAATTTAAATCTTATTGAAGTATTATTTGTTTTTTTTAGATTAGAAAAATTATCTTAGGCAAAAAAGGCGCAACAAAGCATTTTGCACTATGTTACATTATTTTTTTAATATTTTTATTAACTTTGATTTTAATTTATCAAAAAAATGAAGAATTTTTGTTCAATTTGTTATTTGAAAATCACAATACTTGTTAGTACCTTCGTTGGCTAGGTAGAAATATTACGTCAATTTATTTTTGAATGAGAGTTAATTTTTATTTTGATTTGGTTCAAATTAAAAAAGAAGTCGAATTTTATTAACAATATAAAATGGAATTAAATAAATATTTGTTATAATATGAAGTGTTCTAGATGAAAATGAATTTTATGTAGAACAAAAAGTTCTTAAGCTCAATGACTATAAACAAATTGCGTATTTTTTGAATAACTTGCTATACCATGTAATTGCCAATGGTCTAATTGGTAATTTTTTTCCTAAATCAAAAATTTGAAAATAAAATTTTCCTAATAGATTTAAAATTGCTGGATCAAGATCCGTATTTTACGGTGTTTCATCAACTTTTGTTTTCACTTTACGTGAAAGATTGTAGAAGATCGTTCACCGACAAATCCGAATTTTGGACTATAAAGTAAAACTTGGAAAATAAATTTTTAGAAAAGAATAATTTATTTTTAAAGGGAAATACGAATCAAAAATTTTATGGAAGATTTAGAGAAAGAGTCGAAAAATGCTCTCTTTATAATAAATAAAATTCCACATGTTGTTCCTTTAAAATACCGGATCGAAATTTTCAAAAACAAAATAGAAAAAGATAAACAAATTGTTTTTGGCGAAGATTGTTCTAGTTTAAAAATAAGCATTAGACGAAACCGACTGGTCGAAGATGCATATAGAAATTTATCTTCTCTTTCATCTAATTTACTTAAGTCCCCTATTAGAATAACATTCATTAATGAATTTGTGGGATAATTTAAAAACTAAAAAACTAAAAAAAATATTTTCTTTTTTTTAAGGGTCTGAAAGAAGCTGGCATTGATCAAGATGGTGTTTTTAAAGAATTCTTGCAGCAAACTATTCAAAATTTGTTAAATCCAGAGTTCAATCTTTTCAAGGTAAAATTATAAAATTAAATATAAAAATAAGTAATTTTTTCTTAAGTTAACTTCGGATCAATTTCTCTATCCTTCTGCAGCATCATATTTTGTAGAAGATCATCTTCAAATGTTCCAATTTGCTGGAAAACTAATCGCTAAAGCTGTTTATGAGGTGTTTATTTTTTTAACTAAATTTAAAAATAATTTTTTTATTTAAATCTTAGAGTCTGGTTATTGACAGTGAATTTGCACCGTTTTTCTTGCGTCAGATAGCTGGTTATCGGAGTCAATTTAGCTATAGCTTTCTCGACGACCTAGTCACTCTAGATCAGGAGTTGTACAAAAATTTAAATTTTATAAAAGTAAATTTCTTTGATTATTTTAGATACCAAATTTATTTTTAAAAAAATAGCATGATCAAAATGTTGATGATTTGGAGTTAAACTTTACACATAGTGAACATCATTTGGGAAAGCTGATTACCCATGAACTTGTTCCATCTGGAGAGCTAATTAAAGTCACGAATACAAACAAGTACATTTTTTTCAAAATTCATTTAAATAAAATTTATCTATTTTTTTAATTAAAAAAATAAGAATAAAATATATTCATTTAATGGCTCATTTTAAGCTTCATAGACAGATTAAAGATCAAATAAATGCGTTTAATGAAGGATTTAAATCAATTATAAGGCAAGATTGGATAAATATGTTCTCAGTTACGGAAATACAGCGCTTAATTTCCGGATGTCTAAACGATCTGAATATTGAAGATTTGAAGTAAAATTTTTATTTTTTAATTTTTATTAAATTAACTAATATCACAAGGAAAAATGTTCAGTACTGGGGAGGGTTACATAGTAGTCATAGACTGGTAAAATGGCTTTGGGAAATAGTAGAAAACGATTTTGACCAAGAAGAAAAATCTCTTTTTCTTAAAGTAATTGTTTTCTTGTGGTTTAAATTTAATTTTAAATTGGTTTAAAGTTTGTTACAAGTAGTCCAAAGCCCCCCTTGATGGGATTTTCAACTCTTAATCCGCAATTTACAATTCGGTGCGTAGAAGCCGAAGAAGAAGAAGTAATCTTTAGATTAAAAAAATATATTTGATAATTAATTATTAAAAGGGAACTATTTATGATTCATCTCTTAAAGGATTTTTCAAAACATTAATGAACATTGGTGGCACCAACACATCTCGTTTGCCAACTAGCTCCACTTGCTTTAATCTTTTAAAGCTACCGAACTATTCAAAAAAATCAACTCTAAGAGACAAATTACGATATGCCATCAGGAGCAATTCGGGCTTCGAATTATCTTAGATTAAATGTATCTATCTTTGGATTTTTTTGTAATTTTATTTTTTTACAAATCAAAAGTAATAAAAAATTATTTCTAAATAAGTTCTACTTTCTAACTCTTTCTGTCATTTTTTTTAACTAATCCATGAAGTTTTAAGTTTTCGATTTGTAATGTGGTCTAAAAAAAGGTTAGAAGTATTTTTTAAATTAATATTCAAAAAAAATTACTTTTTGTTTCATTAAATCATTATATACTCTTATATTTTCTACTGCATTTTCAAGTTGATCCCTGAATAATATTTATAAGTTGGAAAATAAAATTTTTAATTTAAATTTACTTTTGAGTTTTTAAATTAGCTAGTTCTTTTTGAAGCTCTTCTTCTTTAAGTATCATCTTAAATAATTAAAAAATTAATCTCAGAAAATTTAAAAATTATTCAATTTTATTTAAAAGCTGTAAAATACAATGGCATTTTGAAATTCTATGAAATGAATAGTACACAAATTGGACAATAAATAAACTGATCCGAATAAATATCTGTAAATATTTTTTAAAAAAATTTCCAGATGGAACATACTATAGGTAAAAAAAAACGAATGTCATATTCAATGTAATTGGGTTATGTCTCCTTTCAGAGAAACTCACATAACCACTCTCTCCCTCAACACACATTTTGTAGTCATAACATGGAGTAATTAAACAAGTACATCTTACACGAAACTTCTTTTTTAAATCTAGTTCCCAAAAAGATGCTTGGATTTCATGTAAAAAATGCGAAAATTGGATCTGTGGAAATTGTTGAACAAAGGGTTTTGAAACAAAATGATTCATTTTATTTTCCAAATTGTAAATAACATTAAAATGTTTCAAAATCTTTAGACAATAACTTTTTTACTTTAATAGTTCAATTTTTGATTTTTATATGCCTGCGTAAAATTTGTAAAATGAAAAAAATCAAAATTAAGTTAAATAAGATATAATAAAATAAAAAATTTAAAAAAGGATAAATAAGTCTAAGTTATAAAAAGAAAATTAAAAACGATATGTTGAAATAGCTAGAGGTTAGACATGTTTAAATATTTGGAAGTTCAGGAAAAAAAAGAAGAAATTGTTAGATAGCAATTACACAATGGAGTTGGATATTCGATATATCTTGATTCGAAACCTTATCTATATTCTTCCACCAGTGTGACGACCACCAGAACAGAATGACTCAATTCTGCCCTGACACATCTCTCACTCAACTCAAAGAGTCGATTTGAAACTGTTAGTAGTTTAAGTTTATTGAAGGCCTCTTGGTGCATTATATTGGAGGGGTTATCATATTTCAGCTTCAAAATAGATCGAACTGCTGAATTTTGAATAACTTGTATTTTTTTTGATGTTAGTTTCTGAGAAGGAATTTAAACAAGGAAAAGAATAATCCAAGATTGATTCTATCAAAGATTTGTAAAGATTATCTAATGTTTTTGGTTTTAGACCCCATTTCCTATTTGAGAGATATTTTATTATATTAAGCCTTGAATTATAGCGCTCTTTTAATTCATCCACCATTGAACTAAATGTAAGTTTTGAGTGTAATGTGATTCCTAAGAATTTGACTTTTTACTCATTATTTTAATTACTGTCATTAATTTTAAGGTCAAGATTGATTTAAATTTTAGTTTTTTTCTCAAAAATCATGTAACATGACTTTTTATTAGAAATTTTCCATTTTTCAACTTCTTTTAGATACTTATTAATCATGTTTTTAAGATTGCCTATTTTTTTGAAAATAAAAAAAGTAGCCAAATCATCTGCAAAAAGAAGAGAGTATTGACAGTTTGTTTTGTTTCTTTTTGGTATGACATTTATAAAAATATGAATTTAAAAGTGAATCCAAAATTTAAATGCCTTGTTGAAATGTTGGTCCGAGGTAACTTATTGAAAAAAATTCAAGTTCAAATGTGGGCACATTTTTTCATGTATCCAAATGAAAAATTAATTTTTAGGATTAAATCTAATAATTGACTTGATCGATTTTAAAATTATTCAAAAGTTTTAATTTTGAAATAAAATGTGTTGTATTTTTAAAGAATTTCATTTTAACTTTAATTTTAATTTATGAGCATATTTTTTTTAAAGTGTTTAATTTGTGCTAATTTGAACTTAAATAAAGAACATTTCAGGACATTTATAATTTTTTATATTTTTTGATCAAAGAAAAAAATTTTTTATTCCATCTTTAAATTAAATGAATTAATAAAAAATAAGGTAACAAAAAAAATCTGAAAATAAGGTATTATTCAAGCTTTGAATTTTTATTAATTCACTTAACTAAAAAATTTCTTAAAAAAAGATTCTATTAATTATAAATAGAAGAATCTAAATATATTAAAATTATTGTGTTCCAATTTTTAACTTTTAAATATTGTTTAAACGATTGGAAAGATTTAAAGAAAAAAAATAAATATCATTAATTAAATCAATAACATAATTAAATCTTTTTTATTCCGTCAAATAGTAGTAAACCTTTTATCATTAAAGAAATAAGAAAAACTCTAAATTGAATATGAAAATTAATATTTTAAATCGGAGTCAAAATTTTGACTTGAAAAAATTTCTCAAAAAATTCACATTACGACTTTGACTTAAAGTTATGACATTTACAATACTCTGAAAAAACATCCAAACATAAAATATCAGTTAATATTTCTTTTATCTTCATTTTTTGTCTATTTTCATATTTGGAATATTTATACAAAATATGCTTAGCAAAAAAATAATTTGTTCACAAAAACTAATCTAAAAGTTTTTAAAAAACATGGCACTTTTTCTCATAAGAGCAATAAGGACATATAAAGTAATTTATTAAAAAAGATAATGATGAAAAATAAATACCCATAGGTGCTCTTGATAAATTTCGTTCGAGAGTTGATCATTAGGAACAGGCTCTATCGGATCAAAGATAAGTGTCTCAACTCGATTGTATAATTCATTGAGAAGTTTTTCCTTCTCGGTTAATTTTTCATTAATCTTAAAGTCGTGGCCATACGAAATGGAGCGTTTGTGTCCAGATAATGTTTTTTTTGGCTCAAATGCGTGTGCTGAATAACGAGCTTGGCTCTGGCGATTGAATGCAGGTGAAAGAAAATTTTGGTTATCATTATTTAGCAATGAATTCCTCGAGTCGGTACGCAAAAAAGAAGAGTTGTAATGAAATTCAGTTTTAATCATAGTTCTTTTAAATTTTTATTCAATTATCAAAAAAAGAAAGATAACTTACGATACACCTGAGGTTGATTCGCTTTGTATTTCTTTTAAATTTGATGTTTCAGAATGTTCTCCTAAAGGTTCTAGTTCTTCAGTATTAAAAAGTTTATTTAAATAGACCATAATTTCAAAAATTTTCTGCATTGATGGTCTTTTTTTCGGATCACCATCCATTCCGCGATCCAAAATAAGCTTTAAAACACGTGGACATTTTTGAATGGGACATGGCCGAAGTCCTTGCATTGATACCCCCATTAAAATTGCGTATTTGTTTGCCTGTGGGATATTGAAATAAGGAGTCAATCTGGCCAGCACTTCCCATGCAGTAATTGTATAAGAATAAACATCACATTTTTCATCGTAATTATCTAAATAATTTTGTTATTTTCGTCCTCCACTTTCTAAAAATTTATTACTTCCTATCAAAATTTCAGGTGCCATCCAACACGGACTCCCTTTATCTTCAGTCATTATGGTGTGAATATCGCAAGCTGTTCCGAAGTCACAAATTTTCAGCAATTTTCCACCGTTCATCAACAGTAAACTATAAAAATAGAATTTCTTTTTATTTCAAAGGGAGATAATTAGAAAAAATTTATTGAAAATAAATCATTGAATTGGAACACTTCAAAATAACTGTTTTTTATTTTTCTTTTGTTTAAAGTGTTTATTTTAAATAAAAAATCTTAGTAATTCAAAATAAAAATGGAAATTAAAAAAAATAACTAACAAAAGTCAAAAAATTTCATAATTTTTTATTATGATATTTTGTTAATAGCCAGCAACTAAATTTTTTTAATAGTTTAAGCTAATTATTTAATTTGTGAAAGCGAAAACTTAAATTTTTTTTTAATGAGAAAAAATATTTAAAAAGTCACCAATATATCAATTTTTTCACGTAGAATTTATTTTTAAATATCTTGACTAAAAAATTAGAATAAAGTAACTTTTGTTTATAAATTATCAAATTAAATATGTATTCAATATTTTTTATATAAAGCAAACTTGATATTAGAATTAAAATTATAAAGTTTTTTTTTATTTTGTAATTTATATATCAATAATTTTGTTCATGATCTTTATAAAAAAAGAAAATAAAATTTATTTTTTAAAATAACTTATTGCTAATTTTGTAGTAAAATTTACGATATTTTTAATAAAATCCAAAAATATAAAATCCTCAAATAATGTTTAAAAGATTAACAAAATTGTAGTAGTAATAGGAGTAGATTTTAAAATTGTTTTTTTTATGTTTATTTTAATTTTAAAAAAATGAGTTATTATTTTAAATAATTCAAAATAAAATTATGTCACAATATTAATTTTAAAAACGGATATTAAATTTAATAAATTAAAATAAATTATGAATTGAAAGTAATACTCTATTACTCCATAAAAGTTCCAAACTTGTCTTTTAAGATTTGACTATAGATTTTTAGATTTTATTTTTAATTAAATTTTTAAGATATCTGTTATGAATTTTGCTAAAGAGATTTTTTTAGTTTTCATTAAATTCATCTTTAAAGACTGTATACTTTTTCTTAATTCAATTAAACATATTCACGAAGTAAAATTATTTTAAAAAAACTGTCCAAAGTTTGAAATTTGTTAAAAAAATTAAAAAAGCAAAATGTTAATCTTTTTTTTTTTAAAAATCATTTTTAGAATTAATTTTAAAATTATCGGATCTCCCTTGTTAATCTTTGATATCGATGCATATTAGCCCCAGATTTACCTTAAGTAGATAAAAAATGCAAACCCTAATGCAATGGATATATTCGATTCTTGTGTTTGTTTGGTTTAAGTATTAAAATATTTTATTAATTTATTTTCTCATCTAAAATTCTATTTTTCGTTTCTTGAATTTTTTATAAATATCAAGAATATTTTTAAGTAAATTTTTTTCATCTATTCACCTAAAAATTAATTTAATACAAAAAAATTCTCTTACTTTAAAGGTTTAAGATCTCGGTGAATATTGGGTTTAGGCTTTAAGCAGTGTAAATAATTAATACCGTCGGAACATTGCATTAACCAACTGATTGCATGGTTGATTGAATATTCATAGTTACTTTCATGAAGAACTAAAAAGAAAATTTTAAAATTATAAATTTAATTAAGTTTAAATGACACTGACCATTGTGAAGCGAACCAAAATCAGCAAATTCCATAATGATACAGTTGGTTTCCAAATCGTGATCAATGCAAATTCCGTAAGCAAATATTTCTATGATATTTGGATGTGAAATTTGTTTTAGAATTTTTACCTTGAAATTTGACGTAAAAATCCAGGAAAAATAGTAATTTTATATACCTCTGATTTAAATTCTCTGTCTTTTCGGCTATCTCTGTAAAATATTTTTGCCGCTCTGATTTTATTATTGAATTCAACTTTTTTCACCTGTGCATTTGTTCCCGAGCCAAGAAAGCAAACCTTTGAATAATAGATTCAGTTTTATTTTTTTTTAGAAATAATTTACTATTTTAAAGTTCAATGGCTCAGCTTCTTCACTTTCCATTTTTTGCTGTTTTAAAAATGTCTGGCGATTTGGCCAAATTTATAACTCGAAAAGCTTAAAAAATCATATGAAAAAATTTACACACAAAAAAAACAAAATATGAAAAGTCTTATTAAAATTTTTCAAAATATTTTACGTGAATTTATTCTGAGCCATAATTTAGGCCTTAAAAATTCAATTTTAGGCTCGATTAGAAGTTTTCAAATTTGTCTTCTTGTTGTTATACCAACTTACGTAGCTAAATTAAGTATATTTTTAGTCAAATGGTAAATATTCACCTTTTGATGATTTAAATTTAACAAAAAAAGTTTTTCTATCTTGGATCTCAGTTTGAATTTCCAACTCTAAATTTTTTATCAAAGCTTTTAATAAAATAATTTAATTTAATTAATTTCATCTAAATTTTATTAATAAAAGTGTCTTTGCATTTAATTAAAATTAACCAATTTTTACGTAAATTTTCGATATTTTAAAAAATGGTTAAAGATTAGAAGCCAAAAAAATAACTATTTTTTGCAGTTTTTAACTGAATTTTATTGGAAAAAATTGAATCTGTAGCTTTTTATAAAAATCCTTGACTTTTTCTGAATATTTTAATTGAATTTTTTAATAATATTTAAATATTTAAAAAAAATTAATATTTGGTCATTTTAATAAAGACAATGAAATTCTGATAATTCACTTTTTGGGTTTCTTTTTCTCAACAATTTCAGAAAGTTTTTCTCCTATGATTTTCTTACAAATAAAAATAAAAATTCTTATTATCATTAGAATACGGATTACGGATTATTAAAATTCTAGTCTGTGTTAAATTTAATTATTTTGCATTTAAATTAAAATTCAGAAAAATTGTAAAATTAAAAAAAAAACATAAAAATCGACAAAATCGAATTGAAAGAATTGTAAAATAAAGCAAGAATTTTATTTTCAACCTAAAAAATGAAGTTATGAACATGATTTTTTTAATATTTAAAATATCCACCCCCAAATCATGTTAGAATCTTCTATGGTTTTTGCATATGTCAACTATGTTCTTCACTATTTAACCAGGAACTTTCAGCCATTTATCTGACAAAACGCTTTTTAAGTGCTCTACTGACTTCTTTGATCAGATCTTTGCGTTTACAATTTGTTGATCAATATTTTACCATAAATTCTCTATTGAATTAAGATTAGGTGGTCTTGGGCACCGATGAGGAACCCATCTTTTTTTTTTTTTTGAAACCAAACTCTAGCACAACACGCATTAGGTGCACTAGCTCCGTATTGTTCAAAATCCACCGTTGATTCTGATCAAAAAAATATTAGCTGATGATAATAATTTATTTTCAAGGTCTCTGTATAAACAAACTGATTGATTTTACCAGTATGTCAATATAGCAGAATTAAGTACCTTGATGATTGTAAGTATAATTTTTTGAAATAAAATATTTTCAAAACTTTGTAGACTATTTGTTTGAATATTTTTAAAGAGGATTTGAAGTGTTCAGGTTTTTATAGAATATACATTAGAATTAAAGCAAAAAAAATACCTTTAATTTTATAATATTTTTTTAATTTGTAATAATTGATTTTTTTTAATTTTTATTACTTTTCTTAATTTTCTATACATATTGTAGTTCCAAGATTTTCAGATCAATTTTTTTCAGGAATAAATTGACATGACTATGTTGCATACCTTGATTCGAATTTATCTATAACCGAGTGATATTTTTTGATATCAAGTTTGAAAAAATTAAATCTATCGCGTAGAAATTTTATAAAATTAATAAAATAGTCACAGAGTCTAAAAAATTGTTTTCTCGATTTTCAATGTCAAAATCATATTATTTAATTTATAAAAACTACTTTTTCGGGCAAATATTTGTTGCTCTTTTCAAAAATATAATCAATTTTTGGGTGTATCTTGAAAGTTATGAGGGTGTTTTTAGGTGTTTTGTGTTGTTTTTTTTCATTTGAAATTTTAAGGTGACGATAATTTTTTTTTAGATTAAAAAAATTTCAGATAATCAGGAATAAATGTATCAAAAAAAATTTGAACTTTTCTAAAAATTTTGGTGATTTACACCGGGTGTTTTTTTTTCGCAATCTTTATGGGTGGATGTTTTAGACATAACCCCTCGATACAGATAAATAAATAAATAAAAATAAGTAACCAGAATTTAGATGCTTACGATCTTTTTGACTCTGCTGATTCAATTATTTATTGTTGCTTTTGATAGTTGGATTGCTTCTTTTCTTGAATATTTTGCTTTTGAAGAGAAAAAGTTAAATATTAATAGAGTTATAGTTATGATGTTTTGAAATCATGTTTATTAATTAGATTTTATCTAAATACAATTAGATATAAAAAAAATCAGCAATTAAAAAATTATATTATAAATTTATTAATTAGGTGATTTAAAAATTAAATTAGGTACGAAAAAAAATATTTTGGCTCCTACATAAATTAAAGGCCATTTTCTTTTTTAAGTTTTTGAACTTATTTAAGGAATTAAAATATCAAAAAATTTATGTGTTAACTTTATCCAATAATTACATCTTATCTTACCATTTATATCCTGGCTTTGTCAACTTTCATGAGGTCTTAAGTTGCGTCAAGTTATTGTTTTTCACGAATACATTTTTGCATTCCCGTGAAGTTTTATCGCATTGGAACCATTCTCTTATAATTTTCCTTTAATAAAATCAAAATATTTAATGGCATTTTTCTAATAGTTTTGTTGGCCCAAATAATTTGGCAAATTCATCGACAGTTGGATCCGGCTATAAGTATCTGAGGAAAAAATAAAAGACAAACAAAATAATATACAGGAATTAGTCAAAGGGAATACTTCTTGTTAAATCACCCAAAATTAAATGCAAATGCATTTTTTTTGAATTTTTGAAAATTTGTGCGTTTTTTATGAAAAAAAATTATTAAATAAATTTTACTGGTTTTTAATTAATAAATGATAAACTAAACCCGAATGTCTAAATCAATAAACTTTTAAATTAACAACCAAAATTATTTTTTTTTAAATTTATTAATCTAAATTAACCTATGCAGCCTGCTGCTTTTTCTAATAAATAAATAAAAAATTAAATGAGCAATTTAGATAAATTTCAAGAGATCTCCCAGACTTTCAGCATAAAACATAGGTAATTTTTTTCTGTCTTGATTCTGCATGTCACTTTCTTTTGTAATTCCACTTAAAACCAAAACGCTCTTTTCAATTCCGGCATTGAACGCAAACAAAATGTCCTTTAACAAAAAAATTAATTTAAGTCCAACAAAAAAAAAAGTGGCATGTACAGTGTCCAATCTATCACCAATCATACAAGTCTTGGTGGCATCTAACCCATGAACTTTGCATAAAATTTCCCACATAGTAGACCTGGGCTTGCCTATAACTAGGGCTTTTTTACCTGTTGTCTTTTCAATTGAGCTTAATATTGGACCAGCATCTGGGATCGCAATATTTGGAATTGGAACCGGCAGGGAGGAATCATCATTAGTTGCAATAAAAATGCAATCATTGCGCTTCAAATAACTGGAAGCATAAATCATTTTTTGAAAGGTAAATTCATAGTCTATTCCCACAGAAACGCACTTAATTGTAGGGTCCAGCTCGATTTCATTGTAATTAGTGGAATTGAAGACATAGTCTTTGTGCTCCTCTAGACCATTGTGTTTAATATTTAGTTTATCGAGCTCCTGGACCATTGCTGGATTTCCAACTAGGTAAACTTTGCCACTGAAATTCTGTGACTTCAAGTATTCGGCAAGCACCCAGGCCGTGCTCAGTATTTCATCCTCAGTTATGTCTATGACTCCGAAATCTTTGAGCTGTTGAGAAAATGTTTGTCTGGTACGAGTACTGTTATTGGTGACAAAAAAACACTTCTTTCCCATTTGCTTCACTCGGTTTATGAATTCTACCGAGCCCGGAATTTCACTTGGCCAGTTCCATACAACACCATCGCAGTCAAAGAGAAAATTTTCACAGCTGTTCAAAAAATTTTGAAAGGTTTCTCGACTGAAGGCTTGAGGCACATTATTCATGATATGTTCTTTAACAAAAATTTATCAATAAATTATTCATTTAAAGCAGTGAGTATTTTTTGTTAAAAGGTAAATGATTTTGAAGAAATTTGAAAGATTTTTGAGAGGAATTTTGGCGAAAGAATTATGCAATGTTATGCAGCTAGATGCCTTGAAGCAAGAACCCAGCGTCATTAGTTCTTTAGAAAATGAGCTCAACCATTTTTTATTCAACCCTTTATAAAAAAGTATAGACAGAAATTATTTTAAAAAAAAATGCAATGTTGTGTTTCCGGGGATTTTTAACTTGAATTGAAAGGCACACTAGAATTTAATTCAAGTATTTTAAAATTTACATAATTACATAAGAATTTTTTTTAGTCTGGGAGAAATGTTCCATCATCAATTTTATCGATTTTTTTCCATAAAGAAATATAATTAAATTATATCATGAATTTAAAAAATAATTTTGGATTTTTTTCTTCTGCATGTAAAAGTTTAAGTCGATTGTTTAATTATTTTAAAAAGGTTTTTGTGATACCATTTTTTGAAACCTAATTTTTTGAATATCTGACAATATTATGTCATGATTTGATTAATTATTATTAATTTATCTGACTAATTATTTTTTTCATTTTAAACCCAAAGTACAATTTTTCCTATTTATACTTCTATTTATTTTTTTTTGATACATGGAGATCATAACTATCAAAAGACCAGTAATACCTAAATATATAAAATAATTACTTATGAAAATAAAGCACTTTTAATAAATTTAAAATTTCAATTAAATAATTTGCAAAAAAATTAAAAAAATTCAATTTTTTATTGACTGTTATCAAATTAGTTAATTTTTCTATAGTGGAATATTTTTTTAGGAATTTATTTATTTTAACTGATTTATAAACGCGTATAATATATTTCAATAACTAAAATATGTAATCAAAAAACTAAAATACTGAATTTGTAACAAAATAAAAACAATTAATTTTTTTTTTGTAATTAATCTCAATTACGTTTAAATTTATCACTTTTCTAATATATTAATACATAATTGATTGAAATGAAACTTTTATAAGACCAAAAAACCAAAACTAAATATTAACTAATCTGATAATGTTCAATGGAAATTTCCGCTTTTTATCTTTATTGCTTCTTTTTTATAATCAACTCTTCACCATATATATACCAATGTAAACTTATACCCTAAATCCATTTTCAAATTTAAACAATGTCCTTAATCGAAGAAATCCCCAATAACATTTCTCAAGATCAGGTTTTTGTTCCTAATTCCAAGAGAAAAACTAGAGGAAAAGGTAAAACTTATTTTCCTTTCTGTATTTTTCTTTCTTTGGAGAATGCAAAAAAATGCCTAGATCGAGAATTTGAAGGAAATATCTGGACAATGAAAAGAGCGACCGAAACATTGCAAGCAGATGTAATATGGTATCAATGTACAAAATGTAATATTCGACCTAAAATTGTCCCCTATTTGGAAAGCAACGATACAGTAATGATAGAAATGACTAAAGAAAATCATGAGCACAGTGATTGGGAGACACGTAAAACATACTCAGTAATTAGAGAACCAGCAAGAAGCAAGATTATAGAATACGAGAAAATGAGATTACCATTAAAGCAATGCCTACAAGAGATGTTCGACTTAGTGTCTAAATGGTCAAAAAATCAAAAGTCCCAGTTGTTGAATCAATGGGTGAGATGACTGAAGTCGAAAATTCCAATTATTTAGATTTAGAATTCTATGATAAGCCAGTAATAACAACACAGGATTGGACAGATGCTTACAAGTGGCAACGGCTAGATAAACGAGTTTTGAAAATTGAGGGCAAATATTATATTCCATCAAAAGAGCAATTAACTCTGGAAAACTCTGAAGCAAAGCGTTACGCCAGTCAAAGTTTTGAGACAATATCTAATTTCGATGATTTTATTGATTTTATCAATTCATTCTATGTAGTGAATATCAACCAAGAAAAATGGGAATTGAATAGATGCAATTGCGGAGGGTGGCTAAAAAACTACAAATGTGATCATGTGATTGCCATAAGCTCTCGATTAAGTAAGTATTTTAAATTTTTTTTTTAATATGAATATCTAATTTATCTTATTTTAAACTCTGTAACTTCAAAGAAATTGCAATGAACATTCCTCTTGAAAGAAAAAGACGTCCAGGTCGTCCGAAACTTACAAAAAAAGCATTGACAAAACAGCCAAATGAAACTCAAGCAATCAATGAAATAGCCATCAGTATTTGCGATGATTCTGGAACAGAAGAGAAAGCCGAGCCATTAGCAAAAAAAATTAGAGTTGAATTTATTGAAAAATTATCTAAAAATAAGCGCGGAAGACCAGCCGGATCAAAAAACAAAAAAAATAAATTAAGTAATTTTTTGTATTTAAAAAATATATTTTGATTATATTTTTATTTTTTTGTTCTAATTCGGTAATTTGTGTTACTTTTTTCTAAAAAATAATATTAAGTAAAAAAATTTGTTCTAAATTCAGTATTATAGTTTTTTTTTGCATAAAATAAACACAGGTAATAATTATATGTCATTTATAAATGGATATAATTCTGAAAGCTTTTAAAAATTGAATCGCCTTAAATAATTATACTAATATGCCTCTATTCTACCCTAGCGCATAATAGGGGGGCGCTCATCTCCTTTTCCAGTACCTTTTTGAGCAACTGGCTCCGATCCGACACTATGTTTACTACATCGAGCTCATCATCTACACCGCAATTATTACCCAGTCCAAACCGGCACCACTTTTTTTAATGAAAGGGTTTTAAACATGCGTCCCGTAGTACATGGATATTTTGAAGATTTTTCTCCCTTACCGGGATTCGAACCTTCGATCCTCTGCTTGTATGACTAACACACAAACCATTCGGCTATACGGGCTCAAATAAATATGATCAAGAAATTTTGCTGTGAAATGCTTTTGGAAATAAAAATCAATATTAAAAATGTTTCACTATTAGCTTAATTTAGGCTTAAAAAAAGTGATTAAAGAAAATTTTTTGCCTAATAGCCAAGGATAGATTCTTAAATATTTTAAAACCGAATAGGCTTACCCTATATTAGAACTCCGAGCGAATTCCTATTTTTAACTGATCTGTTTAAATTTTAATTTATGATATGCTGAGAATCCTTAGTTAAAAGATATCATTCAATAAAATAGATACTTGTCTTAATATTTTAGTTATAATTTTTTTGTTTAAAATAAGAAAAATGTTTCTCTTTTTATTAATTTTTTTTACATTCTTTTTATTTTTGTAGTTTGTTCGCATAGATATTTTAAAATCAAACTATTTTTGAATTAAAAACATAGGAAAACCAAAATTTAAATCACTAATGATTCGGCTTATTTCTTCCTTTCAGTCTCTTGATGGTAGTTTAGTATAAAATATAAAGTCTTATTAATTATCTAGTAACTTTAGTTATATCTGATTTATAAGTTTATTTCCTTAAATCTTGGGTTAAGATCTAATTTTCTGATTATTATAACTTAGAAATAACAAGACTTTTCTATTTATTAAAACGGACGATGGCTTTTGACGAATTAAAAAAAAAACTATAGAATAGAGAAAAACTTTATAGAATAAGAAAATAAAATGTAGCAAAAATTTATTTATTTTTTTTAAGTATAGCATTTGCAACTATAGAACAAAAAAATTGCAGTATAGCTTTGATATTATTTTTTCTAAAATTACTAAGAAAAATTAAAAATACCAAAAAAAAAGTTAGAATGGAATAAAGTTAAGGTATTTACCAATAATACTGAACTTGAAACTTGTTGAGCCTCATATTGATGTTGTGGATCCCCAAGCGAGTACTGAAAATTGGGCTAAAGGAAAAAGAGGTCGTGGACTTCCAAGAAAAAGGAAAGTTGACGATGAGGTAGCTGATTTAAATAAACAAGCAAAAAAAAAACTAGGTCGTCCACCTAAGGTAAGAACCTTTAGAATCTGATTGATTTTTTTTATTCTTTAATGTATGAAAGTATTCTAAGAGATATATTTTTATTCTATACTTCAAATTTAATTGACTTTTTATGCTATAATAATTTTTTTTTTATACTAAAATAAATAAAATTTTGTTTATACTACAAAGAATTTTTTGTTATTCTATAGATATTTTTTTTTATTCGTCAAAAGCTTTTTCCCTATTAAAACAAAATAAAATTAAAATTTACTCATTATTATTTATTTATTTGTTTTCGGTACCGGTCCAAAGCTCCCCTAGAACAAAATATAAAGTTAAATAAAATTAAAATTAAAAAGATACATTGAAATAGAGATGATACTCAAGCGAAAGACTTTGTATAAATTCTATTCCTTCCTTGACTTAAATTGCGTCGCCACATTTATTTATTTTAAGGTTTAGCTATTTTTGGTAAATAGATGTGTATTTTTAATTTAAAAATGAGTTCTAAAAATGGTTAACAGTTTTATTAATTTTAATAAAATAAAGTAATACCCAAAAATTGTTCACACAACAAAGTAAATTAAAAAAAATTATTTTGTTTTTTGATCAATTATAGAATTATTGGATTTTTAATTTAACTTGACTTTCTATTTTTGATCAAATTTGTCAGAACTTCAGCATCTAATTCGATTAAATAATGAAAGATTTTACAATTTCTAATTTAGACTCATTGTTTTTGATTAAAATAAATTACTAAAAAAATAAGATTTTTTAATGTCAACTAAGTCAAAAAGACCAAAGATCAAAACCAAGACAGAGAAGATTGAGCCAATTTATTATTAAAAAAATTAAAATTCGTCGTCTTTTGAAAGTATAAATTATAAATAAGAAGAAATTTTGAGTGTTTTTTTTGAGTGTGACTTTCAAGCCATTTGATGAAATTCGAACTAAAGAAATTTATAAAAGAGTAAAATAGGATTTTAATAAAATTACTTATAAAAAAACTTTTATTTTAATAAATTGAAGATTAGATTGAGAATTAAGATAAATTGAGACAGGAAAACAGAAAATTCAAGGTTTGCTGAATTTTCATAAATGTTTAATTTAATCTTTAATCGTTTTTATTTAGAATTTTGAACAAAAAATAATTTTGGCTGATTTTATTTGAAGTAAAGTAGTTTTGACTAATAATTTAATAAATGTTTTCAATTTTAGGAAAATAATACATGATCTCACTCTATTTTCACAGACGTTTAATTAAACAGAAAAAAATCAATATTCTAAGAAATTAATACATTAAGTCTGATTTATTTTCAATAAAAAATATCTTAAAAAAACCTTGAATTCTGTTTATTTTTATTATGATATTTTTTCGACAAAAATTTGAATATTTAGAAATTTTGAAAGCTAAATTTTAAAAGAAATATAAACACTCAAATGATTCTAGCAGAAATCATTAAGTAAATTTTTTCTTTTGTAAAATTACGAAATCAGACCTCTTTCAATCGAATTCTATTGATAAAATTTAGATTTTAAATCAATTATGGAAATGCAGAATTTAAGTCTTATTGAACTGGAATTTCTCAGAAAGATGGATCTTGATCTGCATTTTTTCTTATTTTTCATTAACTTAACCATGATACCTATTGGAATGTTTTTGAATTTTTTGTCTATTTTAATTTTTTCGAGAGCAAAATTTCGAAAGACATGCATTGGAAACATACATACAGCAATTACTTTATCAGATATAGCATTATTAATTGTGATATTTATTCACATGTTTTCTCTAAGTCTACGGCTGGACATTCAACTTAAATCTGATTTATCATGCAAATTGATACACTATTATATTCGTATCACTAGTCAACTATCAATATGGACAAGAGTTTTACTAACCATTGACATTTTAGTAAGTACCAGATCACCGCAACGCAAATATGGGATATTTAGAAAGAAAAAGTCACTTTTTAGAGCTCTTTTTTGCTTGATTTTATTTTTTCATGTTATTTGTTTACCAAATTTTTGGCTTCACTTGAAAAAAAATTCCACATTTGTGAAAAAAACCTATGAGTGTACATCGGATAAAAGTATACTTTTTATCAGAGACATTTTATCTGCATTATTTCGATTATATTTGCCATATTTTATAATTATCATACTTAATTTATCACTAATCAAATCTATCTGGAATACCAAAAAAAGGTTGAGCATAAAAAAACCAAATAAAAGATACAAAAATTTTGTTGCACCAATTTTTGCAATGAATATGATTTGCTTGGTTAATTCACTTCCTTTATCAATTGGTATTTTTATGGTAAACTTTTGTTCCAATGATCCGATAAAATTTGCCAAGATTAGCATGACAATTGTATTTTTTTTATATCTAAATTTACTGAACAATGCTTTTCCTTTTTTTGTTAATTTAATTTTCAACAAGATGTTTTATGAAGAATTTAAAGCTTTGACTAAATCAATTTTTAAAATGTTCCATTTTAAAAGTAAACCTAAACATTATTCAACTAGATTGATTAAATAAAGACGACGTCTTTTGACGAATAAATTTTTTTAATAGAATATAAATGATTTTTATAGAATAATGCAAAACTTTTTTTAGCATAAAATTAATTTTTTTTAAAGAATAAAATGTGTAAATAAAGAATATTTGACATAGTATGAAAAAATTTGCTTTGAAAGTATAAATTATAAATTTTTAAGTTACCGATCAATCTATTTATCATACTGATATATCACACAGATGGCAATTGAGTTAATATACAGAGAATTGATTACCTATTACTCAGTTTAAGCCTGAGTTTAATTCGAATTTCAAATCCAAAAGTTAAGAAAATATCCTGAAGTAGATGCTCCTGAAGCTCCAGTTGTTCATTCTCCATTTAGTGCTGCCGAATATTCAGCTAGTCTTTCAGTTAATAGTGAAATTATTTATAGGCTATTATTTATTTATATTCATATTATTTATTTATATTCTATTTATAGGCTATTTTGTTAAGAGGAGCTGTTTTATGGAGACAAAAAATTGTAGACCTTGGTCCTATTATTTGGAAGGGTAAATGGAAATGTTTTTCTTCTCTAATAGAGTTGAGCAATTAAAAAAATGTTATATCTTGAACTTTTAAAATTTCTAAACTTAAATAAATGCTCAAAATTTTATCAATTGTAAAAAATTATATTTAAATTTAAATCTATACTGATCTGTTTTGAAAAAATAGATTTTCTATTCATAAGTTTTTATTACATTGCTGATAATTTGACCAATATATAGTATAGAATCTTAGCAGAGGACGAAATTTTTTTACAGCTAACTCGCCATAGATAGCCGTAAATTTGGAAGTGACAAAGTTAGGGCGTTCTCTCAAATTGAGAATGTCGCTTGATTTATGTTTAGTCTAAACAGCGGCTTTGTGAATTTTCATACAAACCTTCCAAAAATTACAAAAAAAAAATTCTTTTATACTAATTTAAAATGAAAAAATTGAGCTTTTTAAACTTTGATGATGAAACAACATGAAACCAAATATGTTTCACTAAATACAACGAAAAAAAATTAATTAACACAGGAAATATTAATGATCAAAAAAAATATCAATATTTTGAGATTTTTTTTTATTTGTCTCTATGATCTATTCTAATTTGAATTTTTTTTTTCAAATTTGTAAATTTATTTTAAATATTTTAAGAATTGAAAATTAAGTATAGCAAAAAATTTAAATTCAAATTCTAAATTAGCATACAATTTGATTAAAAATAATCAATTTATTGCCAAAAATTTTTTTTAATTTTTTCATTAAACTGGTCTGTTAATTGAAACATTTTTTGTTTCACCATTTAAAACTTAAAAAAAACTGAAGAACAAAATCCATTTTTTTATTAAGAATTTTTGTAGGAAAATTCACAATACCCTAAACAGCTACTAAATCGAATTCAAATTAAAATTGCTGAATGAATGGCGCTTTAAATGATGAATTCCCACGTGATTCTTGCCATAATAACTTTGCCAATGACGGTCCCAAGCCCGGATGAGAAAAAAGGAGAATGACACAAATTGTTCAAGCCGATAAAAAATGTAATTTTACAAGTCTTTTTTAAAACAATTAATTTAATCTAATTTAAATTTTATTCTGTAATTTTTTTTATCTGACTTAACCAAAATATAAAATAGATAATTTTATCAATTTAATTTTAATTTTTTTAGGTTATTGCATAATTTTTTGATTTTCCCTTTTACTTTTGTGATTATTGTATTTCAACAGTTGTTTTCAATTAAATTTTTTTCAATTTTCAATTAAACCGTTTAAAAAAAGTTCTTTTTAAAATAAAAATTCTTAATTATTTATTCATAATTTTTGTCAAAGTGTTTTTGAATTTCTCTCTTATTTTCTAAAGATTCTCAATGCTATGAACTTGAATGAAAGTTTTCTATTCATTTATTTACTTTTTTCAACATCTAATTCTTTATACAATGACTGCGAGCCAGATTCCAATTGTTCGTATCGAATTTCTAGACCTAGTGAAAACAGATACTTAATAATTAAAAATATAATGCAAAATCTTATTCTAAATCACTGGAATGTTACATTAGACTTTACCAATTTTTACATGCAGCCAAATGTTAGACAGTGTGATCAATATTTCAACCAGATTGCCATAAATGATGCTATAAACAAAGACTACAGACATCCCAATGCTTTATTCAAAAATATACCAGAAGAAATCGTAAACCAAACTATTAAAACCCAGTATATAAAAGAATGGTTCGAAGTATTTAAGTTAATCAAGTATGACTTTCAGTCAAAGACTTACAGGGAACAATGCAATGATCTGGGACTTAAGCTTTTTCTTGTAATGTACAAATATCCAGAGAAAAAATACAAAATTTTGAGATGCAATACCCGCTTTAACCAAGAAGACTCGATTACGCATCTTGTTGACTTTTATATGGCTCAGTCGTTTTTGAAAAACTGTATGGGAAATGTTGAACTTATTGCCAAAAGTATCTATAAATTACTTAAGTACGATTGCGAAAGAGCTAACACGTTTCGTTTGGCATATTTTAATTCAAAATATATAAACATGTTTCGCACCTGTAATCCCAATTTGACTGCAAATGATCTGATGCTAGATAGTTCCAAGTTTACTAATTGTTCAAATTCTTCACAACTTAGTGGTGTCCTTAGCAAAAAGTATTGCTCTTGGTTCGAAATCGTATGCAAGTATCCAATTCAATGCATCAAATCAATGAAATGGACCGATGATTAAATAAATATTTTTTATTTCAATAAAATATACTTTTATTTTAGATTAAATTTAAATTTAAAAAATATTTACATAAAATAAAATCAAAATTTAGCATCTCGCCTTTTTCGTTCTTTGTCTCTTAATTCTTTCTCTAATTCAAATTGACGATGATCAGCGCGTTCCAAAAATGCCTGTTTGTCCAAATATCTTGAAACAAAATAAATAACTATATAAAAATTACAAAAATGAAAAAATAAAATTTTTTGTCTAGATTTAAAAAAATTCTTAAAATCTTTCAAAATTAATATTCCCTATTATATAGAAAATAAACTAATTGTATTGTCTAAAAAAAGCATATAAGGCTTTTTAATGAAAATTTTATAGTTTTTTAAATAATTATTTTTAAAAAATTTTTGAAAAAAGTGTTCGGAAACCTTTAAATAATCTTTAAAAAATTGAAAAATAAATAAAATTTACGCTAAATTATTTATTAATCATTATTTTTTATTTTTATTTTATTTTATTTTAAAATTTATAGTATTAAATAAAATACTTAAGTAGTTTTCTATTTGGGTATCGGGGTCAAAATAAATCAAATGAGCGTATAATAAAAAAAATTTATAATTAAAAATTCATTAAGGATATTAATTAATCATTCTAAAAATACTTTGAGTACCAAAAAGAATAAATGAAGAATAAAACTTAACTATGTCAACACTGATCCCAATATTTATTATACTGTGTTTAAAAAGTATAACAAATGTTAGAATAAATTTAAAATTATTTAATACTTTAACACAATTAAAAAATAAAAAAGTAAAGTTTCTTTTTAATTATTTACATCGATCACTTTCTCACTTTAATGTAAATTTACATAAAAAAATTTTCAGAAAAGTCAATATTTAAAAAAAATCGACATTTTTTGTGACATTTAAATTTTATTACTTTTAATGAATTTAATTTTAGAATTATTTGATTGTATAATTTATATTAATATCTTTTTTAATTTTTTTGATATTCAATATTAATAATTATCTACTCATTTTTGATTTCTTTTATAAATATTTTTTGACAAAAAATTAATATCCAAATCATTATTTTATTAAAATCTAAATAATCAAAATAAATACCCATTTAATAAAAATCCTTATTTTAATATGACTAACTTTATTATTAAGTTCAATTTTATTAAATAATTAGAGTACTTACACTATTAATGACTTTGGAGAAGATATTTAGGAAAAATTTTTATTTAGATAAGCTTAGAACTTTTTTTTGTAGATAATTTTCATTGAAAATTGCATTTAAACTTACGAATTTTTTCCTTTGACTTGGGTTGCCAAATCTTCTTCAATCTTTTTCTCCTTTTTGAACTCATTCCAATCAATTTTAGATTTTTCCTAAATTTGAAATTAAATTCAAAAAATTTTGATTTAAATCTATTTACCAAAGTGCTTAGTTTTTCATTATTGTTTATTTTATCCAAAATGGCCGCCATTCCCATGGGCTTTTTCCGCTTAAAATCCTTATTTACAACAGAATTTTCTGCAATTAAATTATCTTCAGCTTTTTGTGCATTGTCATCTTTTTTGATTTCGTGGGCGCCAAAAAAATCAGTTTTTGGTTGAATAAATGGTGATTCTTTTTTCGTTTCGATTTGACTTTGATATTTTTTAGTATAATCAGTGGAATTAACTGGTGACGACTTAACATCTTTTAAAAAATTTGCCCATAATTCGTCAGCTTTTTTTTTATCTTCTTCTTTTACTGGCTCAATTTCATCTTTTTTGGATAAATTTTCGTCCCCAGAGTCTTCGCTTAGCTTACGTTTGGCAGTTTTCAATTCTTCCGAATCCTCATCGTCAGTTTGATTTTCGGGTACATAATCTTCGTCTTCCTCATCGTCGCTATCTTCCGTACTTGTCAAATTCTTTAGACCGTCTTTTTTACTCATTTTATCTAAAATTTTGACCTTTTTTAATACAATTATCTAGTTTTAATTAAATAAATGTTTTTTTGCACTTTATTTTATAAAAATAAATCTTATATTAACAAGTATATTTTTCAGTAATTTATTAAAAGCAGAGTCAAATAACTTAAGTGAAGATATATTATTTTTGATAAAATATGCAAAGCACATTAGTTAATTGAACTGAAGAATATACTGTGATGCTACAGTCTGATATTTTTTGTAATTTTTTGAAAAATTGAATTGAAACTTTTTACGCAGAATTACACCATTTGCTCCTTGCTCCGAAATATGTTCAACAAAAAATCCCCAAAAAGTCTATTTTTTCTTAAATTTCAACTTTTTTAGAATATTTTTTTTATCTTCTAAAAAAACAAATTTATTGCATTTGTATGTAATTCTACGTAAAAATACGGCTTTTCAAGCTTAAAAATCAGAAATGTTTGTCTAAAGCAGAGAAAAACAAATTTTTATTTCTATTAAAAATATTTAAACAAAAGATTTACTATCATTTAGGGTCTGTTTTTAAAAATTTGAATTCAAACTATATCAGGATGATGATCTTAAACATTCTGTCAAAATTTGGAAAATATTATATTAGATGGGTAATTTAACAACAAAGGTTAATTAAAAAATAGAAGATAAATAATTATTTTGATTTTATATTAAATCTCTTTCCAAATCATTTCTAAACCAAATAAAGATTTTTTGTTGAGTGATAAATAAACGAAAAATCTCAAAGTCTTTTGTAACATGGAGACAACTCAAAATAAAACTAAATAAAAATTTAAAAAAGTTTACTTTCCAGAATACTTAAAAAAAAAAACAAAAAGAAAGTTGAAAATAGAGAAAAAATCGACTTTTATAGTCAATTTTTAATCAACGCATTTTAACCCGACTTTTACGCACATTAAAATTTGCAAAATTACATTTAGATTTAAAAAAGTCCTAATTTTACGTAAAATCACCAAAAAATGTCAGACTGGGCAACTCTGCAAACACAATATTGATAGATTTTTGTTTTTATTTTCTTTTGATGAAAATATTTTTTTTATTTTTTTGTAGATAACTAAAAAAATGAATGGAATTCAAAATCCACTAAGATTTTAAAAAGGATCAATTAAATTAAAATGTTATTTTTTAAAATATTTTTTTATTTAAATTGAAAAAATATTAATTTTGTTCAAAAAACCAGAATCAAAATGATTCAAAGGTATGACATTTACTAAGTGATAACAATTTTTAATTCTCAAAAATTAAATATTTACACAGTTTGCTTTAAGGATCCGCAAATTTTTTAATTTTGATCTAGCCAAAAATTTCCGAATTGTCAAGCTTGCTGTAGAAAAAAAACAATATTTTTATCTGTTTTTTAAACATATACAATAACCGGTAAATCATTTACAAAATTTATTCGCATTTTCCACATAAAGAGTTTAGTTTATCTAAATCTAAATAAAAAAATAAAGATCCGTCTTTTGGATTCACTTTAAAAAAGCATCAGGTGGAATTTCGGCCTTAAAAAATAAATAAAATAATTTTTTTTTCTTAGTGAGTGGCTGATTTTTACTTTGTGCCCCAAAAATGCGTTCTTCGCCAGCTCATAATCCCACTGTGAAAACTCCAGGCAACTAAAATAAAAAAAAAAATCCTCTCTTTCTTAATTTAAATCTTAAACTTACTCTTTGGACCATTTGTAGTTTAAATTGGAATATTTGGAAAATTCAACAATTTTATTTCTTTGGTTTAGATCGGAGATTTGAGCCAAAAAAGGGTCGATTGAAGCCACCTCAGGAACCATTGACTCCGAGGTCGTGGCCTCAATTTTCCCCTTAGTCTGGCTCTTTGACGGATTCGAAATTGTATATTGTTCATTTACTATACTCATTCTAAAATATAAGTTAAAAATTTTTATTTATTTTTTAATCATATTTTTTACTGTCCCGTCTGAGTTGGTACACACACAAAAACTCTTTGAAATGAGCGCAAAGGTCTGTTTTTTTGATCAGGCTCACCTTCTTTGAGCAGACCCGTAATAGAAAACGATATCATATTAGGCTTTAAATTAAATTTTTAAAGTGAAAAAATTTATTAAATTTAAAAATTTAAATATACCAAAAAAAAACAAGTGTCCAATTTAAATGAGCTTGAATCGTGTTCAGTCTTGGGCATTTTACTCAAAAATGACACAATGTCCAAATTTCCTGAGTGGAGCATTTTGAAAAGTTTTTCTTACAGACAAAAAAATTTAAAAAAAACGTTTTCTTGGAAATATGTTCTTACCATTTCCGGTGACGTAAACTTGATTTCTGCTATCTTTAAAGTAAGAGCCAAATTTTTGGTTTGAAAATGAAGCTTGACTATTCACGTTTAGAGATAGGGAAAAAAGCGCACTTTTGTGGTAAGCTGCCAGAAGTTCTTCCCGATTCGAATCATAACAATTGAAATATCTATTTGAAAAAAAAATTTATTTTAAAATGTTAAAAAAAATTAATTAAGTTTAATTTAAAAAAAATTTGAAATATTTAAAAAAATATACTGTTGAAGAAAATTGACAATCAAATCAAAAACATTTTGATCAAGACATTTTAGTTTGCAGTGACTTTGAAAACTAAGCGAAAATGGTTTATAACCATTTTCCTTTTCCCCAATGGCATACGATTTTGTTTCTTTAGTCTTAAAAAATATAGATAATAAATTTGGCTCTCATGTAATTGTTAAATTAAAAAATAGACTCGACTCTGTATCGACTCTTAGATATTTACCGGGCCTTTTGGAAAGCGTCTACCAAATGTTCTTTAAAAAAAAGAAAAAAAAAAGCTTAATGTTTTATTAGAAAAAATAGTTAAATTACTTATTACGAACTCGATAATGGCTTGATTCAGCTCTAGCAAGTTGGTTGGATGTTCCGGCATTGTTGGCCATTATATCGTCACCTTCAGCATCCTTACGTATCGTTCTAACTAATTTAAATAAATATAATTTAATTTTTTTTTTATTTTTTTTTTTATTTTTTTAAAATAAATTTGATTATGTTTACTTATTTTGTATTTGCTTGAACTTGGATGGGATGCGGGTCTACTCAGTCTATGCTTTAGACTGCCACCGCGAATTCTGTTGTGTAAAGCTCTGTTTATGTCTTGTAATAAAAAAATCTCATTAAAATTGAAATTTATTTGAATAATTAAACTGACTTGATGTTTCGTCAGTTCGATAGTCGCCGTTTTCTACTTGTCTTTGGGGTCTGTATCTGATGTTTCCGACAAAAGCATTGCGGCGTTTGCCGTGATACCTTTGTCTATTGTCTTCGAAACTGGTGTTCATTTTAACAAAATATTTCAAATATTTTTAAAATTAGCAAAAAATCTTTTAATTTAACAAGGAATCGAAATTTTCTAATTATAATAACTCTGGCTCTATTGCAATCGATGCAGAGTCTATGTTGAAATTTTCCAATTTAAATTATAATTTATTTTTACAAATGCTCACTTTTTTAACTTTACAAAAAGCTCACACAAAATAATTCATTCAATAATTTTTTCTTAATAAATAAATTTTCAATTTATAATCTTTTCTTTTTTTAAACAAACAACAAGGCACCCATGGGGTTGCCTTTTATCCTATTTATAAATCTGATTTTTTTATTAAACAGATAATTTTTAAAAGCAAAAATAAAATGATAGTACTAAAACAATTAATATTAATTTTGTTCATTACAAATCAAGCGGCTAATGGTAACCCAGAATATTCAATCAGGCACCATTTATCTTTTAATTTTAGCCCTATCTGATCAAAACACCCAAGAAGTGTGTCGGTGCTTGAATAACGGAAGTTGTATTACAGAAGCCAATTGTTCCTGTCCGAAAGGTTTTTATGGTGAATTGTGCGAGAACATATTGTGCAGCGATCAGGATGGACAATGCAAGAATGGAACATGCTTGGTGGATACACGGACAGAACTAAAGTTTTGCAAGTGCAAACCGAGCCATAAGGGGGCGCTATGTGAGGACTCAATTTGTGACAATTATTGCTACAATGATGGGATATGTAGCTACAATCAATCCGATTTTTCTGATTTTTTAAATAGTACTTATTCAATTGATCTAAATTGTAAATGTAAATCGGAAAGATTTTACGGCAACAGGTGCCAATTTGATAAGTGCTCAGAAATTGGTAAAATTTGCCCTGAGCAAAGTTTTTTTGGTCCCGATTGTCAGTGTCTAACCGATGATGATTGTGATAAAAATTTTTGTAATAACAATGGGCATTGTGACCATCAAAATGAGAATTTAATTTGCAGGTTTTTTTTGAATTTAAAATGAAAAATATAAATAAAATATTTTATTTAGATGCAAAAAATTATATTCAGGAAACAGATGTGACATTAATAGATGTGAAAATTTTTGTTTAAATAACAGCACTTGTATCATTGACAATGAGACTGAAAAACCTATTTGCAAGTATTTTATTTTTTTTAAATAAAAAATTATCTTTAAAAGAAATATATTTTTTAAAGTTGTACACAAGGCTACAATGGTACAAAGTGTGAACAAAAAGTTGATTTTAGATTAGTGAATAGACACAAGAGTTCATTAAAATTTATAATTTACGCATTGGCAATAATCTTTCTAGTTTGTCTAATATTAGTTGGCTGCTATTATTCTATGCACAAAGCTAATCTAAAAGATTTGCCTCATTTGGATCGAATTAGACGAACCACTTTCTCACCAAGGAATCGCTTTCAAAAAGATTTTGGCTTTAGCAAGCTTGAAGATGAGCAAATAATCATTCAAAATGATCTTTTCATTGATGCTTAGAAAAAAATTCGAGTTTTTTTAGCTTTGAAATCGATTTAAAAAAATAATCATTTTCTTTTGTTTGCCATTTATTAAATTTTAGTTTGTTAATAAATATTATATTAAAATAATTGTTTTAGTTCTCTTAAAAAAAATAAAAAATGTTAAATTAACTGATAATTTCTTTGAGTTAAAATTTAAAAACAATTTTTATGTATTCTAAATTGACAAAAGTTATTGAAGTGCTTGGGTAACTAAAAAAAGAATTATTCTATTTTAAAAGAGACTTTTTTCTCTAGGAAAAAAATTTAGTCTGTTTAATAATATGATATTTTCAATGTTGAGCTTAATAGAGATACAGTCCCTTAACAAATTCTCAATAATAAGTGCTAAATTATGAACTTTTTATGTATTTTAGACTCGGGAAATTCAAATACAAATTTTTTAGTGTTATTTTAATGCATTTAAAAAAATGTAATCTAATCACTTTGATTGCCTAAAAAATTAATTTATCTGTAATTTTTTCTGCATTTTGCTACTGAAGATTCAGATTTATCATCTACCAGTTTTAGTCTCAAAAAACTGTGAATTTTTTTTCTTGTCTTCTTGAGTTAAATTTTTCCATAGTGCCTCAGTTAGTGTATATCTTTTTAAATATTTAGCTACGGTATATATTCCAAAGCCTCTAATCGCTTAAGTACTCGAATCTGTTTGCATTTCAGAAATCGTTTGGAAAAACTCAAAAGCTTCCGTCAAATCCATCAAACAACTATAAATAATTACTATAAAACTAATGATAAAGAAGGTAAATGATTAAAAAATTGATAAAATTTTAATTTAAGATTTAAACGTTTTATTGATTAAAATTATTGATTTGAGAAATAAATCTAATTGTACAATAATTATTATAACAATAACTATGTAAAATAAAAATAAAAATTATAAATTAGTTTTACAATTAAACAAAATAGAGACTAGCACTTGCGCTTTGGTTGTTGGCATCATTGCGAAATTTTCGAAGGAACTTTTGTAATATGCTGTTGCGATAAGCAGCCTTGTTCGCTTTTCATGTTTGGAAAGGAAAGCGTGCGTTCGAGCGAAGATTGTGTGGTTGACATGACGTGATAGAATGGTTTGGGTCGGCCAGAATTCTATTGAGTGTTCGTTCGCAGGCATGGTTTATAAACTCGGCGATAGGGAGGAGTTTGTAAGAGCCTGCAGTCTGATCATCGATTCCAATGATACGCAGCAGAGATTAAAGTTAGAATTACGGCGCTGCAATTTAAGTGGCTGAGAGAATATGTTCTGCATGCATTGATGAGCATTGGCGTAGACCATCCATTGAGTTTAAGCTGCTTGAGCAAGAACTCGATAGGGCTGACAACTGAGCGTACACACCACCATTGGAGATCGGGGTCGAGCGAGTCAAAGAGCTCAAAGCCGAGATACTTATAGGACTTTACTGTCTCAAGAATTTGGAATTTGGATTTATGCTTGTATTTATGAAATAGGGATAAATAATAAAATGAAAGAAAGAAATAAAAGAATAAAACACTTAAAAACGCAAGAAAAAACTTTCCAATTTTACCTTAACAACCTCTGTTTGTCTTTTTAAAAAATAGGGGTGTGTGTTTTAAAGGAATCCACCGATTCTAAGTCAGTTCGAAACAATGTTTGAAACAACAAACGAAATTTTGTTTTAAGTTGAAAAAATATAATTGATAAATTTCTAAAAAATTAATTATGTTTGAATTGAAATAAGTTTTTTTAATCTTTAAATTTATTCTAAATTTATTTTAAAAAATATTAAGTGAATTAATGCTTTTTATTTAAAAAAGATAAAAGGGTCAAATTCATTATTTTTGTAATTTATCTGAGATGATTTCATATAAACTAAAGATAACTAAAAATGAATTCTTCGTTTTTGTAAATTTTTTTTTCTCATAAAAAAAGCTTATATTAACTAAAAAAAACATCCCCTTTTAAGACTTCTCTGGGATAATCTTCACTTTGTTCTTTAAACTTCAAATATAAATTGTTCAAATATAAACCCTAAATATTTTTTTTAAAAAATTCTATATATTAAATAAAATTTTTTTTAAATTCTTTATAAAAATGTGAATCTAAATATCATTTTTTTTCGTCATAAACGAATATTAAAATTCACCAGATGAAAAAAATTTTTATTATATAATTTTTATGTTTTTTATAAATGAATAAAAAAATTAAAGATTCAAGAAATCTCTTCAGAATCTTCATTTATTTTTATAAACTTTTTTTTCAAGATTTTCTTGTCATAAAATATAAAAGATTAAAATTTCAATTGGAAAAAAATTAATTAAATTGACATTTCATTTAATTTTGATTAATCAGCCATCACTGGAACTCTAGCTCTGCTTGTTTCTTTTTCTTTAACCTTCTCTTTTACCTTTTGATTTATTTCATGAGTTGGAACCTCGGGCATTGAACTTGCAATAATCTCTTCTAACTCTTCATTTATTTCATCTAATGACTCTTCATTTAATTGATTTCCTAATAGCTCGTCGATTTGCTTTTTTAAATTAATTTTAATGATCTTTGATAAAAATTTATAAATTTATTACTCGTTGGTGCTCTATAGCTTCCTTAGTATCGTCCATTATATCTTCAATTTGATCAATAGTTAGCATTTCATGCAAATTTTTTAAGCTCTCATTTCCAACTTTTAAACATTCAACAACCTTATGTTCTATCTGGGTAAATTCTAAATTGGTAATCATTTGATCTAAATTGTCCAAACTCTGGTCAGTTTTGGCAATGTTATTCTCATAAAATCGTTTTTTTTTCAACAGTAATTTCGCCTTACTATCATCTAGTAATCAGCTTAGATCAGAAAAAATCAAAAAAAAATTACTCAAGTTTTCCGCTTTTCACAAGTTCTTTGGCAATTTCTCTCTCATTGACAAGTTTGGTCTCAATTTTGTTCCTGTATTGCTTTAATTTGTCCCGCATTTGTTTTAGTTGCTAGCAAAAAATGCTTTATCAATAAAGCTAGAAATCAGATATGTATAATTACCAAGATGGCTTTGTCCTGCTCAGTAACTCGGCTTGGCAGAGCCGATTTTTTCTTTCCAAATGAAATTCCCATTCGTAATTTTAAAAAATGTTGAAATGTTGTAATTTTATAAATTTAATTAATTATCAAAGTTAATTTAAAAAAAATTATAAATTAAATATTTTAAGTCATAGATTATTTAGAACATTTGTTAAATTATTTTTGTACAGCATTCTTTTTAAAAAAATTTTATTCATAAAAAATAATTAAATAAATAGAAAATAGGTTAATTTTTTTTCGGACTTTTTGTATCATTTTTACAAGATTTATGAACTAACAATCCATTCGGAAGCCTAATAATTACAGTCGAATCAAACTGCTTGTGACACTTATAGCATAAACTAAATTTAAAAGAGCAAAATAATTATTTGAATTAAAAAAATATTTCAAAATTATTTGAAATATTAAATTAATATATTTATTATTAAATATATTATTATATTTTTTATTATTAAATTTATTATATTTATTTATTATTAAATATATTATTAATAATAATTATTAAATAATATATTTTTAAAAAATATATTATTTAAAAATTATTTGAATTAAAAAAATAATATTTTTTACCTGTCATCATCAATATATAGTTGTTCTTTTTGAATGTTATATAAATTAGTTTTAAGAGCCACTTTGTGAGTGACTGCCAAATTTTTTTCAGCCAATTTACAATGTTTACGTGACAGATTGTAGTGCATTACACTGCTCAAAAAGTCCCCAGTCATTTTTAAGGACCAATTGTTTGGAATCATCTCCAAAAGCTTGGGAATGTCGAAATAAATAATCAAATTGCTGTTCATCAAGTCCAATGCTGGCTTAAGCAATTTGTCTTTATCTCTAAAAAAATTAGTTTAAATTCTAACGCATTTCTTGTTTCTAGTTACTTGTAAGAAGGACTCAGATAAATAGAAAACAAAGTATTAAACAAAAGTTTTCTATTTTTCATCGAGTCTTTTGAATGTTTTAGGCAATAATTCATAGCTGTGACATAGTCCTCTAAATTGTAGACTAAAATTTTAAGAGCTTTTTCATGTTCCTCAATTTTTCCGTACAAAATGGCACATTCCAATTGCAGTATGTCTTCGAATTCTTTTAATTTAGCGAGAATTGGTTGAGCTTTGAAGGAAGAAGAATTTTCCAAAATAATCTGAAAGTCTTCTCTCTCTTTTTCAACTTTAGCATTCCATTCTGGTTCTCGCTCTTCGCTAGGGATTCTGAGCAATTCAATTATTTTATCCAAATGCATTCCAATTAATTGGGTGACATATTTTTCATTCTAAAAAAATAAAATTTAAAAAAATAAATATTTTTTATTAATCATACTTTTAAATTTTTTGTGTTAACCAAATAATCTAGAAAAATAAATAAAGCTGTTTTATATTTAGCCAAATTTTCGAGAATATTGTCGGTTCTCATACGTTCCGAGTTTAATTCACCAATTTCACGATTAGTGAATATTTCAACTGCTTTTGCTTGATCGATTTCCATAGCCCAGTGAACATAGTTCCAAACAACTTGGTGCTCAATGCATTTTGACAACTGTTCTATGAAATAGTTAAAGCCTGGAAAGTTAGAGTCTTCTATTTTGACCTCGATTAAATCTTTCCAAAGTTCAAAAGCCTCTTCATAATGACCAGCTAGTTGTTTGACCAAGGCTGTGGCATGATATTTTTTGGAATTTTTTAGTATATCTATAGACTGTAGACAAAACTTGATTGGTAAAGTGACATAAAAATCAGCCGAATTTATCAAATCATCCCTCAATTCGGTACACAGTGTCAACAAGACATTTGTGTATTCTTCATTTTTGGTCACTGTTTTTGACTTGATCATCAATTCGATTAGCAGATTTTTGAATTTAATTAATTTTTGATCATTTTTCAAATGATCGATATATTTTTTACATAGCTCATCAGTTAAAGTGTTTTTTGAGAAAATCATTTCGGACAACTTCAAAAAAAATTATTTTTTTTACTAAAGAATTTTTTTATTGTTACCAATTTATAATCAGTATTTGCTTCAATTAAAAATTTTTGGCTTTTGGAAAAATGATCATTTTCAAAAAATTCAATGAATCCAGCTTTGAGTTTAATTTTTTTCATTTGCTTTAGAAAAATAGATAAATTAATGATTTAATTTATTTTTTTAAATACTTTTTCTAATTCATCAGTCGAATTTGTACAAGTGGATGTTTCGAATAAATTAATGGCATCATCAACCAAATTTTTGTCCAAGAGCTGTTCAACTTGGCATACAATGCCCAAAGAAATGAAAGCATATATTTCATTGAAGCTCGATATCAGAACACAATTTTCTTCATTAATGTATTTTATAAGCCTAATGGTGTCAAGACTGCTAATCTCTTGTCTTAGCTTGGAATCGTTTAAATTGTAAACTTTGACCAGAGAGTCTCTTCTCAGACATAAGACATATGGAGCCATTATTTGAAATTTGACCACATCAGGGCACCAAGCGACTGGTGGCCGCGTGGTCTGGCCATCAGATGTGGCAAACATCCCTAAATCACCGGGACAATTTAATAAAAATTCATTCTAAAAAAAAATATTAAAAAAAATAATTTTATTAATTAATTAAAAACTTGTAGATAAGGTTGTATAAATGGATCTATCTGTTCCGGTTCATAAGGAAATAAAATTTGAATATTCGAGTTAAGTATGTTAATTATCATGTAAGAGTTATCACAAGCGGTACAAATATAATTTTGATTCATTACCTAAATGATAAAGTTTTTATTCAAAAATAAAGAAAAAAACAGACTGACCATTTGAGCGCAATAACCTGGCAAAGAAATTTCTTTATAAAATGTAACATCTTCATCTCTAATAAAAAAAATTTGAATTGTTCGTCCTCGGATGCAAACACAAAGCTAGATTTAAATTTTTTTTAAATTTAATTTTTTTGTTGGCTCAGCTTTTATTTTACTATGCTAATTTCTGAGTTGTTGTCAATGTATTTTTCATTAAAGCAATAGCAAGAAACATTTTTGTTTTTTAGAATATTGAAGGTGTTCGAAGGCTTTATGAAAAATTTAATTGAATAAAAATTAAATTTTAAAATTTACCGCTAAATCTTCGAAGTTTACTGGGTACAAAATTGTATCAGACAAGCAGAGAATTTTTTGCAGCTTGGTCACAACAGTCAGCGAACTTATTGCCTTTTTCTATTAAAAATAATTTTTTTTTTTTAATTTGTCTTTTTTTCTATTTTATTTTTACTTGAACAACTAGATTTGAATCAATCAATTCACTTTTAAATCCCACATTTTCACCTAAGTAATTAGACTTGTTGATCGAATATCTAAGTATATATCTAAAGAAAAAGATAATTTTCTTTTCTTAAAGAAAATTCCAGCTCTTCACTTTTACCCGTCTATGGTTCCCACATACAAAATGGTATTTGAGTATGTAAAACATGTTATCTATAGCAAATAAATATAGAATCAGGTTATCTACTAAAATTTAATTTTTTCACTTGGCTATTTCTTAAATTTCCGTCAAGCTGCTGCACAACCGGAACAAGATCGAACACTTTCATCAACGAACTCATCTTTGGATAAAACAATTTAAATAAATGATAAAAAAAATTTTATTGAATAATTTATTTTAAATTTAATGAGCAAATCGGATGAGAAGATTCAAGGCATCGGCAATGAAATATCACGTGAATATTTAAAAAAAAAAAAAAAAAAATAAAATTAACTTTTGTTTAATATTTGTAGCCAAGCAACCTAATAGTCAAATAACGCTTAGCTTAATTCAAATATTAGGAATTTTCCTCTTGGTATTTAATTTCTATTACTTGACGTGATTTAGGCAAGAGAGAATTAGATAAATGAATATCAACTTAGAGAATTTAAATCAAGAGCTTTCTAAGTCGTTTAAGAATACCGATTACGCGCAATGGGAACGAAGGACAACTGAGACAACTTCAAAAAAGTCTAGTAATTAATTATATGTTTAAATATTTAATTTAATTGATAATAATTAATTTAGAGCCAAGTGAGAAGACTAAGACAAGCACCAAATTGCCCCCGGTTACCAACAGGTCTTCACAGTCAAACTCCAGATCTCATACACCTGAGCGAAAATGCTCGCCTTATTGCAATCATAGAAAGTCTGATATACATCCGAATCGAATTGTTTACAAAACAAAAAAACAGCTGCAAGAGGAAGAAAATCATAGATTTTTATTGAGCACAAGAATTAAATGTAAATTATTTGATTTTTTTAATTTAATAAAAAAAAGGCATTCTGGAATAGGGAACAATTTAAAAATTGAATACTTTATTTGATGAAATTTAAATTGTTTAAAATAAACTATGAATAAAGTTTAAAACCTAAACAAAAAAAATATTTTAATTTTAAATTTCAAATTCACAAAAAGAAAAAATAATTTAGATAATTTAATTTTTTATTTTCAAAAAATAAAAATGATTTTTAATTTTAATAAAAAAAGACATTCTGGAATAGGGAACAATTTAAAAATTGAATACTTCATTTGATGAAATTTAAGTTGTTTAAAATAAACTATGAATAAAGTTTAAAACCTAAACAAAAAAAATAGTTTAATTTTAAATTTCAAATTCACAATGCGAAAAAATAATTTAGATAATTTAATTTTTTGTTTTCAAAAAATAAAAATATTAATTAAAATTTTTTTTACTCAAAGATATCAAGCAGTATATTTCATCTCTCAAGGACCGTGAGCTTGAACTGATTGAAAAAAATCGAGCCATTATGGAATATATTGATAGAACCGAGCGATCTGCTAATGAGAGTGTCGATGTGATTTTAAGAAAATATGAAAAATATCAAGTGATTTTTAATAAATAATGAGATAATTAATGATTAATTTTGTAGGAAGTCAAAAAAACGATTGTTGATAAACACTACGAAGAGGAAGAAAGCGAACACAAGGAATTAATAGAGCTGAAAAAAGAACTTTCTAATGATTTAAAAAGTTCGGATGCAAAATTTTATTTATTTTTGAAATAATTTTGTTTATTTTAGAGCATCAGGAGAGCTCGGATTTGATTGAAAAGGAGCTCAAACAAGCCCAGGACTTGGAAAAAAGACTGTCTATTTACAAAAATCAAGAATATCCCGAAAAACTTCTGCAAATAAATAATTTAAAAAAGAAATTAGCTGATAATAATGATCTACATGATCAAGAAAGAGATAATCTCATAGAAATTATTAAAAGCGAACACAATCGCATTATTCAGCATCAGCAAGAAGTGGTCAAACAAGTCACAGACAACGTGTCAGTAGTGAGTCATTAAATTTTTTAGATTGAAAATTAGCTGAAAAAAAAGAGACCTAATAAATCAGTTCAGAGCAAATAATAGTTTATTAGTATTTTATTTTTGTATTGTAAAAAAAATATTTTATTAGTAGATATGGTTACAATTCGATTGATAAAAATATTGACAATATAATTACTATTTATTTAACATTTTTAAATTAAAAAAAATTATTTTTATTATTTTAGGAAGCAATGAAAGAAATGCACGAATCATTAAAAGAGATGGCAAATTATAACATATCATTGAAATCAGTAATTTAATTTTGATTGTAAATTTTGTCAAGTGATGTGAAATATTTTAAAGGAAATTGAGTTTTATAATTATTACACCGACGAGCTTAAGGCTCAAGTAGAAGAGCTTGAAATTGAAGTTTCAGATCTAAAAAAAGATGAAAGGCGTAAGGTAAAAAATATTGTCTTTGCTGATGTGTGTAAAAAACGTGACATGTGAGTATCGACATTTCGCCAGCACATTTGTCTAAACTTTTCTTATTTTTTTAACTAAAGCTGTTTGCCAGAGATGGATGTTGTTTTGAATGTGGAAAATAATTGATTTTTTAGTAAAGACTGTTCGAAAACATTTAGTTTTGATTAAAATTTAATTTTTGAATAAATTTTTTAACACGATTTTTTCACACTCATTTCAAAGATAAAAAATAGCAACTAATTTTAGATAAACAAATATTTTTTTAAATTAAAATATTTATATTCTATATTTAGCTTAGAGAAATGAACCAAGCTTTCTGATTTAAGTCTCAAATACATTGACATTGAGAAAAATTTTATCTATTTTCATAAAATTAATACGAATAAATTATTTATTTTGTCAAAAAGCTGTTCAAGTTTGGTATTGAATTAAATCGATTGTCAACAAAAGACTAAATTGATGTAAATTTTATTCAAATAAAAAATAATCATTTAAAAAAAAATTATTTTTCAGTTTAAAGTGCTAAATGATTGCAGAGATAAACATTTTTGAGAAAAAAAATCCAAAATTTGATCTGATTCTTAAAGAAATATCAGACGATAAACAAAACCCTCTAACTAATAACTTGATATTAATTTGTAGAGTAAAGAGAAGAGATGGCTTTATTTTTAGATTTTTTTCTACCCGAAGAAAATAATAATATGATGGAACAAGTTTTGTTTTTGTTTCAATTCAAGTCATGTCTTTAATTAAGTTATACAATTTTGATTTTTTTTGTTGGTGAAAATTTAAACTATTCGTTTAAAAAAAAAAGAAAAAGCTATTATATTTGACTTTATCAGCTAAGATAAAATTTGTTTTAAATTTTTCAAATTATTACATTTTGTTAATTATCCAAAACAAACTTTGATCAAGACATGTTTATTTAGACGAAAAATTAATACTAGTCACTTGGGATAAAAATTTTATTTGTTCATTAATCGAATGTTAATAATAAAGTAATAAATAAAATTTTTTCAAGTCAACATTATATGAGCCGACAGCTTGAGACCCACACGCCTAATAAGCTTTCTGTAATAAATTAAGAAAATCGATATGAACCTCAGCACTAAAAATTTCCAAGATATAGATTTTGCAGAAATTAGACCTTGGCCAAAGTAAGTCTAAATTTGCTTTCAGCGGTGATTAGAAAAAACTTGTCTATAAGATACTTAAGCTGAAAAATAATATATTTGTGTCAATCAAATTCAAAATTTGGCAAAAAATATTTTTTTCTTTGCTAAAGCGATCAACTCAAAACAAAATTCAAATTTAAAATATTTTTTTAGGATTTTTATAGAAGCAATGTTAAATAAAAAATTACTTTTTTTATCAATTTTTTAATATGTACCTTGGAGACTTATCTCGACGTCTAGCGAGCCGATATGACAGCAGCTTTATCTAGAAAAATTGTCTCTATCACTCTATCAATTAAGTAGACTCTCACTAAACACTTCATTTATTTGAAAAATAATTAAAATACAATCAAAAAAAAAATTTAATTAAAAATTAAAGTTATTTTAAATTAGATTAATATTATTAAAAACTAATCTATTAAATGACAATTTGGGCTCACTTTGGATACAATAAATGCCAAAATTTCATCAACTAGTCGGGCTCGCCTCGAGTCCCAACCTGGCATGGCGTAATAAGACAAATTTGATTTGCGTTAAATTGCTATTTTCAAGCTTGTTTCTTTTATTTGTAAATATTTGATAGTTTTGACTAGCAATATCTAATATCTCTCTAAGTTATTTTTTATTTTATTTTTTTAAATAAAAATTTTACTCTAGGACGTAAATTATGCGTCTTTTTATCTTCTAGTTTTTAATTATCCACACTCAAATTTTATTAACCATGAAAAAATACAACAATTATTTTAAGCAGTTCTTCTGACGCCCATCTGAACAAAATATCAGGTGCTATTTTCCCACTAGATAACAAAACTAATCTATGCATGTTTTCTTCCACTGCCACCAGACCTAAACTAATTAACTGTTCCAAAGTAAATATTAATTAGGAATATTTTTTTCCAGTTGAACGATCAAGGCAAGACAAGCGTGCACAATTTAAGGTATCCAAAAATCGATCAGAACAAAGTTTCTCATTATGCTATCATAAAATTAGCTGGTTTTGATTTTGAGTTGTGGATGCTGGGTCAGTGGTGACGTCACATTTGCGTCATTGTTCAAATTAGACAAGTTAATTAGAAATACGCTGAGCTCAGACACAGAATCCCCAGCAATAAGTCCGAGCTATAGGGTTTCATTTGTGTACAAAACAAATTTGTCAACATAGAGACTCAATTAACTTTGGAGCTAATATTAATAAAAATTAAATAAAGTGGACACATTTTAATAAAGTTTTTTTTGTTCGGGATCAATATTAAAAAATAAAAAAGATTTTAATTTATTTTTATTTTTGAATTTGTGCCGACCGAGGCGCGCATGAGTGAGAAAATGTGCAAATGAAAACTTTATATGTGTGTGTGTGTGTGGTGAATTAAAGGCCAGCTCGAGTTTCTGACCATTTCATAATTCAATTAAATTGTGAACTAGAATGAATTTTATTGAATTTTTTCCTATTTATTAAAGAAAACAAAAATAATAAATCATAGAATCATAGAAGATTAGCTCTACGAAACAAAATTTAATTAGAATATGAGAAAATACAAATATTAGTAGTAGTGGACAGAAAAATAAAGGGACAAACAAAAAAAAGTCATTTTTAGTCGGGATATATGGTGATGATAAAAATATGTTTACGACAAATTTGAGGTGTATGCCAAATATCAAAATTGGATAAATAGATAAATCAAGTTAATCTATTAAACTTTTCCCATAGGTTTTTTAGTTTGGTTTTAGTTTTTTTTTTATATATTTCTATTTTAATTTACGCAAATCTCTTAATTCCCTTAAATTTAGATGGGACATTTATAAATTTATAAATTAGCAATATCTTGATTTATTTTGACCGCGGCCGAAATTTTCAATTAATTCATATTCATTTGACATTTAAAAACTTCCAGGTAAACGCAAAGTAAAGAGATTTTTTTCAATTTTTTTGTTAAATCATTAAATCACATTGTTTAAGTTGGCATTAGAAGCGAGCTGGTTGCACAACTGCCTATTTGCTTTTAGATTAAAAGCCCAATTGCTTTAAAATGTTCCATTTTCTTTTTTCTAGGTTAGAAATTTAACCCGCGGTCATTCGCATCAAGTGTCATCAAGAGAACAGGTCAAACTATTTAAAAAAATTTTAAACAAAAAATCAACTTCTTTTTTTGGCTATTTAATTTTTTTTCTATTTATTTTCTATTCTCTAGTCATTCAAATGAGTCATTAAGTAGGTTGTGCAATTCTTTGAAGGTAACAATTCCGCATAGTTAGCTGAAGATTTGAATATTTCAACTTTTTTTTTTTTTATTTTAAATAGAAAAATATTTAGTCATTTTTTGTGACAGAATGTTGCGCAATTGAACACAATTCCAAGTTGGCAAATAAATTATTCAAATTTTGTTGCTGACACAGAATGTCTTCGGAGCTTGAAATCGTCCTATCTGTATATTAGCATTTTGTTCTTGTTGTGGGTGTTGTGTTGAATTCACTATTAAAATATCACCTTTTTTTTTTCTCTCTATTTTCTAAGTGCGAAAATCACTGCAGCGTTTCATTTTAGTTGAATGTGATAAATTATTAAACTTTTTTGAGGTCGTCAATTTTGACATTTGTGGCCAACAAAAGAGAACGCTAATCTAGATAATAATTGATATTTGAAAAAAGATTACTAATGAGTCATCCCGCCACTGCTCATCTATTTGTGTCTATAATTTCTTATCTATTCATTAAAAGCTGGTCGCCAAACTAGTCGTTGTTTCAACTGAGTAGTTATCTGGGCCGTCCCAATTAACCATTTGGGCGCTTTTCTGTCTCTTCCAGCCTCCATTCTAATAGCAAAACAAAACTAATAATAAAAATAAAATATTGATTTTTTCTCTCATCTATTTCTTCCTAATGTTATACACTATTATGTTTGAATTTTAATAAAATGATTTTAAAAACTTTAAAAATTTGAATATTTTATTAGAATTTTGTTTAGACTTAAAATGAATGGTATGGAGGAACATGTGCCAGGCGAGTTGGTCGACAATGTGACCGACGACGACGAAGAGGAGGACGAGTGCGTGAGCAAAGTTGCCAAAATGTGTCCCGCCGAGGCAAAAGCCAACAATTCCTGCGACCAACTTCTCAACTTCCACGAAATACTGCACTTGTTCAACACGGCCATCAGCGAGGAGCAGGCGTGGGCGGTCCTGTACCAAGTGCTAGTCGAGTTCAAGCGGGTGATGGCCTCCGATTTGCAGCTGGTCTGGCACAATCTGGACAAAATTGACATCTACCTGCTCAACTTTGCCAAAGACGGCTCGATTTCGTTTGACTTCGGCGCCAAAAGCGGTGCCAGCATTTTGCACGAGCTGGACCGCGACTCGATCGAGTCCAGAGTGCTGACCTCAGTGGCCTATTTGATATTTGACGCTCTGGACTACGGCAACAGCCAGACCAGCGAGCCCAATCTGCACTCGTCGCTCTCCAACTTGCTCATCTTCATTTCGGGCCACTGCAAGGAGTTCAGCGAGGACGCGGACGACGAAGGCTACGACCAGGACCAGGACGACGAGGAGAGCACTCCGACTATTGCCAAGGCCATCCAGATCTGCCAGCACAACGTCAACGAGCCCGATTATCACTACAAGGCAGTGTGTCGCGGTCTGTACGCTCAGGCGTACGAGCTCAAGGCGTTTTTGGCCAAGATCGAGGACAGCAAAAAGTGCATTCAGGACGATGGCAAGGACCCGACCAAGTACTGCTTCGAAATATTGGACAAGACCGACTGGGCAAAAATTTGGATGCAGGTCATCACCGAGCTCAGGCACGGCGTCAAGCTCAGAAAAGTGGTCGAGCTGCCGCAGACTCGCCGCCACATCGAGTACGAGCTCACGCCATTCGAAATTCTCCTTGACCAGATACGCGCCAAACAGTACCACTTGAAAAAAGTGTCGCTTGACTCGTCGCTGGCGCCCGAGATCAAAAAAAGCGCGCGCGACATCATCCTCGAGTTCATCAGGTCGCGGCCTCCGCTCAGAAAATCCTCGCTCCGAAAGCTCAACACTTCCAAATCGTTTTGTACCAAAGCGCAGCCCAGTCTGCACGAACAACTCATGAACTCCATTCGCAACTACTCGACACCATTGCGCAAAATCAAGCTCGAAGAGACCAATGTAAAGAGAGAAGAGGACCAGACCAGAAATGACAGCAAAAATGAGTCCAAGCGGCGCATTGTCAAAGCTGACAAAATGTTGCTCAACAACCTCAATTCTAGTGATACTGTAAATTTTAGTAAAAGTTTTAAAAAAAATTTTTTTTTTTTCAAATTTTTTTGTTCTAAAGGACGTGAGTGACATTGATGATGATGAGTTTAACGATTTGCCCATTTTGCCAGAAGAACAGGACGGATTGGACATTGATCTGATGAAAAGTTTGATGGAGAGCGTGCAGACAAAGAGCAAGAAGCGGATCAAGGCGCCGGACTCGCTGAGGTCGCCTTTGGCGCCGTGGCGCAACACCGAAGACGAATGGAAGAATGTCCTCTGCGAGGAAATGAAGCCAGAGCCGAAAATAAACCGAAGGCACACCATGAGCTTGGCCGACCTCAATCGCCTTACTTCCAGCATATCCGCCTTTAATATATTTGCGCGGGCTGACACATCCAAGACAGACTCTTTGCATGACCAGGAAAACCATTCTTATAGCTTCAAGCATTCAAAAGTAAGTGATAATTGTCAAAGAGATAAAAAAAAATCCACAAATCCGGTATATTGTAAGAGCGGACCGGGCTACTCCGATTTTGGCTATGTCACTAGCCATCACTTGATTAAAGTAAGCTATTGAGCTTAATTGTTGTTTGCTTTTGTTGGCTGTTTTTTGTCATGTTTGTGGGGCTTTTATTCTTTTAACACTAGAAGGACTTGATGACATTTTTTTGACAGCTCTTTAAAATTTAAAAAAAAAAATTGGTTCCCAAAATTTTTAGTTCTTCTCCTGGTCTTATTTGAAATTTTTTTTTTATAAGATAAAATTTTGATTTAAATGAGACATTAATCAAGAGATAAATTAAAAAAATATTTTTTTTTTTCTTTTAGAGAAAAGAGCTCATTTTTTCATTTTTTTTAATTTTATGTAAATTTAAAAATTTTTTAAAAAATTCAAATTCAGAAAACAAACTTTTTTTTTATAATTTTTTTAAAAAATTTACAAAAATCTCATTCTAGTGTTAAATGTTTGTTTGTTGATGCGATAAAAAAATTTTGTGTTTAATTAAATTTTGTTAATTATAATTTTAAATATTTAACAACAACAAAAATGTTGTTTTGTGTTCAAAATTTTGAGGCTTTTAGAATAGATTTTGGATAGAGTGGTCGCAAAGTTCATCAAAAAAATAAATACTTTATTTAAAATAATTAATTGCGAATTGATAAGAAAAATAGGTGAATTTTACTAATATGCTCTTAAAATTTTAATGTCAAATTTGACCGATAATATCATTGCCATCTGTTTTAATGCATGGTGATCAAAAGAATCATTTGTTTTAAATTAATTTTAAAGTGATGGATTAAGAATTAGTTTTGTCAAAAAATGAATGAATGTTTTTTTTGATTTATTTATTTTTCGAATTAAATTAAACTCTGTTTCTAATCAAATTTAGAGAAATTTTTCCAAATTGAGTGGATGAAAATTATAATTTAAAATGAAGACATTCATTTCAATAACCAAAAGCATCGATGAAACAAAAATTAAATTAAAAAAAGTTCTTAAAACAAAAATAAAAGAAAACTGACTCTATCAATTTTAAGTTTTTTAAATTTTATTTAGTCAGAATTAAATTGATTTAAAATATAATTAAATAAAAATTCCATGCTGCAAATTTTTAGGTTAAAACTCGCTGTAATTGAAATTGAATAAAACAATACACAAAACAGATTTTTAAGTTCTTAACTTAGAATTTTTTTTTGAAAAATTCTTCATGCAGGTAAACAGATCTCAATTGTTTTAAATTTAGAAAAATATAGGTTCCAATGTATTCGGATGATTCATTGAATTTAATAATTGGAAAAACGTGAGTAAAAATTGTATTTTAAATTACGAATTAAATATAAATAATAGTATTATTTAAAAAGAATTTAAATTTTTCTTTTTTCAATTATATTTTGAATATGACGAAATTTAACTAAAAAAAAGTAATAAATGAAAATTATTAATAAATGATTCTTTAAATAAATAAATGAAAATAATCTTTTTATTTATTTTTACTCTTTAATATTCTAAAATTAAAATAAGTTATTTTAATAAAATAAAATAAAATTTGCAAATCAAATTTTTGATTTGATTATTTGCCATCGCAAGGTAATAATGTAATCCATTTAAAGTGAAATATACTCAAAATGAGTTTTAACTAGTTGGTGTGCCTTACTTTAATCACAAAAAAAAATAAAATATAAGAATAATTAATAGAGTAACTTAATTAGATGTTTATATTTATATTTAAATACATATGAAGTTCTATTTGTTACATAGTTTGAAAAATGGCTAAATCCACTTACAATGATTTTAAGTCTTACTTTTTGACTTGTAATTTTTTTAAAAAAACCTATTACTTTCAATAAAAGATTCTTTATAAAATAATCACTTATTTATTTTTCATCCAAAAATTGAAAATTTATCAGATGTTATTTTTTTTACAAGTAGAAAAATCAAACAAATGTAAATCGAATTTTAAATGACAAAAAAAATAAAGTTTTCTTATGATTTTATTTAATAATTTTTACTCATGTAAGTTTTAAAAATAATGCGTTAAAAAAAAACCAGAGAATTATTCATAAAATATGATAAAAAAATTTGTTTTATGACGTGAACAAAAAAATAAAATTTTAAATAAAGATTTTAAATAAGTTTGAAGACTTTATTTTAATTTAAAGTTTAAGCTTCAAAGTTAAACAACATGCTAAGGCCCATATCTCAAGAGACTAATTAACACTTCATTTATTTTAATTTATATTAATTTTTTTAAATATGTTTATTTGAAAAGTTAAGCTTGCTTTATTATTACATAACTATTTGAAAAATTTAAAACAAGAAGCTCAAGTTAAATATTCAAATTTAGCAACAAAATTTAAATAAATTATTATTTTAATGTAATTGAAAATCGAAAGCTTAAATGTTAAAAACTTCAACATTGATAAAAGATTTTGTGATTAGATATTAGAATTGAATTTTTTTATTTTTTGATAATAAAATTTACTATCCAAAGTATAACTATGAGATGATCAATTTAAAAAAAAAAAGATAAATATTTCATCGCTAACTTTAAACCTCAAAATTGAATGTTTAATGATACATTCTAATTAAAGCCTATTTTGCTCTTAATTTAAGTTTTATTTTTTATTCTAATATTTAAGAAAAATTCTATTTTAAATATTGACAAAAAAATAAACTAAATTACTTTCTAATTAAGAAATTGACAAGTAACAAGCAAAAAGAATGTGTTCGACTAACTTTTGAAGAATTGTGTCACATACGAAAAGTTCTGACCAAAGCTGATCTAGACTATTTGCTATTTGATAACAAGATCTATTACGATGTATCTAGAGGTAGAGTTTGTTTTTCGTGCAGAAAAACCCGCTTCCATTTGTTCAACTGGGGCACCAAATGCCGAATATGCCAGCAAAAGATTTGCAAAAAATGTCTTCAAAATGTACTTATATAATTAATTAATTATCTTTTTTTTTTAAATTATTTTAATTTAACTAATGTTTTCTAATTACTAAAAATTCAAATATTTTACAAGGCCCAGATACGAAATGGTTTTTTAGTCAAAGTGCCACTTAGCAAACTTACCACTAAATCCCAGTCTAAAAACGACTCGGCAAGCAGCAGCTCAGACAACGAAGACTACGAAATCATCTCCACAAACAATGACGACAGTATTGAGTACAACCAGGACAATTTTAGCGACTCGACAAGGTTCTACCAGGCGAATCAAACAGTTGACATATGCACGGACTGCTATCAGCTAATGGACGGATTTATTGTGTCTGTGAACGAGAATGACCTCGTTGAGACCAAGAATAGCCCAGTGTTTGCCAGAAAAAAGGCCAACCAAATGGATCTGCTCAAAACAGTTCATTTGGCAAATAGAAAAAACTTCAATTCAGATCTGTCTCCAGCAGTTTCGTCCTCCTCGTCTATCGGCATGGACAACATAGCTGAGATGAATGTGGTGATTTCCACGACCGAGTCATCACCCATGCCATGCAAGCACATGATGTCTCACCACTCGTCCACACCAACTAACACAAATAAATCTGCGATCTATGATTCCAGTCTTAACGAAAAAAACACTGAATTGTCCACAATTATTGTTCAGTCGACTAGTACAAATGAAAATTTTGCCGATCTAGACTCGTTTCAGCATAATAATAGTGGATCAATGGAGCATGGCATGAAAAATTTACGCAAAAGTTTAACTCTGGATTTTCAGCCTGTGGGCCAACGATGATTAGAAACCCTTCAAAAAAGATGTTTGACGGTGAAGATTTTAAGATAAAAGATGTTTTAAAACAAAGATAAAAATTTTAAATGTATAAATATGGCTTGAGCTATCTTAGAAAATAATTAAATTCTCTTTTTGAGCATGGAATTTTATATATTTTTTTTAAAATTGTATAAAGAAATTGATAAAATTTTATTTGACAAACAAATTAAAAAAATAATTTTGTAAATTGAAAAATTATAAAATTAAATTTTTATAAATTTTTATTCTAAATATAATAAAGAAAAAAGTTTTATTTTATTTGTTTAATTTTATACTTTATTTTCAAATTAGAAATCAACTAATAAAAAATTTGTAAAAATTTTTTTCTTTTAAATTTAGTGATTTTCAAAAAAACTTAGATTAAATTTTCTAATTAGAAATATAATTTTTCTAGAAATAAATGAATAATTTAAATTTCAAAGTTAACAAGAGTCCCTATCTTTAAGACTAATTAACACTCCATATGTTTAAATTCAAAATTTTAATTAAAAGTGTAAATTTAAATAAAAATTATAAATAAGTTTATGTTACACTCAAGATATTCAAGTATTCAAGTTACTTCTCAAATCAGTAAAAATTTGAAAATGTAAGCAAGCATTTGGGTCATAGCGAGAAAATTTTCAGTAAAATCCTACTAGCTAAACTCATACATTGAAAATTTACTTAGCCTCTTAATCTTTTTTATAATGAATTTTTAAAAAATATTCAATAATAATTAGAAAAAAATTTTTTACTTGGGAAAATTGAAAAACTTTATCTTTTTAATGATAATCTTTTAAAGGTTTTATTTATTGGATTCATTGCCAAAAAAAATTTCATGAACACCACAAAATTCTTAAAATAAATAAACAAAAATATCAAAAAAATTAGAAATATTAGAATTTTTTTTTCATTTTTTTCTGTTCTTTTTATTATTTTGTACTGAATTTCACGAAACCAATTTTACCACATATTGGCAACTTTTTTTATCAGATTTATTTTTTGGTTTTGAGATTTCTATAAACTGGAGAAGAATTTCAATAATCAACTATAATACACAAAGTTTTAACTTTTTCTTCTCAATTACTTAAGTTTATTTCAAACTTCCAGAAATAATATTCTACTCATGCATTATTCAAATTTAGTTATCGTTTATCATTTTTTTTTCTTTCTGTTTTAAGCTATTTAAAAATCTGTTTCTATGCAAAATAAAAATATAACAAGAAAAACTGTAATTCTTAATTGAAAAATAAATAAATGTAAGACTGATTAGTAAAGGTGGAAAATTAACAAAAAATTTTGAAACAGAATCAAACAAATTTTTTAATTTAAAAAAATTTAAATGATAATTATTTTTTTCTTTTATTATAATTAACTTTAATTTAAAGTGAATTTCGTTGAATTTTAATACAATAATAATAATAATAAGAGGAGAGCTTCTACAAGCAACGCTTATAGAGATGTCTTGCAAAGGAAGACCTCTATGGTAGCTGCATTTCACGTTAGTAATAGGTGGCATGAAAAATTTAAAGTACGAGAACCAAACTTAATCATCAATAACCAAAATAAAAAATTAGATTACACTAATTAAGCAAGCCAAAATTGTCATAAAGTATTAATTTAGTTTAAATAATAAAATTTAAAAACCAATTTTATTAAAAATTACTTTTAAATATCAGATAAACCTGCTAATTGAGATAAGAATTTAATTTTGAGATAAATCAGAAAATTGAATTTGATTAAGAATTGTAAAGTTAATAAAAATTTCATTCATTGTGTAATTATTAAATTAAATTAAGATTAAATTAAAAAATAAAGATTAAATTGAATTAAAAAATTGAAGACTCTCTAATAAAAATTTTACATTTAATCAAGCACTAATCAAATGGTTCCATATTTTGATTTTTTTGTTCGGTCAGCTAAATTCGGGTACGGTCCATAACACAATTAAATAAGTAAAAATAATTATAATTGACCTTGAAATTGAAAAAAAATCAAATTTAAAATTTAATTTTGTTATTCTAATTTTTAATTATTTGAATTTTTTGTTAAATTTTTTAAATATTTTAAAATTTCTAAGTATGAATTCAAATAATAGTAACAAAATAAATAGTTAGATATCCAAACCGAAATTTAAATAAATATAAATTAAAAAATTAAAAAATATTAAAATAAATTATTTAAAAATTACCTTCATTGATTTTCAACCAAACTTGAATAACGTTCTTAAATTTGTCGTTTTTATTATTAAAATATAAATTAATTTCAATTCAGATTAAATATTCCTAAAGAACTTTTGTTGTCTTTTTGTTCCTAAATTCAAAATGCCAACCTTAAATAAAATATTAAGGAAAAAAGGCGAAAATCAAGGAATCTAATTTTAGAATCAAAATAATATTAAAAATTTAGATAAAATTTATTAAATTTACAATATTTACAAGTAGAAAAAAATATTTATAAAAAGACAAATTAGTCGAACTATTAATTAATCGACTATGAAAAAAGTGGTCGTACAAATTTTTGCATTTTTGGCGATAAATAGATTTTTTAAATTTTTCCGGAGTATTACCATTAGTTCCATTCAGACATTCGAAATTATCGGTCGACTTGGCCAAATAGTCGTCAATACAAAACCTTCCGATCACAAATGCCTGACAATAGTAATAGGTCTCATTTCCATTTTGACCATTTGATCTTTTCAAATAGTGATACTTGGAGTCCAATCGGTCCTTGCCAAAAACTTTATCCCATTCAGTTCGGAACAAACAATTATGGACAGCTAGATTACATCTTTCGTTAAAATGGGAAACAACAAAAGCTGACACTTCGGAAAAAGATTCCTTGACCATTTTTTCCAAACGAAATCGATCGGAACATTTTACCATCAATAGCAAACTTGTCAAAAAAACCACTAGTCTAAATTTCATATTTTGCATTTGTCACATTATTCAAGCTTCATCTAAACAAAAAATTCCATAAAATACTATTTTTTAATATATTTAATTAATAGTCATATCGGAAAATTCTATTTTGTTGTTGTTGACAATTTCTTGGGAAATAATCCGCAAGAATCAATAATTAAAATAGTCTTATAAATAATAGACTTAGCGCAGATGCTTTAAAGTTAAACAATACGACACACGCAAATGCTTTTTGAGGTATTAAATGATTGTGACAAAACTCTCATTCCCTGATTAAAAAAATAAATTAAACCTTTTGCACTAAATTAATGAAAAGCTCTTTCTACCAAAACAAAGCTCGACTGGCATTTTGCTTAAAGTTTCTTTACAAATCCAAATGTAACCTAAATAGAAAAAATCTGGAATACATCAACTAGCTGCTAATATTAAATAATCAATATCAGGTTGCCTCAATACACTTTAGTTTTTTTCTTTTCAGGCTTTGTTTTTTTTCGATGAAAAATTAAAATATTAAACAAAATTTATCTTTTATTTAAAAAAAATATTTTTTTAATAAATATATTAAATTGAAAAAAAATCTAAAAAATTAATGATCTTTATTTGAAAGTTTAAAGTTATTCTAAATTAAAAAAAAATTCAATTTTTCATCAAGAATTAAATTGAATAATAAAAAAAATTGATATTTAATTGTAATTTTGTTTTCAATGTAATGTGTAGGCTAAAAACTGGCACATTGGAAGCACACATTTACTTGGAAAACTAACAGAACGAAAACTAAAACGAAAATAAACAAGCTCGTTTGAGAATTTTTTTAATTACTATTTAAATTTTTCTTAATAAAATAAAATATTGATCTTTTGAATTTCTAAAATTTGTCAAATTTAAAAAAAATTAGCTCTAATAATAGACATTCTCTTTCAATCACGATAGGAAAAGGCAATAATTAATTTTTCAAAAATGAAATGGATTCAAGATTTTAAAAAAAATTCGTATTAAGAAAAAATTTTATTTTGTTATTTATATAAATATTCAAAGTGTCTCTATTTTTAAAATATTAAAAATCGAAAAAAAATTTTTATGAAAACATTTCTTTATTTAAATAATACTTTTTTTATAAAGTAACAAAAAAAATTAATTTTAATTCTCCTTTAACGCATTTATATAATAATTTATCATTATTCTAAAAGATGTTTTAAAATCACCCAAGAAGTTTTCTCTTATTTTTTTTCTATCACCTTACTTCTAATTTAATAATCAAAATCGAAAATTTTCTTAAAATATATTTCAATTAATAATGTTTCAATTTTTTTAAATTTTTTATCGAACTTATCAGTTTATTTATTGTTATATAACTTGTTTTTCTATCAAATAAAATATGAAATTTTGAACTCTAAATTTTCTATTTAGACAACCAGAAAAAAATTTAACCCCTTTTTTTATAAACTTTTATAAACAAAAATAAATAAATAAAATATTTTAAACTTTTAAAAATAAAAAAAATTAGAGATATTTTTTTTGCCCTTATTTTGATTCGATTTAATTTTAGATAATTTTTTTTTGTCATAAGTAAAGCATCCAAAAATACTTAGAAATAATCTTGGTTGCTGGTAGAAGCTAGAGGCATCAATCAGATCCACAAGCGATCGAAAATCTTTAAACTAATTACAAATAAGGCAGAAAAGAGAGTTATAATGCTAATCTAAAATTTATGATATTTTTCATTAATAAAGTGTAGTTTCAAGATACGAATTAATCATTTTTTTTAATCTTAAATTCCTGGGCACCACAAATCCCAGCACGTGAATAATTATCAATACATAAATGCCTCTTGTTTTTATTTTAATTAAAATTTGTACTAATTTAGCTGAGTCGATTTGAAACTTAATAAAATAAATCATTTTCTTGTGCATTTCCAGATCGTGTTGTAAATATCAAATGGAATTGTTGAGCCTTGCTTTTAAATGATTGATAAGAAATTATACTAAAAGATAGAAAATGGGTATTTGCGAGATAAACAAACACAATGAATAGATATAACTAGGACTAAAATTGAAATTAATTTTTCCAACAACTTTAGCAAATACTCAAAATCGCTTGAATTAAGTCTCTACCAAAATTTGATATTCATTTATTGATTACACTTGAATTTCTTTTGAATGCCAGTCTCTCAAATTGATGATAATAAAAATCTGATTTTTTGATTGTGAGTTTAAATCGGAAGTAAAATTGAGAAATGCGGAATTCATGCAAAATTATAGCTCTAAAATTTACGCATCCAAAAAGTATCAGAGCTTGACATATTATTTTTTGGCTTAATAAAATATTAAACAGTAAATATTTAAGAAAATCTAGTTAATTTTTCTATAAGGTAAAAATTACCAAAATAATTATATCAAGTCTCGTATTTAAATCATTTTTTTTCTAATTAAAAATAAATGATTGTAGGACGAAATTTTAGCTTTCCTGGAAATCGATAGTATCAAGACTAATTTAAATATTTCAAGTATAATTTAGTCTATCATATATCGGAATTAATCATATTTTGAATTAATTAAATTCAGAATATTTTTTTTAAGATTTTAAATTGATATGATCAGAATACTAGAGCTGGATCAATATTTCGATTCAATTTTTTTTTCATTTTAGTCCTTAATTTCAGATAAATATTATTTTATACTAGTGTCAATATTTTTGGACAATACTTTTCGACTCAATTAGCTTTCACTGAAAATATTTTAATGGGAGAATTTTTTTATAGAATTTTTCATGTCTGTATTCAGAACAATACTTAAATAATAAAATCATGTTTTTTTTATAAAAAAAATTAAAGTTTTAAAAAATATTTATTTTCAATGGGCTTTGGATTTTAGTTTTTTTCTAAATTTAAAAAAATTTTAAGCTTGTTTTGTTGTATTCAGAAAATTTAGTGCTCATTTTGAAACTCAAATCACAGACTTAATTAAATAAAATATTTTATTATATAGACCGGTATAAAGTCTTTTTTAGCTTTATTTAAATCAGTTTTAATGCAATAAATTCCCGGTATTTGAATTTTAAATTTATTTTATTCAAACTATTTTTTTTTAAAGAAATCATTTATTTATTTATTTGGAAATAATTTTTCAAAGTCTTTGATAGAAATTTTTCACCATTTTGCAGTTCAGTTATCTTATTATAATATTAACAAAATTTTGAAATAAATTTTCTTGAAAATTATCAGTTTAAAGACTTTTAGCTATTTTATTAACTTTTTGGTACAAAATTTTCCACCAAATAGTTAAAATAATACGATAAATTGATTTTTCTTTTTTTGGCAAGATATTCCTTCATATTTAACTTAAGGAATTAGAATATGATGTTTTTTTAACCTATTTTTTTACTGGCGCTCTATTCTTTTTACTATTTTATAATTCCTGATACGAGACCAGTAAACCATTATTGAACAGATTTTTCTTGAAATTTTAACCAAAAAAAGTCCATTCTATTTTAATCATTTTAATCAATTTAGTTTTCTGAGTTTTTAAATCGGTAATAACGAAAAAATTAATCTTTTTGAACAAGTTTTTATTATTTTTATTACATTTTTATAAACATGTAATTAAATTAATAAAACTCTAATTTAGTTTTAAGCTTGAAGAAACTTAAGGAAAACTTGCATTCAAAAACGGTTAAAAATTTCTTTACGAAACTTTAAAGATCCTTCTTAATTGATTTGTAAGATTATTCTTAATCTCAAAATCGTAGAAATTTAATAGTGATGATAAAAATTTTAAAATTTCTTTTAAAATGAGAAAAAGCATTTGCTAAAAAACTGAAATGATAACTTTGATATTTTGGCATTTATTTTTTTTACTAAAGAATCGGTTTTATAAAGTTCCAGAAATTCAAAACTTAAGAGTTAGCTGAATTTTTAATTTTTGTCTTAGTAAACTACGTCCTTTGAAACCCTAAATTTCATTTTTTTTGAGAGGCTCAGAAAAAAAAGTTTATACCCAGGGGTCAAAAAATAACTAACCCTTTTAATAAGATGAAAATAAAGATTCTTGATTATTATAAATATCAGGTTCAACATTCAATACAATCTGATCATCAGTTTTCACCTAAATAATACTTTTCTGGAAAAATACACCAAGGTTATTGGTGCGATAATGGATAAATGTAGACTTTGGTGGCATATTGATAATTTTTAATGAGAACGGATTTAAAATTTAATTAAAATATTCAAAATTTAAATGAAATCAAATCATTTTGAGACTTTATTTATATAAAATAAAGCTAAAATTCAAAATAATAAAACCATAGATTTGTTCAGAACTCAATATTAGAATACTCAAAAAATTAGTTTTAAGTCAATTGATTACAATATTTTAATTTAATAGACTTTTTTTATTTATAAATATTTATCATACTTTATCAAATCGATTTTAGTTCAACAAAAAAATTTTTTAATGCAGGTCACCTATTTCTTTTGGCTACTAAATAAAACGAGTTTTGTTCACATTCCGTATAAATTGATTTTGATCACATGTTTCATGAACACTCACATTAATTGGAAGACAGATTTAACCGAAATTCACAAAATTTTTTTGCGAGTATAAAAAAAACAAAAATTTTAAATTGAAATAATTATTTTTATTAGGTTTTAAAATGGTTTTCTATTTTAATTTTTTTGTTCTCTTTTCCGAAATCCACAATGCCGGAAAAGGCCAAATAAAAAATTATAGAAAATATTTAGCTAATTTTGATCTCAATAATGCTTTTGAAAAAAATTCAAGGGTCCACATTTAAAAGCGTGAAAAAAATCCTAAAATAGATTGAATTTGTCAAATTTTCCTAAGAATTTAAAAATTCTTTATATTTTAAATTAAAATTGAAAATTAAAAAAAGCCAAAATAAAACACATCACTAATATCTTGAAAAAATGTGATTTTAGTGAAATTTTAATTTCAAATTAAAATAAATTTAAAATGGGTAAGAATAAGGAAAAAAAAAAGAAGGGTCTTGGCATGGAAAAAACCATGGCCAAGACCGAAAAAAAGGCTCAAAAAAATATTAAAAAAGAGCTTAAAGAAATAGGAGAAGTAAAATTTTTTGCAAATATTTTCAACAAGACTAATAGAAAAATTGTAGGAAGATATTGAAACTATAATCGAAAATTTTGCCAAAAAAGAAGCTGAATTAAATCAAGTAAAAGAGGTCCAGTTACCTGAAGGACAATTTCCTAGCCGACGGTAAATTCCAATTATTATTTTAAGGATACATAATTTTTTTTAAAGTGGCGGAGCCAGTTTTAACCTGTCTCCAGAAAGGGAAGAATTAATTCTGTTCGGTGGTGACTATTTTGACGGTGTTAAAGTTTTCATGTACAACGACTTATTCATTTATAGCATTAAAAAGAATCAATGGAGCCAAGTAAAAGCACCAAATGCACCACCGCCACGCACATTTCACCAATCAGTGTACGTATCTAGAAATTCAGGCGAACTCTGGGTCTTTGGAGGTGAATTTTCCTCTCCATCACAGTCTCAATTTTATCACTACAATGATCTATGGATGTTTAGCTTCCAGACAAAAGCATGGACTAAAATAATGTAAATTTTGTCAATAAAATTAATTAAAAAATTTATTTTTAAATTTTTTTTAGATCTCCCAATACACCTTCGCCACGTTCTGGTCACAGAATGGCAGTTTTAAAGAAGCATCTAGTTCTATTCGGTGGCTATTATGACAACTTAAGAAACTGCAAGTTTTATAATGACACTTTTCTGTTCAATTTGGAAACGAATCAATGGGAAGAGATGAAATTCACAGCCAGCAATGATCCACCATCGCCAAGATCTGCATGTCAATTGAATGTATGCGCCAAAAATAACACTGTGGTGATCTATGGAGGTTTTAGCAAAGAAAAGCTTAAGAAAGACCGCGAAAAAGGAATTGTTCATTCGGACATGTATGTGCTAGCGTGTGATACCAAAAAGAATGATAAAGTCGAATGGTGCTGGAAAAGAGCCAAGCAAAGCGGCGCTAAACCATCAGAAAGAATAAGTTTTTCCATGATACCACTTCATGATGACACAGCTTTACTTTTTGGCGGAGTTTTTGATCAAGATGATGCCGATTTTGACGAAGATGATGAGTCCAATTCAAAATTTTTTAATGATCTATACAAATTAGACTTATCTTCTTATAGATGGGTTAATTTGAGCTTAAGGGGAAAAAAAGAGATTAAGTCCAAAAAATCCCAGAAAGCCGAAGTCATGGAAATGGAGGAAAATGAGCTGGACGAAAGTGTCGAAGATGAAGCGCCAGATGTCAATATGGAAGATTTGAGTTTACAGAAAGATGAAGTGTTTACGCTTACCTATGAAAATAGACCAACTAAAAGTGATGATGTGAGTGAGGTTGTGAAAGAGGAAAAGCGGATTTTTATGCCACATCCCAGACGCAGTGCTTACTTGCAGTTTTTCAAAGGTAATCTCTATCTATATGGGGGAAAATTTGAGGATCCAAATGACAAAGAGTTTACTTTTAATGACATGTATTGTTTGAATATTAAAAAATTGGATGAGTGGAAAACTTTGTATGAAGATAAAGAGATTAATGAAGAGTTGAAAAAGCAAACGGAAAGCTCTGATGTTGAAGAGGACAGTGAGGAAGAGGAGTCCGATGATGAAGAGTTGGAGATTGATGCCCCGGTTGTTGAAGATGATGAAACTTTGAACGATTATTTTGATAGAACCGAAGATGTTTGGCTAAGTGAGGCACAAAAAGAATTTCCGGATGAAAAATCGAAAAAGAATTTAAAAAAAATGGCACTCGAATTATGCAAAATGTTTTGGGATAACTGCAAATGAGTATTTTGATTAAATAAAAAAATTAAAAAAAAAATTTTATCTTTTTTCTTCCTAAATAGACACTAAGATAAATATTTCATAAATATTTAAAATTTTTAAATTATATTGATTTACAAAAAAAATAGTCTTTAGATCATTTAATTTTAAGAGAAAAATTAAAAAAAAACGAAAATATTAATTTCACCTTCTTTAAATATATTCAATATTTATTATTTATTAAAATTATATTTAAGGTTAAAAATTTGTTTATTCTCCATATCATGTGTCTGAATCATATGGCAAAAAGATTGTCCCGAAAATGCAGAAAATAGGAACGCAATTTAGAGACCTAAAATGTGTAAGCGTAAAATAGAATTCTTTCATATTATTTAATTGCCATTGTGAAATTTCATACTAAATTTCCAACACAAAAATAAAATAACTAAATAGAGTTATAAAATATTATAACTTTTGTTCTAATGGTCAAAACTTGTTCTGCAAATGAAACAAAGTGAAAAAACTTTTGTTTCACCGAAGTCTGAAATATCTGTGCAAATTAATTGCGTTTTATTTTTAAAAAAGTTTAATATATTTTATTATTTTTGTATTAGAAGTTTTGTATGAAATTCCACAATGCCTTTTTTATTTAGGGTAGTCTAACCGGTTTTTAAAAATCAGTCAAAAAATAAAATTAATTAACTTAACTTTTGTCTAAAATCGACTTGATTGTTAACATTTAAAAAAATAGATACCTTTTTTTTAAGTAAAGAGAAATTTTTTATATTTGAATAGTCAAATTTAAAAAAAAAAAATTTAATAAAAAAAAAGGTTTTATTTTTTTTAATTAAAAAAAATCAAATCGATTTAAACAAAAGTTATGTTACCCAATTTTTATTTTCTAATTGGTTTTAGATTTAAATCGGTTTATATTTTAGCCGGTAACCTCTAACCGGTTAATTTTATACCCTAATTAGCAACCCTAATTTTATTTATTTTTAAAAAATATTTGGTTTTAATTTATAAAAATTAGTACTCAAATTTTAATTTACGAAAAAAGGTTTCATTTACTGGTTTTCTTTTTAACAAAATTTTATTTTAGGCATAAGTCAGAATAAAATAAAGTAAAAATATTTTTTTTATTAGAAAGTTTAATTGCTAGTTAAGTTTTTGAAATTAGGCTTAAAAATTAAGGAAAAATGTCTCTCAAAATGGTTATTTAATTCGCTTTAATTTCTAAAATTAATAGGATATTTTTGAAGTTTAAGTTTTATTTCCTAAATCTAGGTTCATTTTAATTTAAAAAAAATATTCAATGAGAATTTTGAGACAAAGAGTTGCCAAATATTTTTTGGTTTACAACCACTTTCTTTTGTGTCTATGGCAAATTAAACTTAAATTTAGGTCAAAAAGAAATGAATTTTTTTAAGGATTTAAGCTTGGGTTTATTTTTGGGAAAAACGAATGTTTTTTAAATCTGCAGGATTTTTTTTTCATTTTTTTAAGATAAATTTAACAATATTTAAAATTAGATGGATGGATTTCATAAATAATTATATTTTATTAATTCATTACTTAAAAGACTTAGTTCACAATTTAATTCATCTGATTGTTCTCACTTTATTAGTGCTTTTTTTTTAAATTGGATATCATTCAAACAAAAAAGTTAATAAGAAAATTTATTAATTTTTAATTGAATTTAATAAAATAACTAGCAATTTTTTCTGTAAAATTGAGTTTAAAATCTTTTATTATCTTATAAATTGGAAATTTTCTTTTACTTATAGATTGATGTAAAGTTAAGCTGGGCAAGATTGAATCATGGAATATTTTATTAGCAGTTAGTTTCTGCAAAAACTATTATGAACCAAATTCATAATTAAAATTAAGACTATTTAGTAATTATTTTTAACTAGTAAGAATTTGAGCCTCATAAGCAATTAAAAAATATGTTAAATTAAAAATTACAAAAATAAAATGAAATCATTGAATTAAATTTATTATTATTATTATTTATTTCAATGAACGCCTTTAAAGCGATGTAAAAAAAAATAAAAAAAAAGACAAGTTCTTGAAACAAATTAAATACAATATCTAAAAAATGATTCAGTTTTTCACAGGTAAAATTTTCATCCATTTAAAAGATTTAGATTTGACGAGAAATTTAGATTTGACGATAAATAAAAAAATTGATGATTGATTGAATTTTTGCACTCTTTTTCTGATAATTAATTGATGTTTTTTATTATCTAATGAAGATTTTCTATTCAAGTATTTGAGACAATTTTGAAATTTCATTTTTTTAATAAAAAATATAATATTTTTAAATAAAAAAAAATTTCAAAAATTTTATTCTAATTTTTAAGTGATTCAAAAATTTTCCTTTTTTAGAAAAATTAAAAATTTTATTTTATTCAAAAAATTTCCTAACTCGCTATTTTTCAGTTGAAAAATGAGCATCTGAAAGTCGAAAATATAAGCAAAACATCGTTGCTGCAATAGATTTATTAAGTTTTGAAAAACGCAGTGAAATTATTACGTAAGACAAAATAGTAAATCAAAGAGCAAGCATATTATCTTTCAATTTTAAATAAAAATTAATTTTTTGTGAATTTTTTGATATGATGGCTATTTTGTTGCTTTTTTTATATTTGAGATTCTGTAGTGGCTTTTAAAATAATAATAATAATAATACGTCCCCACTAGTTTATTTCAAGCATTAGATCACTTTTTGATCACTGTCTTATTTTACTTCAATCGAGTAGCTAGATGATAAAATCCGAAATTCAAAAAATTAAAAATCGTGTCTTGAAAATGAATAATATTTTGCTAAGAGAGCTAAAAATCGACCTGATCGATCACAGAGCAAACAAATTATTTATCCAAATTATTACAACCAAACAAACCCATGAATTAATAGCTCATGAGATACAGGACTATCTGGTTGAAAGCTCCTACATAAAAAACTTAAAGAAAAAAACTCCATTGAATTTTTTAACAGTGTATCTAAAATATAAATTTTTAACATGATCAATTATTTTTTTTTAATTTAAAACTGAATAAATAAAATTATATATAGTAACATGAAGGCTGCAAAGAAGGCGCCGCAGCCATTCGGAATTGCTAAGTAAATCAAGAATTTTTCTTTCATTTTCTATAAATTGAAAATTTAGTTATCTTATTAAAAAATTTAAAAAAAAATATATATTTTGAAATTTTATTATAAAATAGCAACTTACTAAAAATTTGCTAAATGATCTCGAAAAATAAGCAACAGTTTTAAAAATTTATTTTTTTCTTTAATTCTTTTTAAAATAAAATATTTTGCTTTTCTTAATTTATTCAAACCAAAGAGTCTTCTCTTTTTAAAAGATGTTTGAGCTTCGTAAAAAACTGGCCAATATTTTAGTAAACTTAAATAAAAACATATTGTTTTTTCTTTCAACTAATTTAAAAAAATTATAAATAAAATTTATTTATTATGTGTAAAAGCAATTGAGAATTAATTCCCCTCCTTTTAATATAAGTTTTTTAGGTTTATTTTTACCTCTAGGTTATTTTTGGTTTTTCAAAATTAATAAAAATAAAAAACTAATTTACTTGAATTTTGTTTGTTTTTTTTTAAAGTTCTTTTTGTTAAAAAAAGCTCAATAGAAAAAAAGCTTTCTTTTCAATCACTTATTAAAATTTGCTTCAATTTTTTTGATTACTTAAATAAATAAATCTTATAAAAAATGTTAACAAGCAAATTTTCAAAAGTTATTTTGAATAGATTAAAGTAAATAATATTTATTCTCAATAATCTATTTTATCTCAATATGAATAATTTATTTATCAGCTTCAACAAAATAAATGATGAATCATAGCAATGAAAAAGTCGGAATTCTAAATTAAAATAAAAGATAGATTAACAATATTTCTTTTGATTGAACATTAAAAGATGTTAAAAAGAGAATCAATAAAATTTTTTTCTTAAAACTTAAATTTTGGAATCTAAATGCCAAAAATTTTTTTTTGAGTTTTAAAATTTTTCAAACAAACTCTTAAAAAATGAATACAAGTTAACACTTGAGTGATTTTAAAAATGAACCTATATATTTTTTAAATAAGAAATATTGCCACCAATACGTTTAATAAATTATTTTTCAAAAATTCTAATTATTTTCATTTTAAATAATTAAATATCAGCGCTCGCTAATAAATGCTACCGGGTATGTGATAATGGAATAAATATTTGAATAAAAAATTTATTTACAAAAAATAAAATATACTGTTGATCCTCTAGACAAAAAAAGGTCTACTAAGAAAGCGAAAATGTCCAAATTGGTAAAATTGGCATTTATTGGAAATAATGATGTTTTAGGGCCGAATATTTTTTTCGTAATAAAACTCAAAATCTCTGCTAAAATCGAACTTTTCGTCCAAGTCCAACTCGTCCAATCTTTCTCGAATTTGATTTGTATCAATTTTTTTCTTTAGACTAACTTGAACTTCTCGCTCATAGTGTTCGATTTTTTCCAACAAACTGGCTCGTTCCTGGGCAAAAATTAATTAAAAAAATAAAAAAATAAACAAAGCTCAATTTAACTCACCTGATTTAGATGATTGACCAAAGATGTGTACGCGTATGTGCCGGTGCCCCAGTTGGTCACCGTATCGCTCATTAATTCATGAGGTGGATAATTTCTGCCCTTGTCTTTGGCAAAAATCTTGAACAAAAAAACTCTAATCAATATTGGCAAAAGTTTTGAAGAAAAAGAAGAAAACATTTTTTTTTTAAATTTATTTATTTTTTAATAGAATTAATTTCTACCTTGACTGATTTGTTTGGATGAAGAACAAAGTGCTTTTCGAATTTAAAGCTGTTTGAAGGCACGTCGACTCCGCGACGTTTCAAAGTCCAGTTGGTCATGACCACAGGCTTTTTGATGCATGTATTCTCGATGACTATGTATTCTCCCTTGGGGTCTATGCGCTTGATGGACACAGGACCCTTACAGCTGCGCTGCACTATTTTCTTCTGGATCATCGCTGAAAAAAGCTTCTTTAGCGGTGCTGAAAATTAGTTCTAGTACTTACGTAGCTCGTAGGCCGACAGATCCGTGTCCCTTGATGATATGCTCATTTCTTGCTCAGGTAATATTTTAGGCTCAAAAAAATTTCATCTAAAAGACACAAATGTAAAAGTTGATTGAAATTTGCAAGCTTTTCATAAAGGTAAAATAATAACATTTGGGTGAGTAACAACTAGCTGATATTATGCAATACTAAGCCATTTAAAATTTTCTTATTCTGGCAACAACATATAAACATAGATAAAATTATTCATACCTTAGTATTTGCTCGGCTAAGAGCAATATTTACCTTTTTGTTGTTAGTTTAAAAGTGGATTCTCGACCTGAATATGAAAACCTAGTGGATTATGATCGGAATCGATTATCGAACAAAATATGGAACTATTTGAATAAAGCTGAAGTGTAGCTGGTAAATGAGAGTTTAATCAATTACAAAGAAAAAATAAAAAATATAGGAGAAAAACATAATTAAAAGCAATATGTAGCGTACACAAATTAAATTGGAGCTACCAATTTTTCAAGCGAATGCTCTGGGTGAATTCAAGATGAAGTTGATTTTAATTTATATACAACTTAATCAAAAAATGAACAACAAAATTCGTCGATTTTTAATCTAAATTGTGTTGAAATTTAATCTATTTCAATAATTTTGAACTTTTTTTTTTTTTTTTTCTAGACTAATCGTTTTAATAAAATTTACCTAGAAAGCAAAGAAAATATTTGCTAATTCAAATAATCTTAGGCTTTAATTGGACTGACCTTTGGTGATTGCCTAAGCCCAATCGATTAGAGCAGAAATCCGAGCCGTGATCGATCATTTATTAATGAGTCTAGATAAATCATATGCTGATATTTGTGAAAAAATTTGTTCAGACCTATTTGGAATGGGAATAATTATGAAAAAGCCAAAAGTTTTTTCGGGAAAAAAAAGTTCAGAAAATTATTCTCTATGCTGGAGATTGTTTCTTCTAAATGCCTATGAGGCTGAAATTAATAATAATAATAATAAAAATAATAATAATAATTCTAAATTATTGTATTCTGTAGGCCTTAGTAACAATCGATTTATTCAACGCACGCTGCATATTGCCATTCGACCATTTTGATGCATTAAATATGTGTAAATTTAATTAAATCCATTCTTGAAAATTAGATAAGAATCGCTTTTGATTTCTTGGAATTTTTATATTTTTAAATAAACAGGAAATTAGAAAAAATAAACTAAACAATTATTTTTGATAAATAGAATTATCTGAAAATTATATATTTACAACTCAATTTAGATAAAATATGAGCACTTTTAAATTTAAAAATAATCTCAAAATTTTTACCAGAATCTTAACACAAATAAAAATAGTTTAATTTGAACGAAAATATTTTATTAGCTTTTTGGCCTCGATTGGCCGCAAAACTAAAGCCTAAATTTAAAGTAATAAAAATTTTAATTAAAATAATATTATTTAAATTTTATTTGCCAATTTAGAAAATTCAATTCTCCTATTTAATTTATAGTTACTTAAGTAGATTTAATGATTTTGTATTCATTTTAGTTCAATCCGAGCTTTAGCTACTAGCAAAACAACAATATTATATTGTTTGTCTATTTTTATATGAAATTAAACATAATTTTTTTCTCATCTAGTTTAACATTAATTTTACGAACACCGGTGATTAGTTGGAAAATGATTCGTGATGGGCCAAATTATCCAAGCTTTTCATTTAAAAAAGTTATTACTCTATCAGAAATGTTAACTTCTTAGAGCTTTGTTAAGACTAAATTTAAATTTATCTTATCTAATAACTCTTTTCTTATGATATTTAATTAAAAGAGTTGTGATTGTTTTAAAATAAAATAATTCATTTCTTAAAAAAAATTTGAATTTAATTTTTTAAACAAAAATGCTAGTCTTTATTAAAATTTATTTTAAAAAAAATTCTAATTTAGTACCCGATTTCTTCGGTATTTTGATTAAATAGCTTTTTCTTAGCTCATATGTTTAATATTTGCTGACTACTCTAAAGTATATATTTGCTTTGTAAAAATAATTAAGTTCTGTAAGTCTAAATATAAATTATATTCAAATAAAATATCTAAGAATTAAAATTTAGTATTTTTATCAGAGTTTGTTGTTAAATCCAAAGTTTAATGAAAACTCAAAAATTTTACTTGAAAACAGAATAATTGATAAAATGTTCAAAAAATATAACCTCATGCCAATAGACATAGTTTGATTTACGATTTTTAGAGAGACAATTAGATGAGAGCAAATCAATGAATAAGAAAAGCAAGTTTTTTTTAAATTAATTATTTTGAAGCAAAGCAATTTATTTGATCATGTTTGAAGGGTACTGACAGAAACACAAGATTGCATCAATAACAATAAAAAAAATTTAAAATTAAATGGTTATCAAAAATCAATAGTTATAAATATTTTATGAGTAAAAGTAGTTCAATTCAATAAATTTTATTCATTAAAAACAAGGTCTTAATTAGTTCATTCAAATAAATTTAATTTTTAATTTTGCAATTAAATTTTATTTTGATTTGCCCATTTTTTTTAATTAAAAATTCGGAGTGATGTAAGCTTTGCAAAAAAAAATATTTTAAAATTTTCCTGAAAAAATGCAAGACGTCATCATAAAAGATTTTATTAATTTTGTGTAACATAACCAAAGTTTGCCAAAAGCTGATTTATTCAGGCAATTCAAGGATTTTTTGGAATTATGTATTTTTGATCTGGTAATTATCAGGAACAACTTATTATATATTAATATGGTACCGAATTTTCTATAAAAAAAATTATTAGGTGTGAATCCAGTAAATGCACAAAAAGAACTAACAATTGAACATTTAATGTTAAAAAAACACTGTTAAAAAAATATTAAAAAAAATTAAGTTTAAAATTCCAGTTTCCAACATCAAAAATAACCTTAACGCTTCAAAACTTAACAATAAAATAATTAAAAGAAAAAAGACTAATTTTATGTTTTTTTTCATTCCTATTTATTTTGTAATGCTTCAACAGTAATTGAATCTAAACTTTTATAAAAGAATTTTTACAATTTTTGGCAAGAATTTTGTTTCTCTTTTAAATTTTTAGAAAATCAAATTTTTCACATTCGTAAGTATTGGAAAAAAAAATCTTACCATTTATTTTTAGTTAAAAGGACTGATGCCATTTTTTAGCATAGTTGATTAAGTCAGCAAAAATATTTCTTAAAAATTCTAATTAAGATTATAATTTAGCAAGGTGATATGTGCTCTAAATTTAAACCACTTATCTTTAATTTTGAGAAATTTAGAAAATTTTATCATTTAAAATTATCTGTTTTTTAAACGACTTAATCTTTTTTATTAAGTAAGATTTTGCCAAAAAATGGTTTATTTACATGTTTTGATAAAAACTTCAAAACAAAACTTAGTGTTGAAATTTATTTTAGTTTTTAATTTTAATGAGTAAAAAAAATTGTATTTAAAGTATGTCTAAATAAGTTGAAACTAAAATAGAAAAAACTAAATATTCTTTTAAATAAATCGTTGATTTTGAATTTTTGTATTTAATATAGGTATGAAATAAAATATCAATATAGAAAATATCGTATATCCGACGCTTAATGTATTTTTTTTGCTGAATTTGTTAAAACTCGACTTATTTTTTATTTTGCATGTTTGCAAATAAATTCAAAAAATTTTTTATTTCTTTTACCCCTAAATTTTACGAATCTTAGCAACATTAATTAAAGTAGGATATTGTTATAGTAATATGGTACTATTTTCTGTGGAAAAGTACATAAAACACAGCCATTATGAACAGTCAAGAAAAATAAAAAAAACCAAACCCAAACATTTTATATTCATTTTTTTTATTTATTTATAAATATTTTAAAAATAAGAAAAATAAAACATTAATGCAGAGGTGATGTCCAATTGAAAAAAAAATGGAAAAATGAAAAAAAAAAATTAAAAAGTAAATGAAAACTTTAATAATGAAGAATATACAGTGCTTTTACGAAAACAGGAGAATGGGTAAAATTACGTCTTTTTGATTTTTAATTTTGTAAGATTACGTAAGATTACATAAACTTACGTAAACTCAGGGTGGAAAGTAAAAGTTATCTTACGTATGATTACGTAAAATTACATCACATTACGTAAAAAATTTTAATTCACATTAAAAAACCTCAAAATCTCGCTTAAAAAATTTGGTAATTTTTTTTTCAAATTTTTTCAAAAATTTTATTAATAAACGAAAAAAATGTTCTTTTCTGGCACTTTTAGGTTTACCAAATTTTTACGTAAAATTATGAAAATTTACTCAATTTTTCTTAATTTCATTTTTTTACATAAAATTTCGTAAATTAACGTTAAATTACGTAATTTTACCTCAGAACCACGTGTCAAATCTCCACTGTAAATGTTTTTTTTAAGTCGAACTGGCAAAATGTGTCCCTGTAGATTAATCGTTTAATGAATGCTGGCGTAAAGCTAATCGATGTTTGATCACTGAACGATCTGTTGAGCGAAAAAGAAAACGATAAATTAGTTTAAAAGATAAATTTTTTTTCAAAAATAAAATAACAGCTTAAAAATCATTTTAATTCGTTTTTATTTAAATCACCTAAAATTGTATAATTCTAAAATATTTTCAAACATTCGGTATATATATATTTTATATTAAAAAAAGGAATTTCATTTTCTTACTGATTTTCACTATATTTAAGGTAAAATTACGTAATAAAGAGTAAACAAAATAAAAATTTGTAAGAATTTTTTTCATTTTGATTTGAAAAAAACAAAAATTTGATTTTTCAGCGAGATTTTGAGGTTTTTTAATGTCAATTACAATTTTTTACGTAATGTGATGTAATTTTGCGTTATCATACGTAAGATTACTTAATTAATGATAAATAAAAGAAAAAAGTATTTTATTCTTTTAAAACTTAAATAAAAAAATTAAGAAATAAATCTTCGAACATTTGATGAATCACACAATAAATCACTAATTTTTAGCAAAACATGAAGAAAACTTATAGAGCATTTAAAGATGTAGTATATTTTCTTAGACACAGATTTGATTTTTCTGATTACAACTCCAAAATACAGAAATAAAATTATTTTTCTTGAGTTTGAACAGAAAATGATTGAAATTTTAAATATACTTCCTAAAAATCAAAATATTGAATCAAATGATCCTTAACCAGAATTATTTAGCGAATGCGATGACAATGAAGATCAATTTAATCACATTGGGACATTTCAAAAGCAATTTGAAAACAGTTCTTTTGTCGAGGCTGAAATTGATCCAAAATGAACCACTTACAGGGCCACTATTTAAAACATTATTAATGTAAAATAATTTTTAGTAGATGCAATTAGAGTAAATACCCAGCAGATCTGCATCTTTTTTATTTTAAAAAATCAAACTAAAATTTCATTATTTAGTGATTTAAGTAAAGGTTTTACCGTATACCTAGCTTTTCACAGTCAGTTGATGATGATGTAGATGATGATGACGAATTTTGGTATATAATATTTTAAAGGTCAAAACCCGAAACAAGATGGTTCAACGGATGGTAAAAAATTGTCTTTCAAGGTGTTGATGTATTCAAATATTAATCAGTTAAGGCCATTGTGAAATTTCATATAAAACTTCCAATACAAAAATGAAAAATTTTTCTAACTTTTGTTCTAAATGTCAAAAACTTGTTCTGCAAATGTAACAAAGTGTAACAACTTTTGTTTCACCTACCGCGAAAGTCTGCAAAATCTGTGCAAATTAATTGCGTATTATTTTTAAAACTTTTAAATATCATAAAATTTTTCAGAATTCTCGCAGCTTTTGCAATCTTTCTCAGTAGGTGAAACAAAAGTTGTTTCACTTTGTTTCATCTGCAGAACAAGTTTTTGACCATTAGAACAAAAGTTAAAAAAATTTTTTATTTTTGTATGAAATTTCACAATGCCTCGAATTGTAGGTAAAAAAGCTCTTTTAATTATTTTTTTCATTTCTATACTTTAATGCTCAATTTTTTGTCGGATTTAATAATAAAGCAAATTTGGATAAATAAAATAATGAATTTCTAAATGTTTGCAACATACTGTATTCTACTGAAAAAATCTCTATATAACATTACTAAATGACACCCATAGAATTCAAATTTTATTTACCTTGATTGAATAATTATATTTTAATGGAAAAATTGAAAGCCGATTATTTTAAAACTTGCCTTTTTTTTACGTTTTTAACGAAAATCCGTATCAATGTTAAATTCATAAAAAAAAACTCTTTCAAATTTTGAAAATTCAGCCTTTTTTATTTAGGGTGGTATTTTTTATATCATCAAATTTCTAAAATTTTATCATCAAAATATTTAAATTTTTGTCACCAAATTTATTAAAGTTTTATTCAAAAAAAAATTTACTCATCAATTTAAAAAAAATCATCATCAAAATACACGAAAATTTAGATTAATTAAGCAAAAAAGATTCATATAAAATTCCTATTTTGATAGCAATAAGATTTTTATCTATGGGTTTATTTAGTATAATATCTTTATTAGCAAAGACAATAATTGGTACATTTTTATTTTTGTAAATTTTTGAGGAAAAATTTTCGTAAAATATTTTATTTTTTTATCGCATAATTTTTTTAATTTGATTCAGAAAAAAAAATTAATGCAAAAAATCTTTTTGTTAAGACATTTTTTATTTGCTGCAATAGCAAAAAAATTTAATTTTGGTGGAAAAATTTTTATTTTGATGATATATTTGAGTAAAAATTTGTTGCCAAATTCTGATTTATTTGATGATGAAAATATTTATGCTCTTTTTTTAGATAGGCTAGTGTAAAAATATTTGAAAATTTAGTCTAAATTATTAATTATTTCATAAAAAAAAGCAACTTTTATTGAGGCAGAGTTGTCTATAAGTCTCAAATTAAAGTCCAAGTCATTGAAAAAAAAAGTCTTTGGCTCGGACTTTTGAAAAAAAAAATGAAAAGTCGGGACTTAGACTTGACTCGAGACTTGTGACATTTAAACAACTCTGTATTGAAGTAAAGTTTTTTTCAAAGATTCAATCTGATACGGATAATTTTATGTGAGTGAGATAAAAAATAAAATTTTCAAGATTTTTTGAGGTGAAGAGAATCAAAAAGCTAAAAAATTATGTGCTATCGCATTAGATGACGCACACCTTACCAATATTTATCTTTTATTTTAATTTAATATTAAATCAAATTTTTTTTGTTAAATAGCTTTATTTTATTTTTATTTAAATACAAATAAATGGAATTTAAAAACAAAAACATATAACTTACAAAAATACATCTAAATTAAATCAATATCCGAAACGCTCAATAAAATTTTCGTCTTAATTACTTTATCTTTGCATACATTGTCAATTAGTCTTAGAATAAGCTTTTGACAATAGCAGGCATCAACATCGTTCATAGTCGATTGAATGCTCACTTGCATGAATTGATCTATGTTCAAAAGCGAACTAAATAGAATAAGTAAAAAATGAAAAATTTTAAGCTCATTTAAATCAGCGCTTTTGACGCACTCATAGCTAGTGATCGCTACTTGATCACTAGTCTCCTGATACTGATAATAATCGTATGTCCCAAAACTGGGATACATCCCGTCCCGGGTAGAATAAGAATAATTGTCCACAAACGCTTTGTCTTGATGGTTGGACGCATAGATCTTTTGCAATTGCTCCAACATCTTAAGCTCATAGGCACTCAGCTGACAAGACAAAAGCAACAGCACACTGGACTTGTTGGCCACTTGCTGATCGACCAAGAACGAATAAGCCACCAGCAAAGAGCGGCTTATTTTCTCCTGGTACTGTGTTTCATTAAATCCAGTCTTTGTACCATTGTGGAATATGCTGACCACATTGCGGATCAAGTCTGTCATGTACTCTTTTACTTTTAGCTCTGAATTAGCTGTGCGGATCAATTGGCGCTTGTTTTCTATCTCGTTCAGCACAAACGAATTGACTTGTTTTAGATTTAGATTGTCCATTTCAAATGATCCAAGCTCGCCAGCAAACAAGTCCAATTCATCTTTGGCTTTTTCGAACTTGGCAGTCAGGCCCGCTTTTAGACACTTGTCAAATTTACAGTATTCACAGTTTAAATCGCATATAACATGTTGGCACATGCTTGGTCTTATCTGTCGCTTGGACACTCTTTTGAAAAATGATCTGCAATCGTCACATGTTTGATTGTATTCCAGGACATTGGATTTTTCGCATATTGGACACACACATGTAACCAACTTGGTTTCTTTATTTAAAGGAAAATAATTTAGAAATGGAAAAAATAGTGAGGTTTTATTCAAAAATTAGAGAAATTTTTAAAATTTAACCTTCAATGGATAAAATATTGAAATTTTAAAATTTTGAAAAATAATTTTTAAATAATTTTTTAAATAATTTTATAAATAATAATAAATAATTTTCTCATTCATTTAAAAAAAAATTTTAAATAAAAATAATTTTTTTTCAATTTTTTTTCTCTTAAACATTGTATCAATTAATTTTCTAAATAGAGTGAATTTTTTCTTGAAATGACACAATTGACAAGATTTTTTAAAAATTAAAAAAAAAATCACTTTTCCCGGTTTTTTTGATCTTTTATAAAAAACTTAATTTCTTTCATTTTTAGTCATTTATTAAAATCTAAGGCTAGAATAATTTGAAATTTGTTTTAAAAAAATTTTATTCAGTCATTCTATTAGACAACAATTTTTTTCATTTTATTAACTAAATTCACTGGAAAGATGAAACTAATTTTAAAATTTATTAATGCTTTTAAAAATAGAATAAAGAGATAGTAAAAAAATTAAATATTTTAATTTTTTCTAAAATGAGAATCATTTGATCCAAAAATTATTTTTTTGTAAACCTTCTATTAAGGGCATTGTGAAATTTCATACAAAACTTCCAATACAAAAATGAAAAATTTTTCTAACTTTTGTTCTAAATGTCAAAAACTTGTTCTGCAAATGTAACAAAGTGTAGCAACTTTTTTTTCACCTACCGCGAAAGTCTGCAAAATCTGTGCAAATTAATTGCGTATTATTTTTAATACTTTTAGATAGGGTGCAATTTTGCAGACTTTCGCGGTAGGAGAAATTTTTCATTTTTCATTTTGTATTGTAAGTTTTGTATGAAATTTCACAATGGCCTATTAAGTGATAAATTAATTTTATAAATTTTTCCAGGCAATGGCCTTTTTAATTTAATCTCTTTCTAATTTTGCTTATGAAAATATTCTTACTGAGATTAGCTACAATATTTAAAATTTTTTTAAAAATATTATCACGTGGCCGAAGCATAATTCATTCCAGGGTTTTGTTTTTATTATTTTTTCAAGTTAAAATTAAAAAATTTAAATATTTGTAGATAAATAATGTCAAAAATAAATTAGTTTATTTTGTTTAAAAAAAATTAATCAACTTCAAGTGAATCAAGTGTTAAATAATTCTGTCTTTGTCGAACTAGTCTAATACATAATCTTTACTGAAAATAGTGCCACTACTACATCGGCTTATGAAAATATTCATTTAATTTGAAGAAAACTTGAACACACTTGATATTGAACCAATGGTCACTCAAACAACAAAGAGAAAACTATTCTTGATGAAGAGACTATGAAAAAAAAAATACCAAAAAAGCTTGTCGATTGTCAAAGAGTCGAGAGAAGCAATCAGCCAGCTGGAAAAAATCACTCTTTGCAAAAATAGCTAAATCATTCGAATAAATCAACAAATATAATTTTCAGTTTTGACAAGAATTTTTTTCTTTTGTCAATGAGATTTATGTTTAATATTTTTTGATACTTAAATTGAGAAATAATAAAAATTTGAACAAATTAATTCCAATTTTTTATTATTCTAATACTCTCTTTGCTTGCTTCTTTCCTTGACTAAAAAATCTAATTAAAATATAAAAAATTCAAAGATTCCACTCAAGTACTAATGATTATCTTTTAATTTAATTTGATTATGCTGGTTAAAATCTTGGAAATGACACAAAAATGTGTAAAGCGCTTAAAAAATCAATTTTTTGTTGTATTTTCTGCTAAATTGATGGTCAGATAGCAGTCATTATTTTAAATAAAACTGATTATTTTTTTAATTAAAATGATATTTAAAAATGGCAAAACAATTTTTATAAAAAGTATAAATTAAATTTTTTTCAATTTTTCTTTATTAATTTTAGGTTTAGTGGACTTTATGGACACGAATTCAAAAGTGAGTGAGCGGAGTCGATTCAGATCAATTAGGTTCACTGAAACAACAATTTTCCCTTAAAATATGTGAAAGTTTTAAAGAAAATTCGAGGAATTGACAATGACAATAAAGACAAGTCAACCAAAACAGACCAAAATGTAACTTAAATTTTTAATTGTCACTATCTTTCCATTTTTAATGATATTTTAGTCTATGATCAATAATCACAAACATTTGAAATTAATTTTCACAAAAAACATAAAAATTAGAAACAAAAATGATTATTTTCTAATATTTCTTTCTTAATGTTTTTTTTTCTTCTCCTCTAAAATCTATATCAAAATTATAAAGTGATATGAACACGAATTTATTTAATTTGCTGATCAAATGCACACAAAATTTATTTATTTTATTTCAGTGAACAAATTTTAATTTTAAAGATATTGGTATTGCATGTTCCTAATAATTTTGGAATATTTATGATTATGATGATGAACAGATAAATAAACAGATAAATATACAAATAAAATCTTTTAAAAAATTAAATTACCTCTAATTTATTTAGTGAGAAAAATCCACTCAAATTTAGATCATAAAAAGTTTCCTTTTTACAATATTTTTTCAATTTTTTTTAATTCATTTCCTTCGTTCACACAATTAATTCATTCAAGGTTGTATAATTTTATGTGCCTGACTGATTTGTTATAGTCTCATAAAACTAAAGTTTGAGTAAGATCATGGCTAGCAATAAAAAAATTGGAGCAAAAAGGGCTCCTGAGAATGAGAATGACAAAAAAGAGTGTGATTTATGTCTTTTATTAACAAATAAAAATCGGCAAGCTTTTTTAATTATTCTAAATAGATTTTTAATTGCTGAAAATATAATTTTCTTTAGAGAATTATCTAATTTTTAAAAGGAATTTTGATCTTTTTTATTAAAGGGTCTATTGATCATGGGGTACAAAAATTTTAAAAAATTTAAATAATTAACATAAAATTTAAAATTTTAGGAGGTAAAGATTTTAAATTAAAAAAAAATCTAAAACTTAATTCATGATCAAATAAAAAAAATTAATTAAAGGCTATAAAATCGGGACTAAAAAAAAATTTTCGGTAGGGTCCGAGAAGTAGATTGATCACAATTTTTAAATTTAAAACAATATAAAGATGAACAATGAATTTTTTGTTTGAATAAGTTTAGAATGATCTATTAAAAGTCAAATATCGTTTACCCCAGGGATATATTTATTTTTTTAAAAAAATTTAAATTTAAAAAAATAATTTTTTCTCAAAAACTTATTTTATGATGAAAAGATTAAAATAAATTTTAGACCAGAAAAAAAATTAAAAAAGCAATCTAAATTGGGTACTAATGAAAAAAGATTGAAAGGGTCTTAGATGTAAATATATTTTTTAAAAAAATTTAAATTAAAAAAAAATAATTTTTTCTCAAAAACTAATTTTATGATGAAAAGATTCAAAAAAATTTTAGACCAGAAAAAAAATTAAAAAAGCAATCTAAATTAGGTACTAATAAAAAAAGATTGAAAGGGTCTTAGATGTAAATATATTTTTTTAAAAAAATTTAAATTTAAAAAAATAATTTTTTCTCAAAAACTTATTTTATGATGAAAAGATTAAAATAAATTTTAAACCAGAAAAAAAAAAATTTTTTTTTTTCCAAAAGCTTATTTATGATCAAATTAAAAATAAAAATTCAAAAATTACCATCTTTGACTTTTCGCTTGAGACTTGGTTTAGCTGGACTTTTGCTTTTTTTGTGCATTTTGGCCGCCGAATAGTCGTGACTAGTGGTGGGCTGATCAAAAGCAGCAAAATTGGTTGCATACAACTCGCTTTTAGCTTGGAAAGCCTCGCCACTTTGAGCATTATTCTGATAGACCAGTTGTCCAGAGCCGGTCCAGTCGGTGAACGCATCGCTTTGATAGTTTTGATAGTAGTGCGGATAGTGGGCAGTTTGTTCGGCGGGCTCGTAGTTGAACTCGCTGAAAGTGGCCAGACCGGACGGGTAGTAGGGCTGGCTCTGGTACGAGGTGAAGTAGTAGTGGCTGGGCTCGGCGTAGTAGGCGGCCGGGTTGGCGGCGAGCGGCGAGGCGGAGGCGGGCGGCGACGATGCCGACGACGACGACGACGAAAACTGCTGCTGCGGGTAGTAGTTGGTGTCGAAGGGCATCGTGTAGCTTTGGCCCGGGTACGGCTGAGTCGAGTACGAGTACGAGTTGGACGCGTTTGCCGACGGCAAGTAGGACGAGGCTGAAGAAGAGGCGGATGACGACGTCGACGAGTTCGAGTCCATTTATCACTCATACAAAATTGTCTATTGGAAAAATTAAAAAAAATAATTAGTTTAGTTTGAAAATCTGTCAAAAAAAAACGAAGAAAAAAACAAGATCTCAATTGAGATTTGGCAGCCATAAAGCAGTTTTATTATCATTTTAATTTATAATCATACGGTTTTATGGCATTGTTCTCTTCTCAACTTAATGGGTTTGAGAAAGTCGAGCGAGAACGCACGAGTAGATGCGCCGCTCACTCTCTCTCTCTCTCAAACGGTCAATTAAACGCTAAATTGAGTTTATCCGAGCCCGGAGTTAGCCTATAAATTGGAGAGAAGAGTCTTCTAACTGGGCCTAGGTTCACGGTCGTAAAACTAGCCGTAAAAATTAGTCGAGTCATTTAGCTTGGTAGCGCGCAAGTGCGATAGTCATTGACATTCTAAATTACTTTATTATCATCAATGAGTTAAATATTTTATGAGATTTAACAAAACGACATATTTTTGTAATAGAAACCTTTTTTTTTTTTGCTTTTTTACCTTTTTTTATTGCCGTGTTTGATCTTTTTAATCTGTCTACCCCCCTCCTCCTCCCCCATGCCCATCATACATTTCAGGTAGAGAGAAATTTCTTAAAAAAAATGTTTTTTTTTTTGGGCTTTTTTTTAGGTTTATGATTCGAACATGAAATCAATTTTGGGATAATTATTGCGGGTCTTTATTTTTAGAGAATTTATTCATTTAAAATTTAGTTTTGAGTAAATAAAATTTAATTTTTTTTGTAATTTATGGCATCCGTAATTAAATTGAATTATCGAATATTTAAAATTTGACAAAATTATTTTTTTTACCTCAAGTTAATCAATTATTTCAACTCATTTGTTTCTATCATTGATACAGAATTAAAATAATTTTAATTTTTTACTAAATTTCACTTTTTTTCACCTCAACTCGAAATTTATTTTTTTGTAATTTAATTTTTCACTTAAAGAGTAAACAGTCGCGTTTTGTTGTTTAACTTTAGTTTTAAAATAAGTCAACATGGAACCCTGGATTTCAAAAAAATAGTTGTTTCACAAAAAAGAGTTGAATTAATGTTCAAATGAAAGTAATAAATAAAAAAAAGATAATCAAGTCTTTCAGGTGCGAATCAAAATTTTACTATTTGAATCTACATTTTATTAGAGACATTCTGCGAAAATAAAGTTTTAAAAGACTAAGGCGATCACAAAAGTTTACAAAAGAAAATTTAACATTTAATAATTTTTTTTTCATCCCAATTCTAAATTAAATTAAGTCTAAATGGCACTCAATTTTCTCCATAACTAACAGAAAATTTTATATTTTTAATTTATCTTATTTTCTCAAATAAAAGAAAGTTCGCTCATCAAAGGATTTTGTTTTGTGAAATTTGGTACAAAATAAAAAAATAGAACAAAAATTAATTAGTTTAGTTCTGAAGGCTTTTAATTAGTTCTGTAAGCGCAACAAAGTGCAACATACTTAGTTGCACCAAATGTCAAAGTCTGCTAATGATGTGCAAAGTCTCTGCAAAATGCACCATAGCCAAATTTGTCCAAATTTAAATAATGCTAAATTTGCAGAGTTTTACCATATCGTTTTACCATATTGCTTGCTTTTGACTTTTAAAAGAAAATTTATAAGAATTTTTAACTTTTTGTTCTGTTCTATTGTACTAAATTTTACAAAACCAAGGATTTCTTCTTTCCGAAAATGTTTTTCTCTATAAAAGTGTGATATAGCGACATAAGCCCCAGAAGACTAATAAAAGTGCTTTTCAGAGGCAGAATGTTTTTAGTGCGTGCAGCGGATACTTGACGAGTGTCAGTTAGTACCTGGGAAAAATAATAGTCTATGGCTGGTTCCGGTCACTGGTGGCCCCAATGGTCGACAGTTTCCTAGCATTTGCTTTGTAAAAGCGGGTTAAGATGTGATATATCGACATCTTTGTACATTATTAATTAATTATTTATTTCAAAAATAAATGAAAAATAAAATAAAGTAAAAAAATAAAATAAAAATGAAAATTGAATAAAATTGAATAAAATTGGAATATTAATTTCTTTATTTGCCCTTTTTTTTACAAAAATTTTAATTTTTTATTAAACTCTTTAGTCTCATGGACAAAGTAGAAAAAGATACAAAAGATTATGTAAATTGAATAAAAAAAAAGAAAATTCTAATAATAAAATTAATTTATTATTTTCAATTCATTCTAAATTTTAAACAAGTTTAAATAGAATATATTTTTAATTTTAAATCTTTGTCTATATCACTCGATGAGTTCATTAATTTAACCATGAGCATTTAAGTTAAAAAGGAGCATAAATAGCTGTTCCAATACAATGTAAACATTACAAAAAGTGACTGAAATAAATGACATTTTTTCTATTCTATTAGAAATACGAAAATACATTTCATCGAGAATTTTCTTTTAAAAGAAGCAAATTTTTTTAAGAAAAAAAAAATAAAGCCAATTTTTGACTCTAATTATAAATTAATTTTTTTCGTAATTTATGATACCCGTTTATTGTTATTTATCTCTTTTAAAATAATTCTAAATTAATTTTTTAATAAAATATGGGAGCCGAAAACTAAATATTTTGTCACTTGAAAAAAATTTTCTAATTTATTGTGTTTGATCTTGTCTAATCGGTGGCGACACACTACTTAGGTAAAACAAGAAATCTCTTGAAAAAAAATGCTTTTTTTTGGTTTTTTTTAGTTTATGATTCGAACATAAAATCAATTTTGGGATAAAAATTACGAGTCTGGCAACAACTCCAACTCTCGACGACTACTTGTTTCTTGATAATTACTTTTGTTGTTGTTGTTGTTTAATTAATGCCGTCTACCAATTGTATCTAGTGCATTTTAAATGAGCAAGGGCTCGATTGGCCAAATCGATTTCGATCGATCATGTTTTCAATCGTTCCAGCTCGAATTAAATAAACAAACATGCTTGTTTTATTTATCCGAAAATTGAGACTTATCTTAAATAGGAGATTTATTTTCGAATTAATCATCAATTTTTGTGTCTTTTATTTATATTTGCCTACAGACCTGGCCATTTATTGCCTAAGCTTTTGTTTAAACAAACTGGGGTTAGAGCGCTATGTATGTGAGCGAGTGTGTGTGTTTTTGTGTGCCGGCTAATGACTTATTATGCAATTAATGGCTCGATTTATGTCAGGCTTTTTCCGACTCATAATCAATATTACATGATCCACCAACAACTTATAACTCATTTTTTTACCTCTTACAGAAAATTTAATTTTTAATAAAATTTTTTTTCTTCAATTTATCGCCTATTAATTAAAAATTTTAATTTTTAAATTTTTTTCTAGCTTCAATTGAAAAATTAATTTTTTTGTAATTTATGAAACTCGAAAATAAACAAATCTTTATCACTAAAAGAGAATTGAATTATTTTTTATCAAAAAAATTTTTTTACCTCAAATATTAGTAAATTTTTTTTATTTATGGGACACAAACTCTCAATTTTTATCACTTAAAGAGAATTTTCTTATTTTAAATTTAAATCTAAAATAATGAATTTTTTTAGTTTCACTTCTAAATTTAATTTTTTTATTTTATGGGTCCCAAAAAACTCAATTTTTTATTTATTACTGATGCAAAATTTAATTAAAAGTAATGAATTTTTTCACCTCAATTTTTTATTAAATATTTGCAGTTTTATGGAACCCAAATTCTTAATTAAAATTAAATTTTTATGTGAAGATTTTTCTTTAAATTTAATCATTAATTAATTATTTTGTTTTCTGAAACTTAAAAACTCATTTTAGGTATCACTTAACGAAAATTTTATAAATTTAATTTTAATTTTTAAAAAATGACTTTTTTACTCTAATTGTGACTTTCTGCTTTATTCACTTAGCACAACGAAGGACTTTGATCCATTCTGAGATACCTGAAGTGAGCTACAAATTATATAATAAATTATATTGAGAAACAATTTTTACTGTTTTTTTTTAAATTTTATAATAATTCAATTTTCATTTTCTACTTGTAATTAACATAAATCTTTTTAATATAAATTGAAATAAAGAAAAAAAAAATTTAACATAAAAATCGAAAATTTTTTTATCCTAGATTATTTAATTATGAAAACAAAATCCAATTAGATTAAATAATTTAATATTTATTTGATTAATATAACGATTTAAAGAAAAATAATATTATATTTTATTTTAGTTTTAAAAAAATATGCTGCAAATTATTTTTTGATATGTAATTAATTATTATTATTTAAAAGTTCTGTTCAGATCTTTTATTGAAAGAATATTTTGCACATAATTGTCAATGTGAATTTTTAAATAAATAATAAATAAAATTAAACCAAATTAATTCTTGTCAATTGCATATTTTATCATTATTTTTTTTTCTTTTACAAAAGTTTAAATTTACCTCAGGGTTCGTTCGAATGACTTACGCTATCTATGAAACCTTTCGATTCTTAAAGATAACTATTTTATAAAATTCATGTCATAAGATAAGCAAATTTCAAATAGCTTTAAACTTCAATGTCCCAGAATTATTAACTCGAAAATTGAAAGTCAAATTTTGAAAAATATTGATAAACTCTTTTATTTTCTTAAAAAATCTCATATTAAATGATGCCTTGATAATTTAATTTTCTATAGAAAAATGAATTTTAAAATGAATTTTAAAATACTTCCGATGTTTGGATAGAAAAAACAAAATAATGAATATAAAGTGACATTGTATTATGATTTAATAAAAACAAATATAAAATTTATTAAATATTATTAACAAAAGATTTGAATTTAAATACTTGTCTTTTTTCTTTTAAGTCAATATTTTAAATCAAGTTTTGTTAATAATTCTAGAAAAATTTTTTAATACCTTTTTTACTTTTTTTATTGTATTGGCTTAGTAGGATTTTTTCAAAAAAAATAAAAATAATGGAATAAAACTAATCATTATATTTATCTTTGATTGTTGAAATTTATTAGGCATTTTTTAATAATTTATGTAGTTGCTTCTAGACATCCAAAACAGTCAGAGTTTCAGCTTGCATAAAATTTTTTAAACGAAACGACCATTGGTCCATATTTAGTCTAAAGTCTAATCAAAATTTTCTCATTTTACCCATCCAATTGAAAATTAAGACATAAATATAATTTAATAAATATAAAGTCTTTAATTTATGTTCTCGTTTTTGTTTAATTTTATTTGCTTTTTTATAATAAAAAAATCTATGCGGTTAAAAAGAAATTTCACTCGGATCCAAGAAAGCCACGTTCCAGAACAACCCTGATATAAAAAAAATTATTTTTACAATCAAGATAAATGGATTACCACACGGCATATCTTGCCAAACATCAAGATATTTAAAAATAGCTAAAGATTATACTCAAGCAAAAAATGCCGAAAACATTGTTTTTCATGCTCTCAGGACAAAAAATTTAAAATACTCAAAAACCAGATGAGAAAATTTATTGACAGAATTAAAATACTCATTTTAAAAATGTAAATTTTTCTGTGTGAAATAAAACACTCATTGGCAATTTCTTCTTAAAAACAAGACCAACATAAGTCACATCAACTAATTAACTTTTATCGGATTCAGATTTAAGAAATTGCCAGAAACTATTATAAAAAAATGCATAAATAAATTTGTAAACTTAATGTTTATTTAAATAAAAATAAAAAGCAAGCCAATTTCTCAACTTTCTTTAATAGACCAACTGACCACAGTATTTAATACCAACTAAAACAACAAGTTCCATGGCTTAAATAACCCATTTTCATTTTTTTTCTAGTCACGTGACTTTAAAACGATTCAGAAAGAAGTCTTTAAAAAAATAAAAATAAACAAAAATAAATATCAATAGATTGAAATTAAAGTTCCTTCAAAATTATCCGTATCAGTTCTGAAAAGACTATAAAATTATGTTGTTCAACCATTAAATACAACGACGTCAATTAAAAATCATAAAAGTATTTTTTGTTATTGAAAAAAAATGAAAAATTATAAAAAGTTAAGAAAAAGTAAAGTAATAATTTTAATACAAAAATAATTTATAGAAAAAAGTCGGTATTTCTATTTTTGAAGCTACAACGACAAATGAGTTAGTACAATAAAACACTAAAAATTTATTATCCTACATTAATGATATTCAATTAACTTCCCAAAATGATGAAAAGAAGTCTAAAGTCATATAAGAGTAAAAAAAACACATTTTAAAAAAAAATAAAAATAAATTTTTTTCGAATCGAATCTATTTTTAAATAAAAATTCATTTTGAAAAATAAATCTGGTAATTTAACAATAAAAAAAATTGAAAAAACAAAAATAAAAAAAAACATTAGAAATAAATTTCTTGATCAAATAAAATTATTCAAATTAATTGCTCGATTGCCATTTATCTGAAATTGGAAAATATTTCATAAACGTTATAAATTAAAGTTTTTCTATTCACTTTTATTTTTTTAATGTTTAATTTAGTTTAATTACTTACATTTAGGAAAATATATTACTAAAAAGTAATAATTTATCTCGAGAAATTATTAAGCTTGATTCTTCTTAAAATTTGAGCAGTGATTAATAATTTTAAATTGATTATTCTATTCTAAAAATTTTTGTCATCATATCAAATAAATAAACTAATCGTTGAATATTTTTTTTCCATGAGATAAAAAAGCTGCAACAACGAAAGATTAAAACAAGGATCAAAAATTTTTCTAAAAGGTTAAAAAAAATAAAAATTAAATTTTCATACTTTATCAATTATTAAATAAATCTGTCAGAAATTATTTTAATTATTTTATGAATGCCGTAATCATTTTATTTAAAATTCATAGAAACATTATATCTAAAAATTCAAAAATAATTAAATAATTAAAACTTAATTTTAAAAAAGAACATTTTAAAAATTACAAATCTTTCTTGTGGTGCACTTATCGGACAAAATTTCAAATCTAAAAATATGATCATTTATCTCTTTATAAATATTTAAAAAAATTGATATAAATTTCAAGTATCCTTTTTTTAATAATGATAGCTCATAATGGTGAAATTTGATAAATTTCTGTGGGATGTTGATTTGAAAAAAATGTGCTAAACAAAATACATTATCCAAAATTTATAAACTAAATTCTTTGTTAAATCAATAGCGGAAATAAAAGTAAACATATTGCTTGATTTAACAAAATTTATAGAACATTTTTGTCATATGTGGCGCGAAAAATTTCCATATTGAGCTACTGTGATCTTATCGGCAAATGGATAAAATTTATTTCAACATTTTCAAATGAAAAATGTTAGGTGTTATTATACTTTATTTTGAGATAATTTATTTACTAATACTTACAAATAATACAAAATTAAATTCAGTTACCTATGTGTTTTTTTTTTGAATAATCAAGTTTTATGGCTTCAACAATGTCAGATGAATCTTTGTCACTCACTTGTTTCAAGGTAAACTATACTTTACGTTGATTTATTATTAAATCAAATTTTGACTCTTATCTGTATAATTAATTAGATTGAAATTTTAGGTTAATGAAGAAATATAAAAACAAATTTGACAAGTGATTTTATGTTTTATGTATTTACCTTTTTAAGAATTTATTACTCTTTGATCTTTGATCGACCGAGCAGGAAATAAATATTAATTTATTAAATCTCATTTTACATTAAACTTTAAAAATAATCGTGTAAACAAAATTAAAATATGACATTTAGAATTAACTTTTGTTTATTATCTTCCGTTTAAAATGATAAGTTAAGGATTTTTGTGAGAAAAGGCGGCGATTAGTTCCTGTCTCAATTTTTAAATGTTTTAGAAGAAAAGAAACTTTTATTTATTTTTTAAATAAACAAACATTGATTCAAAGACAAAGTAATTATAATTTAAGATTAATGATCAGTCAAAATAAGCAAATAAAAGCTTTTTAGAATGATATCAATCACAATCGGATGAAAAAAATATTGATCTTATCTTTTAAAAAAATTTAATTGAGTATAAATAGATAATTAATTAGTTTAAAAGACAATGACTTGAGGAAGGCAAATTTTAAGACACAAGGTCTTCATAGTACCATTAATTGGCCATCACCAAGTAATATATAAAATACATGGATACCAAATTTATCAATTATTTTGTTTTAAAATTTTTTGATTCAATTTAAAAAATGGATTCACAAGATACAAATTTTGCTAACCCAATGGTCGAATTACTAGGTAAAAATTAATTTTTCCTTTTTTTTTTTTACTAATTTATTTTAAGAAAATCAAGATTTCATTAATGATGAAGAGAAATCAGATAGTGATCTTGAAATAAATAAAAGAGTGAGTAAAAAAAAATTTTTATTAAAAAAAATATTTTTTTAAGAACATTTTAATTTTTTCGGACAAAAAAAAGTTAGTAGAAAAGTCAAAAAATAAGCTAGGCTACTGCAATACTGATATTGAAGTTGAATTCAGCATTAAAAACAAAGATGAGTCAAGAAACATGGCTAATTTTTTTCTTTATGGCGACAAAGATAATGTCAAATTTAGGAGCAAAGTATTACCCAATGTACAGATTGAAGTTAATAGAGCCTTTAGATCAGATAGTAATGTAAATGAAGATACTGATGTTAAAATGAATATTTATGAGCAAACGATAATTACCGGCTCGAAGAATAATAAAGATGAAGAAAGATTTATATGCTCAAAAAAACTTTTTACTGGAATCAACCAACCTTCACAGCATTCTGAATTCTATGAACCAGAAGTGAATAAAATCAGTTTTTCGCTTTTTAATCTTGAATCAGTTACAAAATAAATTATAATTAATTTTTTTACTTTAGCTTAAATAATTTTAAATATTGGATAATAAGGGCTAAGTAAATTTTATATTTATTATAATATTAATTGATGTCTAAAAACGAAAAAAGAATAAACGAAAAATCTTTATTCAAATGATAAATTCTTGCAAACAAAAATAAAAAAAAACTATTGAAATTATCAGATGTATAAGTTTTTTGGTTTACTCAATTTTAAAAAATTGACAAAAAAAAATTTAACTATAAAATGTCTATTATCTAATGTCTATCACCAGCAGTATTTTATACCCATTTTTTATATATTTAAATTTTAAATCAGATTTAAATTTTTTTAATAAACTAAATTTTTAAATTAGTGAAATGTCAGACATTTAAAAACATAGTTTTTTTAGTTAATTTTAAAAAATTAAAATAATTCTGAAAAAAGGGGTGCTCAACAGCCTATTATGACAAAAGTCTGTTAATTAACATTGAAAATTCTTTTTGTTTTTTACAAGAATCTTTTTGAATTGATCAAAAACCTAGGAAATTTATCAAAATTTATAAAATTAATTTTATAGATTTGTATGATTTTATAGAAAAGCTTTAAAGAAAGCATCGGCATGTTAACAGGGTTCCGTTTAACAACACTGTGCTAAAACCTTATTTTTTCCTAAATTTTTTATTTTTTTTCGGCTTAACTTTAGAACAAAATATCAAAATAATTTGCTCTATATTAAACCAAATCTTTATTAAGCATTATAAAGTAGTGTTGGTGACCGTGACCCTGATCACCTTAGCATACAGTCCAAATAAAACGGGTGTTCTAAGAACCTGTCAATTAGAAAAAATATAAATTAATGAATTTTAAAAAAAATTTATATTTTTTAGGAGTTTAAAAAAAAAAATTGGTTTTTTAAGGTATAATGGTATCTCTATATTTCTTCGGATATTTTTGTAATTTTTTTGAAAATTTCAATTGAAAAAGCAAAAAGCTTAAAAAAATTAAATAAAATCATAAGAAATTTTTTAATTTACAATTCTTAGAGAACATTTTGTAAAAATTAATTATTTTCTGAGTTTAAATTTAAAAAATATTAAGAATAAACATATCTCATACAATGGCTTATTAGTTTGGCCACTTTAAAAAGATCAATTTTTTAGATGCTAATTAAATTTAAATTTTGGCAAAAAATTTTTAATTTTTTTTGTCTTTTATCTGTTACAATTGGAATTATATGTGAAATTACCAAAATGAATGTGAAATTTTGCTTTAATTACCTTTTTTTGGTTCAATTCAATACCTTCAAAAAAAAATGCTAAATATTTTTATTTTTAGTTTAGATTTAGAGTGGTTTAATAGATTAAAAATTAATTTTTAAAATTTTTTATTTTACAAATTTTACAATAGACAAAATTTTTAGACAATTTTTATTGACAAAAAATAATTAAAAATCATATTAATTTCTATTGCGAGAGTATGGTGCATTAAAATTTGAGCCTCTGTTTTGGTTACGTCCTCTTTGGTAGTTTCTATTTCTGTCATCGTAATAGTCGGCATCATCATATGAATCGTTTTCATTGTAAGAGTCCCGCATATTTCGCCTATTATCACGAAAATCATCGTATTCATCCTCATAGTCGTCATCATTGTCCTCATAGTTGAATTTATTATTTCTATTCTTCCAGTTACGTTCATCGTATTCGGTGTCAAAGTCTTGACTTAGCTTTCGCTTGAAGCCCGAATTTCCGGCAGGCTCACAATTAAGAGCGAGCAAGCTGGGCGGTCTTGAGCTAGGTCCGTTTAGAAGTGGTTGTGACATCAAACTCATTGGCTGATTTGAGTTGGACTGCGAAACTGGTTTGTTTGATTGCCAAGCTTTTTCGAATTCTTTTGGAATTGGTTTTGAATACGGCGCTTTTTTTCGCTTCTCGTCTTCATCTGGATCAAACAACGGCGCATTTCGTTGTGCTTGTTTACTTGTGGGTGAAAACAAATTATTGTCCTGAGACGATTCTTCTTTAAAGTCCTCATTCAACATATCCAACATGCCTGGCTCAAAGCCCAGACCGGGCAACAGTATCGAGCCATCCTTCTGCTTTTCTATCTCTGGCAATTCATGGTTTTTGAATATGGTTCCAGTAGAACGCTCCATTTTGGGTGTCATGGTGTCGTCAACTTTGTCTACAAACGTATCACCTGGTCTGTTACGGGTCCAAAATCGCGTACTACGATCATTCGATCCAGAGACCAACATGTGTCCTAATGGATGCCAAGACAAATCCCAAATCATGCCATCGTGAGCCTCTTCCATATTTCCGATCTCTTTCTCAACCCTAAATTCACAAATATTTACTTACTATCAATTAGTAACTAATAATTATTAATATACTGCTATCATAATAATTAATAATTTAATAAAATATAATAAAGAGTTTTACCCCACAAGCCAATAAAATATAGATCCATCGGCTCCCCCGCTGGCAAACACTTTTTCATAAACTGGATGCCAAGCTACCGCTATTTGAGAAAAATTTAATATTAAATTATTTTTAATTATTTAAAGTTTTGCTACAATATTTTGCTCTAATAATTAATTAAAAATTTTTTAGGGTAAAAAATGCAGTGAAGTTGATCAGCCTCAATTATTTTTAGCTTTTTTGATATTCATCAAATTTAACTGCAATTTGCGTGAATTTACGGAAAATTGCGTAAAATTTCTTACCCTAAAAAATTTTAAACTAATTTTTAGAACATTCAAAATTTTTGACTAAAATGGTTATATATTCAGAAAATTAAAAACAAATCAAAATTTTTAGAATATTTAGAATTATAAGAATTTTTATTTTTTTAAATAAACTATCAAAAAAAATAAATATAACTTGAATTAATTTTTGAAAATTTAATAATTAATCTTATCGAGAAAAGCGGCACCATTTAAAATAAATATTTTTTTTTCATTAATATTTCTAATATAACAAATTTTTAAGGTAAATTTTATGAACAAATATTTTAATTGCAGATCGAGAATTTAAGAAAATGTTTATTGATCATAAAATTAACCATCAAAAATATATGATATGCTAAATAATATGACCAGTGGGTCACAAAATCGACTAGTCCTGAAGATACTTTAGAAAATTTCAATACATTCCAATAAATTTAATAAAACCAATTTTTCCAAAGCAATTTTAAAATTGGTAAATTTTGGTATTATAATAGTAACTAAAAACGTTAAAATTTCAAAGAAAAACTTAACATTTTATTTATTATTATACTTTAAATAGATTTATTTTATCGTATTTTGGTCGTTTTTAAAACAATCAGAAGCTTTTCCAAGAATGTTTTAAAGTTCAATTTTCAGGACTAATTTTGACAGTTCTTCTAAATTTTAGTATTGATATTATAGAATATTCTAGAAATGTTTCTGAAAATTTCCTAAAAATTTCTTTAGTTTTAAAAAAACTATAATCGAAAAAATTCCTTGTAAAATTTTAAATTTAAGATTTTTCTTTCAAAATTAGCCTAAATTTATAAAAAATGATGTAATATATTATAAAAAGTAAAAATTCCAAAAAATGCTTGCTTCTGTAGAATTTTTATGCATTTTAATTTTTGGAATTTTTTGGTCTGAATTTAGAAAAAATTTGTGAGAAACATAAAATTGTAGCATTACTGTAAATATTAGGAATTTAATTTAACAATTAAAATATTAATTACTGCATGCATCTTTTTTGTGTCCCCTAAAACTTTGTACCTCTTCTTTCATGTTGCGGATATCGAACAGTTTGCACAAATGATCTCTAGACGAGCTAATCAGCCAGTTTCCATTAAATTGATTCCATTTAAGATCTGTGCACGTGTTTTTATGAGCATGAATAGTTGTAATTTTTTTACCACCTTTGACATCCCAGAGAATTATCGGCTGCTGTGAATCTTTGCTGCCCGACACAATGAGCGCCTTGTGCGGGTGCCAATCGACACATTTTACATCTGAGCCGTGTCCCTGCAAAACAGTCTCTTCCCTAGAAGTCACAAAATCGAATATTCTTACAGTCCTGTCATCCGAACAGGAAGTAAATTTTTGATCAGTCGGAGAAAAACTTAAATAACTGAGTTAGACCTAATATTCAACTTTCTAATTTGATTCGATTTTTTTCGCTCACTTAGGATCAAATAAAAGAAAATAATTGAGATTAAAAATTTTATTCAAAAAAATTGATACCCTGACCCCGCACGGTCTTTGGTATTCGATTTTTATTAACCAAAAAAAAAGTCGAATCAATTAGATCAAGTAAAATGTTCGAAAATAAAATACCTTAAGCCGCGAATGGCCTCTAAGTGTCCCTGAAACATTTTAACATTGTTCATGTTTGCTTGCCAGTATTTCACATAGCCCATGTCATCACCAGTCATCATCCATTGTTCATTGTGGCTCCAAATCATTGATCTAACTGAACTATTGTGCGCCTGTAAAATTGTTTCAAAGTTAAATGTCAGACCATTCCACAGGGTGAACTCTCCGCGCGACGCCCCTGTGATCAGTCTTCTTCCATCCGGTGTCCAGCACACACAAAACACAGGCCGCGGATCTTTGTTCAAGGCTGCTCGAATAAACTTACTCATCACACAGCTGACCGGGTTGTCCATGGCATGGTGTGGCAAAGTCATCAGTTGGGTGTATAAAATGTCCGACTGCAGGGATCTGTCGTCCAGGTTGTTGCTTTTCCAAATGCGGTCTTCCAAGTACTTGACTACCGATGGATTATGATCAACTGTTTTTCTGGCTACTGTCTTTCGAAGCATTTTGCCATCGAAGCCAATGTCTATTGGATTTATCATCATGGGGTTTACTTGAGCTTGCATATTAGCCGAAATGCCTAGCTGTGCTGGCATTTGGCCTGTTGGTGCCGCAACTGGAAGTGGTGCATTTACTGTGGGAGGCATCATGGGCATGCGCATCTGTGGTCTGTATCCTACTTGCATTTTTAAGTCAAAACTTTAAAAAAAAATAATTTTTTTTTTGAAATTTTTTATGCGTTTTTTTTTATATAAATGAATTAATTGTGAAAATTCAAGTTTGTTTGCAATTTGCACGAGTGCAATTATTTTTTTTTAGTCAAACAGGAATTTATGATCATTATCTGACATGTAAAAATGTAAAAAAAATAGAATTGGGATAGTACATATTTTTTTCAATATTTTAAATTTCAATTAAATTGAACAATTAAACAAATTTAATTAAAAAAATTTTTTTTTTTTAAATATTCGATTAAAATTATAGTTAATTAACCCTTTTTAATTGAAAAATATTTTTTTTTATAAAAAATTTTGTATATTTAATATTAATTAATTAAAATTTGGTTTAGAAGCAAAAATAAAGTAAAGTTACTAATGAGTATGGAGCAAATAAGACTTCAGCGTGTCTTGAGAATAATTTTAATAAAATAATTTACAATTTTTGTTAATATTTCTAAATTTTCGAATTTCTTTTCTTTTTTGCTAAGATGCTATCCATAGCCAAGTAAATAGTGAGCAAGGTGAAAAAGAGAACGGGCTTTTTTAAAAAATTTTCTTAAGATTCGGAGCTAAATTGGCAATAGTCGGTGGCGCAGTGTACGTCACTGTAAACAACAGTGTTTGGGACAAAAGCGAGTATGCTAATAAAGCTATTGGTAAAGTAAAAGAAGCCTTGCCAGAGACAACAGAATTGTTGAAAGATGTAAAATAAATTGCATTATTTTAGAAAAAAATAATTTTTTAATTTTAGCTGCCATCAAAGAGTTCACTTGCAGATAAATGGAATCACGGAGTTGAGCGCGTTTTTGACAGCTTGGCAAATACTTCGCCAAATTATGAATGTATCAAGAACAAAGTTAATGATTTAATATCTACTAATCAATCAAACAAATCTTAAATGTCATTAAACGCTAAAATAAATTAATTAGTTTAAATTTTTTAATCTTTATAGTAAAAATTAAAAAAGATATATTTTTATCTTTTAAAAGAATAAAAAAATCCATTGACAAAATTAGCTTCAGAAATTTTTTCTAAATAAATAGACTAAAATGTCCTCTTAGTGCTGTTAAAAGTATTTTTTCTTTAAGTATAAACTCTCGGTCTAAAATAATTATATTAATAAATATTATTGATACTAAAAATCGAGCTTTACCACTAATTGAATAAACTGAACATTCAGACTGAAATAAGTATAAAAATGGAAATCTTATTGAACCAGGAGCAAAACCAATTCTGAATTTGTTTCCTCATGATTAAGTAATAGCTGTTTGATCAAAAGATCAAGTTTAAATTTTTCTGCATTTAACAGTTCAATATTAAATAATTTCAATCTGATTTTTACAGTTTCTAAATTTTCTTAGGGTTAATTTTTTTGAAATAATTTTATAAAATGTATTGAATTTTTTTTCAAATTTTAAATAAATTGTATTCAAAATATTTTGCAGTATTTTTATTGTGGAAAAAAGGCAATATCCAAATCCTTTAAATACCAACTCAATACTAAATGAAATTTTAACCAACATATAATATCGATTCTTAAGTCCATTAAAAATTTTGTTTATAATTTTGTCGGATATTATTTTCGATGATAGATAGTTAAATGCTTTATTAAAAAGTTGATTGTTTCATTGTGTTCTGAACAACGATTTTAATAAATTAAGTTGATTTTTCTATCTATTAAACATCTAAAGTCTAATAAAAGAACTGTGTTAACTATTAAAATTTTATCTTTTTTTGTCTGAACTTCTGACTTGAATTAATAAAATAATAATTAAAGGTTAATTCAATGTTTTCTTTAATAATAATCACATCTTTTTTCGAAAAAAAATCAATTTACAAATTTTTTGTAACTTTCTTTAGTTTTTTTCAAATAAAAATTTTAAAAATATATTATTTTTATCCGTAGAAGTTCGATAAAAAAACTAATCGTCCTGATCCCAGTTTTAACCAATTTAATCGAAAGTAAAAGAGCCAGGACTCGATGGAAAGAAAGAAAAAAAAATTATTTCAACTAAATTTATTAATCTTTAAATTTGAATGCCATTTGAAACTTTTAAATTAATTTTATGATTTTTGAATGTTCCATCCCAACTACAAGTCACATAACCAAGCTCATCATCAGGATTCCAATCCAAATCAGTCACATAATCGTCATGTTTAAAAGAATATCTAAATTAAAATAAAAAATTTTTTTTTTTTGTAATAAAAAAAAATTTTACATTAATTTTAAAGCTTTGTCATTCGGGGACGGAAACTGACAAACTTTACTGGTACAATCATCTGATGCAGTTGATATCAACTTCAAATTGTTTAACTTAACTTGACGAATTTGGCGCTCATGGACCCTATGAACAATTCCAAGCGACATGTTTCTAAGATCAAAAAATCCAACATGACCATTCACGAAACCAAGTACAATTGAATTTGAATCATTAGTTGACCATGCTGAGCAAGTTGGATAACTATTCAATCCATGTTTCAGATTAAATCCAGGCTTAGATTTGCGCATGTCCCAGAAAACAGCTTTGCCGTCTTCGGATGTCGAAATCAGGCAGTTTGTGTCCAGTGGGTTCAATGAAACAGATGTTATTGAAAAATCATGACCACGAAATGTTCTTACACTCAACGCTTCATTCAAGTCCCAAATTTTTATTCGGCAATCAGAAGAACCTGACACAGCTGTTTCGGAATCAAATTTTCTGTCTATACAAGTAACTAGACCATCATGTTCTTCCTTGCTCATTAGTGGATCAAAATTTTTATTCCATTTTACCAGTTCAAGCTTTCCGCAATCAGTGCCGATCAAAAATGAGTCGTTGGTGAGCCACCGAGCTGCGCACACACCGGATTTTACCTTTTTATAGGACTCACACTTGCTTAATATTGTGCTGGTCTCAACTTTTGTCAACTCTTGTTTGTCAATGACAACATATGATCCGCTCCAGTCTTGAAATGTCAAATAACTCGACGAAATCAGCAGATCTCCATCTAAAAGACGAATTTAAAAAAAAATAATAATTAAAAAAAAATATATACTTTTATTGTATTCTACACTTCCCAAAAAATCTTTCATTTTTTTTTTAAAATAAATTCAAATTATTTTTAAACATATACTTTAGTTTAGAAATTATGAAAAAAATTTTTTTTTTAGGTCTAAATGAGATTTTTTTAGCATTTTTGTGTTTAATTGGAGATTACTTTGTTTTTAAAAATGATTTTCTGGTGCGCAAAAGTTCGACACTGACGGGTCTGAGTGAGCGTTTGGTACGCGCATTAATGGACAATTCAATACACGGCATGATTGGATGTGGTTCGTGGCTGGTGGTTACTTGTCCAAATTTAAGCCGGGAATTGGCTTTAAGCGCTTTTATTTCGTCAATAATCGATGTTGATCATTTTATATCGGCTAGGTCTTTTCGCGTCCAAGACGCTGTATCCCTAGTGCAAAGACCTTTCCTGCACAACAGTCTTTTGATGATTGTGATCAATTTTGGACTATATTTAATTAATAAAAAAATTTCAGTTTTATTTTTTATTTCGTGGTTTAGTCATCATGTAAGGGATGCTAATAGACGTGGTATGTGGTTTGGTCCTTTTTATACCACAGCACCGCTTCATGATGGTGTCTACCATGCTTTTATTTTAATAACACCACTAATTGTTAGATATGTGTATCATTCGGGTTATGTACAAAATGATCAAAATTATTTTAATTTTATCTTTAAATATTTTGATTCAGTCAATAGTCAAGAACAAATTCAATTAGTTTAATAAACAAGCTTGAGCTATATGGTTTTTATTTTTGATAAAATTTTGATTTTAAAATGTTAATAAAATTTATTAAATTTTTTTAAACTTTAATAATAATAAAAAGTAAATGGCTAGTTAGTTCTATGACTCAAAAATTATAAATATATTTTTGAAAGTGTATTTTTTTACATAAACGAAAGGTAAAAATTAATTTTTTAGTTTAAATGCTGAAAACAGTACACATGGTCGAGTAACCAGCTAAAATTTTAGGCAACATTATTAATTGGGAAAATTTAATACTTTCTGTCAAAGTTTGAAAAAAAAATAATGTTTTAAAAATTTTTTTAAATATAGGAATTTTATTTAAAGAAAAAATAATTTTTATCAAAATAATTAATTTCATAGTTCCGGCTTAAAAGCAAACTGACATTTTTTTGACTTAATTTGCGACTGCCGATACATCTATTTGATGCTTTTAATTTTTGTTTAAAACTTGTTGAAAAATTTTATTTACAATTATGTCAAGTCTAAATTGTAAAAGTTTTTTGGTACTCGGGACAAATCTAGCTGTTGTTCTCCTTTCAAAATAGATTCATTCAATGGCATTGGTATATATTTTTTTAGAATGAGATCATTTTTAATCAATATTTTAGTTAAAAAATAAATATATTAAAAAGAATACAAGTATTTACAGAGTTGTTTAAAAGTCCAAAATTAAAGTCCAAGTCTTTAAAATAAAAGTCCAAGTCCGGACTTTAAATTTTTGTTTTAATTTTTCAAAAGTCCAAGACTACAGACAAATTACAGAAAAATTTGCCGGCAATTCTGAAATTTTTAATAATTTTTTTTTAAGGTTTTTAATTCTAAAATATACAAAAAATTTTCAAAGTTAATAGTTTTCATATATTTTTTGGACCCTCAAAAAATATTTTATTTTTAAAAAACATTAATGACATAGGTAATTCTGTTTTTAATTCCAAACTCTTAATTCCTATAATAAATAATAATTTTTTGAACCATGTCTCGATGGAAAGCTCTTGAACTTCTTAGTAATGCGGGTGATACCTAATCAGAAGTCTCTGATGATAATTATAATGACTATGAGGAAAATGATAACTCATTTATTTTTAGATTAAGTATATTTTCTAAAATATTTTGAGTAATAATGGTAATTTATGCAACCTTAAAAGCATATTATATTAAAGGGGTTTTTATGACCCCTTTAGTACTTAAAGTACAAAAAAAATTCCGGGATTTGAGTTGTAAATCAAAAAAGTTATTTTAAATGCATCTAGCATTTTTATTAAGTAAATTTAATTTATTGATAAAAAATTAATTTGAGTTACAAAAAGAATTTTGGGCCTTTAACTGACTTGTAGCATAGCTTATTGGACCAACATCCTCCTAAAATTTAATATTTTCCTTAGATTTTGGAATCAAAAAGATTGTTAACTTGATATTTACAATTTATTTTGCTTGGCGGGTCCAAGGGATTTAATTCTGCAATGAAATAAAGATGTTTTCAAATAAAAATTGATTAATTAAAAATTATTTTTTAATTTAGATTTGATGGAAAAAAATTCAAAAATGATAAAATTGATTAAGAAAAATGTACAAGTGTACCAAAAGGGTTCGAAAATCCCTTCGCCTTTTAAGTCTAAAAGCGTTTATTATATCCATTATTTTCTTTATGAATTTTTTTCATAGCCTTCACATCTTAATGTTAATTTTAAATTTTTTAAAAAATATCGTATAAAAATCAATTTTAAGATCGATTAGAAAAAAACAAATTTTTTATGCATTTAAAATATTCAATACTATAAAAACAAAGCGCTTATTTGGTCATTTAATTTGAAATTTGTGCTAATTAAGCTTTGATCACATGATCATGATCATAAACTTCTAGTTCCCATTTAAAAAAATATATTATAATAAAAATTTTATTAAAAATCAGGTATAACTTCCAATCGTTTGCTGGTTTGTTTACTTTGGCAAGAAACATTTTTGTCCGAACAACAAGATTGATTATTGTTCTGGCCTCGCTCACAACACGACTCTTCATTGAGTGACATTTGACTTGATGTCAGGCTCAAATTGTTCATGCTAGAATTGAGTGAATAGGAAGGACTTAGATTGTAAATTTTCCTCAAACGCTGAGTTTTTCCAATGCCAAGTTTAGGCAGACCTCTGTTCAAGCCTTCGAGCAAATTGCACGCTTTGCACAAATTCATGCTAGATATGTAACCACATCTCTCACATATACCTTGGACAGGCAGCTTGGCATCTTTCTTTACAGCCAATTTCTCACCTGAATGAATTATGTCAATTATGCTCCTAGGTCTAATCGCCTCCAAGTCTTTGATGAACGCCCTGGCATAGCCTCGGTACGCGTTCGGCGAATAGACACATTCGGTAGAAAAATAGTCCAGCTTTTTAAAGTAGGCATACATTACTATCTCTTTTTCATAGGTGTACTTGAATGGCTTGCATCTGGGTATAGCGCCTTCATTTCCGGTAGTGATTGAAGTGCATCTCTGCAAGCGGCCAATGTCTCCTCTCAGAATGTTCATGAGAACTGTCTCTGCTAAGTCGTCAGCATTGTGACCTGTTACAATTTTGTTTACACCAAGCAAGAGTCCGCCACGGTCCAAAGCTTGACGCCGAAAGACTCCACAAAATGTGCAGTTGTTTTTGCGGCCCACTTTTTTCACTATTTCGTCCATAGTCCAGCCGTAAAGTTCGTCATAGGTGACCACTTTAAGCGGTAGGTTATACTCAACCTGGTTTCGTTTGACACTTTCCAAAGAGTCATCTCGGTAGCCGGTGATTCCCTCGTCTACCGAAATTAGGATCAGCTCGAGACCGTAGTTGTGCCGCTCATTAAGGGTCTTTAGGACATATGCTAGCACTGTGGAGTCCTTGCCACCGCTGGCTCCGATTCCTATTTTTTCACCAGGCTTAAAAATGGAAGAATCCGTGATCGTTCTGTGAATTTCTTCTTCGAAGACAAAAAAAAAGCATTCCTTGCACATGGCATCGCCTGTTTTCGGCCGTTTCAGTATGGCCTTGTTCTTTTCACATCTTATGCAATTAATCGGCATGGTTAATTAAATTAAAACACAAATAAATAATTTTTTATTAAAAAATATACTCTAATTTTAAATAAAAATTAAAACAATTTCTAAACTAAACTTAATTAAACTCAGTTTAAATTTTTTTTGACTTATAATATTTTAATATAACTAATTTTGTAAATTCCCAACAAATTTAATAAAAAATAAACAAATTTATTCAACCAATAATAAATTTATTAAATCAAACAAAACATAATTAACAAAAAAAAAACAAAATATGTGTTTTCAGAAAAAAAAGATAAACCGAAATTTTTTTTGTTAACATTTACCAAAAAAATTAATTAATTAAGAAAAAAAGTAATTTATATAAAATCATTTTTTTTTGTGCAACCGTTCGGACAATAATAACCTTTTTTCTTTTTCATTAAAGCGTTGCATTTTACACATAATTTATTAGCAGTTTCAGTATTTTCTGAGAATTTCGCTTTCTTTGAAGGGATTTCTAACTTTTTATCACTTGTTTCATCGAATGATACTTGTATTAAATTTTCGGTCAATTGGACACGATTAGCTGGCTGATACTGTAAACAAGGTCTAGTTTTTTTTGGCCCCCTTTTTTGGCTTGTTATTCAATGGAATATCCATGTTAAAATTTACCATGTCTAAAAAAAATTAAATATTAGCAAATAGAAGAAAAATTAATAAAAAATAATTACTTATTCTATATAAGCAAGCGATCATATGACAACAATATAAATTTTTTAAGCAAAACCAGCAAGTGCATGTGCTAAGTTTCCAATTTTCTCTGTTTATTTCAATGATACGAACTGAATTAACAGAAGAAATCATTTCATCGAAATTTTTCCACGGTTTGATTTCTAGAATATTTAAGTAATGTTTGGCATAATCGCGTGAAAAACTTGAATTTTGTTCACTTTTAACTAAATAAACATCTTGCCAATTGTCCTTTATGTGTTGAAATGGTTTTGATTTTTTGTTCCAATCGTACGCATGTAAGAAATCGCTATTTTCGATGATAAGTTCTGTAAAAAATTCTTTTTGATTATTGTTCTCAATTGTAATTGTTTGGTTTGTTTTTCTACTTGTCCAAATTATTCGCTCTGATCGTATTTGAGACCAAAAACTTACTAATTTATCGCGACACTCATTTAAGAATTCTATCAAACCCAAACGAGTTTTGATAAAATCTTTAATTCTGGCATGGGTTGATTCCAAAGCGTTAGTTGTACTTGGTAAGCCCATACAGTATTCAGTTAATAAAAATATTATTCTTTTATCTTTTTTATTGAAGAATCAAACAATTTATCTTTATTTAATAAAAGTGTGAAGCCAATATAAAAAATGTTTTGTTTTATTCGATTAAGTTTATTTTTAGCTTTATTTGTTTAAAATAATATTAAATTTGTTGGGTTTTGTACAAAATTTGTTGGGTAAAATATTGAGAGCCTTTTTTTTTTGGAAATAATTTTGATTGAAGTGGAACAAATTTTGATTTTAAATTTAAGAGAGAATTTCATTCTGTTTGTTAAAAATGAGTTTTTTTTTAAATTATATTTATATTTATGATATTGTCTTTGACTAATAATGGGTCTTCTTTCACAAGATTTGTACCAGATTTTTCTTTGCATTTCGAAAAATAAACATTACTTCAATAACATTTATTTTATATTGTTGATATTTAAAATCTAAAAGCTCAAAAATCAAAAAATTCAAATCTTAATCTGAAAAATTTAAAGTTAAATAACTAAATTACGAAATGTTGAAAAAATTCAAAAAATTTTATTCAATTTGCCATAAAGCTTAATACTTTTGAAACCATTTATGCTTAATTGCTGGTTTTTAACTAATCCGAAATTCGACCCCTATGGTAGAATTTAAAAAAAATTTTATTAGACCTAATAAAAGTTTTTGGTCTTATTTACAGATTATTCTTAGATTAAACCAGCATTTCAGTGTAAAAAGGTTAATCTTTATTTAACTATAAAATTTATTAACAAAACTTAGCTGAAAAGAGTCAACATGTTTTTAATAAAGATTTTATTAAGAAACTCAGCAAAAAGTTAACAACAATAAATGATTAACATGGCTCATTAAATCTCAGCTTTTTAAAGAAAAATGATACTAGATTAATTATTAAATTATTATTTTGCACAAATTTAATGTAAATGTTTTATGGCCATTCTTTAATGCATTTTTTAAAAGATCGTCCAGAAATTTAATAAAGATTTCCGAATAGTTATTTAATTTTCTTTAATTGAATTTTGTGTTTTAAATATCTTTTTAAGAAAAAAAATAATAATGAAAACCTAGCATATTGCACAGTAGATTTTTATCAAAATATTTTTACAGAATTTTAGGTTTCAGTAGATTTTCAATATAAAATAGCATTATATCATTATAAAAAAATCATGGTTGATTAGATTTTAGTTAAAATTCAAAACAAAATAAATTAAAATAATTTCATTTAAAAAATATATTTTTAAATAAAAATTAAAACAATTTCTAAACTAAACTTAATTAAGATCAGTTTTAAACTGAAAACAACTATATGACATACTAAAATTAAGTTTTTTAATCAATCGATTTTAGTTATTTAGCTTTTGGTCAAATACATAGATGCTTGGGTTTAGAGTAAAAGTTGGTGGCATTTTCTTGATTGGTTGTGTCTTGCGTTTTGTCTTCAAGCACTCTTTTATTTGCTTTCGTATGCTGGCAAGTGTTCCATATTTGAAACTTGTTTCTGACTTTGAGGTCGATTTTGATCGACACGGCACCGCTGCAGGAGGATAGCCGACAAGTATGTTCATTTCTAAAAATAAAATAAAAAAAAATATAGCTCAAATGGTTTTTATATAGAGAAAAAAGTTTAATTGCGCTATCAAGTCTATGGTGCCTAGACCTAAATTAAGAAGTAATTATTAATTTTTAATTGCTCATAGTTCTCTTTTTTCTTTTTCCAATCATAAATTATTACCCAAGATAATTTAAAATTTCTTTCCAATTTTAAATTGTACAGATTATGTTATTTTTGTTTTATTTTTATATCCTTATAGGTTTTAAAGATTGTTAATCATAAACATTTTGCGGCTCCATCTCAGGTTGAGAATTTAACTGGAATGCTTTCTCGAAAATTTCCCATTTAAAATTATTAATTTGATAGATTCAAAAAAATGCTTTTTTCAGGTAAAAAATGTGTCTAGTTTACTTTAAATTTTATGTTCTACTTAACCATAAAACATATTAATTTTTTTTCAAGTTAACTAAGCTCAAGAATTCACAAATGTTCTCGAAACCTCCAGTTGAAGCTTCGACTTCTCTTTACCAAATTACTTTGAAAGGAATATTTAAACATGAAACATTTCCTACATAAAGTAAATCCATGTTATGTCTTTTTTTACAATATCTCTCAATCTTACCAATATCGTTCCATTTTTCGAAGTTTTGTCTGTGTTTATTTTTATCAGTTTCTTCATTATCAGAGTCTTCATCTGATTCACATTCAGCATTTGGTTGATTTGTTGTTTTTCTTGTATCTTCAAAAAAGTTATATTTAGCAAAGAGCAAAAGAAGTATCAAAAAGGCTCGTAAAAATCTCTTGGGCCTTTGAGTGTTTAACAAGATTTGAACAATTATGAAAAAAGGTCTTTTTCGTAAAAATTTCCATTTTTTCACTTTTCTTTTTTGAAAAAAGCGTTTGGAAAATTAATTATGAAAGCGTTTTTTTTTCTGAAATTTAATTTAATTTTATCATCGTCCCTAGAAACTCTGCATAAAATTTTATCTATTTGTCAAGTCTCTTTTTACCTTATTGATGGTCTTTGATTTAAATTAATTAAAACAAAATATCAAATTTTATAATAATTTGATAAACATGGATTTTTTAAGACGGATATTTAATCACTTTTTTATTTATTCTAAAAAATCGAATAATTTTTCAAGTATTAGAGAAACCTAAAATTTTACATTATTATTTTAAATAAATTCATTTTCACATAAAAAAAAGAATTTGAAATATATTAAAGGTGTATTTTGAATAACAATCAAGAATTCTAAATTTACTTGTGTGATTGAAAAATTGGTTTTTAAAAAAAAATGACTGTAAATCCTTGCTTACTCCCTCATTAGGTTCTGGGATAAAATAGATTGAGTAATAAGCGAAAATTTTAATATTTAAAAATTTTTTTTAAATATCAAAATTTGTCATAGACCATGGCTAATATCAAAAAGATGGTGGGTAGTTGAACCATAAATGAAATATAATTTTTTTTGCTAAAAATTTTATTTATTTACGCTTTTCTTCAAGAAAAAAAGATTTCCAAAAATTTTGAAAATTGAAGTTTCAGATCAAATTTTAAGATCAAAATGATCATTTGAAATTTTTTTACTTAATTAATCTAATTATTTTGATAATTTTTAAAAATGAAATACTAAACATTTCCAGAAATTTTTTTTCTAATGACGGTTCAAATTCAGTTTTAGTTAATTCAGAAATTAAAATTAATAACTTTTAAACTCATTCATTCAAACTAAAATAATTTTATTTTTCCACTTAAAAAAATTAAAAATTTTAAAACATTAAAATTTTTTGTCTTTAAAAGTTTTTTTTAAATCAATTAAAAAATTTAAACCTAGTAAAGTTCAATAAAAAAGGTAAATTTTACAAAATTTAATGTATGAAAATAAATTTTACATAACATTTCTAATAATTGGGCATCTTGAATTTGATGATCAATTCAAAATATCATTTCAATTCAAAAAGTTTATCTTAAGATATTAAAAAAAATCTTTGATTTAATTAAAATAATTTTATTGTAACATGATTAACATGCTATGTAGATTTAAAAAACAAAAAAAATTTTGAAAAAATATTTTCTCAATCCATTGTTAAAATCGATTTTTAATTTATTTTTGTGATTTTTTGTCAAGTTTATTTTCATTTTATTACTTGTTTCGAATTTATAATTTGAATTTCATTTTTAAATGCTAGATAAAAATACTTTTGAAATAAAAAAATTCAAATAAACTTTACAAAAAATCAGGTAATACATTTAAATATAAAAATCGATTTTAACAATGGATTGAGAAAATATTTTTTCAAAATTTTTTTGTTTTTTAAATCTACATAGCATGTTAATCATGTTACATTAAAATTATTTAAATAAAATCAAAGATTTTTTTTAATATCTTAAGATAAACTTTTGAATTGAAATGATATTTTGAATTGATCATTAACGTCAAGATGCCATTTATTTGCTTAGAAAAAAAAATATTTTTTCTCTATTTTAAAAAAAATATTACATTTTATATTTTGATCGTGATCTAAACTTCAATTTGCCATTTATTTGCTTAAAATTCAGTATAAAATTGTAAGATAAACATTTTTTTTTAAAAGAAATAAAATTTTGAAATTTTTTATTTAATTATTGAAAATCAAAATTTTTATAAACACAAACAAATCTAAATTCCAATAATCAAAACCTAGCATACTCTTATTGACTAAAATCATTATGTGAAAAAATTTTTTAAACATGAAAAAACGCATGTACCAAAAACAATAATTATAACAATGTTTCTCGTTTGACCAAACGCTGATTTGAGAGTATATTATTTGATCTCTCCAATAGACCAGTTGAGCTGGAGCACATAGGACAAACACTTGATTTCGAAAGCCAAAGTTGAACACAAATTTTGTGGTAGACATGCTCACATGAAGCCAATTTAGCTGCTTCGTCATCCATATCAAAACTAGACAAACAAATAAAACAGTTTGATTGTGCACTAGAATCTAAAGAGAAAGGCTGAGTTACATAAAAATTGTCATAGCTAAAAATTACTATTCAAATAGTCACTTGTAATGAGAAAACATTCATTCTTCAAATTAGATGTGGACACTGCTGTTTGATTCTTTTGTAACCTAGGGTGGATGGTTAGCATTCGATTCATTACTTCGCTTAGCATACTCTCAATAGTCTTAGAGTCATTGTCTAATTTTTGAGTCAACATTTCTTTGAAACATTCTTGTTCCGGACTCATTAGGTCTTTTTTGAAAATGCGCTCATCATCTTCCAATTCACTGTCCGAGTCATCACTCGAATTAAACTGGCTCTTTAAATCTTTAAATTAGTTTACACAAAATTGCTTTTTTTGGCACCAAGACTGAATTCACAAAAATGCCTCAAAAAGTATTTTACTAATTTAAAAAATAAAAAATTCTTAAAATATGCTTTTTAAATCATAAATAATGGGAAAATGAAAAATTATTTTCAAAGAAGTTCGATTGAATTTTATATGATAAAAATAAAGTAAACTTAGTTTGATTAATCATAAACTAATGTAGCATATATATTGAATTATTTGAAAAAATGGGCGCCTTTTTCTAAATTTGTATCGCCTAATAAAAAAAACACTCATTCTTTAAAAATAAAAGAAGACTTTGCCAATAATGATTGTTTATGCTCTATAATAAGTATGGCTTTAAATGTGAAAGAAATTAAAATAGAAAAGAGCTTAAAAATTTATAAAAGAAACAAAAAACATTTTTTTTATTGACTTGACTTTATTTTTTATTTAACAAAATAAATTAATACTGTTCACAAAAAAAAAATTTCCCCAAATTTCTCCGTGGTATATTTTATTTTCCGAATATTTTTCGGAAATTCCGCTTTAAGATCTTAATTTTAGAATTTTTTAAAAAAATTTTACGAAAAAATTGATGCAAAATTTCCTTATTCCGCTTTTTAGCGATAACCAAATATAAAAAATTTTTTAAAATTAAAAATCGCTTTCTTCTTTAATCTATAAAGCATTAAAATTAAATAAGTCCAAAAAAAAATAAAATTAATAGCAAAATGAATAGATTACATAAATAATTAAACTTCTCTATTCTCGATTTACTTCTTCATGAACCAACAAAAAACTCAACAATCTTTTATTATAATTATCCACACCTTGACTTGGTGACTATACTTTATTTTTATTTTATCTTATTTTATTAACTCTATTTTTTTTAATACTTTATTCTGAAGGAGCTCTAGCTCGGTACAGAAAACAAATAAATAAAATCTAATACCGGAAAGACTTTTTCTATTGTATTGGGCATTGTGAAATTTCATACAAAACTTCCAATACAAAAATAAAAAAATTTTATAACTTTTGTTCAAAATGTCAAAAACTTGTTCTGTAAATGGATCAAAGTGAAACAACTGTTGTTTCACCTTCTGCGGAAGTCTGCAAAATCTGTGTGAATTCTGCAAAATTTCACCCTATTTAAAAGTATTAAAAATAAAACGCAATTAATTTGCACAGATTTTGCAGACTTTCACAGAAGGTGAAACAACAGTTGTTTCACTTTGTTTCATTTACAGAACAAGATTTTGACATTTAGAACAAAAGTTAGAAAATTTTTTTATTTTTGTATTGGAAGTTTTGTATGAAATTTCACAATGCCATTGTATTGAAATTTTTTGTCATTTTTTAAAACATCCTAAATCAGCACGTCAAATTCTTTAAAAAAAAATTTTCATTTTCATTTCAATAGCTGATTTCCAAGTATCCTTTAAATATTAAAAACTTAAAATTTGTATTAGAACATTTGTTTGAAACTTACTAATGCCCTCACCTTTTACAATATTCAGCCCAGAGATGTTAGAAAGTCACAAGTCTTAAGTCAAGTCCAAGTCTGGACTTTAATTTTCTTCAATGTCAAAACCAAAGACTTAATATTAATTTTGACTTAAAAATGACATAATTTTTAAGTCAAAGTCACTAAAATAAAGTCCAAGTCCGGACTTAAAAAAAATTTAAAGTCTGTACTTGGACTTTAAAAGGCATTGATTTTTTGTACTTAAAACAAAATCAAAATATCAAAATTGTCCAAGCCTAAGTTCTGAAGGACCAAAACATTTTCTGTAAATTGAAGCAACTGATGCATCCCAGACTTGGAATTTAATTTTAATGACTTTGACTCATGGTTGTTTAAAAGCCACAAGTCTCAAGTCAAGTCCAAGTTCGGACCTTTTTTTATTTTTTTTCTAGAGTCCAAGTCAAAGAATTTTGTTTTAATTCATTTTTTAAAGTCCGGACTTTGACTTTATAATAACTACTTGGAACGGCAGAAAAATCATGTGGCCGCCAAAATAACTATCAGGAACGGCAGAAAAATCATGTGGCCGCCAAAATAACTTCCTGGAACGGCAGAAAAATCATGTGGCCGCCAAAATAACTTCCTGGAACGGCAGAAAAATCATGTTGCCGTTCCAAGAAGTTATTTTGAAACAGAGTAGTTTAACAGCCCCAAATTATATTCTGTTAAACTACTCTGTTTCAACCTTTGGTTGTGTGAATTCAATATTGGTGGCCTTTTTGAAGCTCTATTTACCAAAACCAGGCCGGATAGATTGGCCTGTAAGTCAAAGAAAAGACCGTCCTCGGATGAGTCCGAGTCCGACGAGCTGAAGTCAGGCGACCAGTCGCTGAGCTCGTGAAAATAAGAGCTTGATATGTCGCTGGCAAGACCAGTGCTGGTATTGGAAGAACACGAGTCTATTGACCTGCTCCTAGAGCGCTTGGCGCTGTTCAGCTTCAGATAGCTCGAGCTGGTGTTCTTGAGAAAATTGATTTTTTCCTCGACAGTCAAGTCTTCCAACGACTTGGACCGTCTGTTCCGGTAGTACACCGACTTGGCTCTCCTGATGCTTCTGTTGAACGACTTGTTCCGGAACAGTTTTCTCAGCTGCTTCTCGTACTCGCTGTTCGAAATGAGCTCGGAGTCAAGACTGGGCATGGACTTGGCATGGCTCATGCTGCGCTCGGCTCGCACAGGAACTTTTCTCAACTTGTCCTTTCTTTTGATCGACTTCAAGGTTGTCTTCTTCCATTCCGCATTGAGCTTGTTCTGGCTGAGACTCTCGACAGACGACGAATAGGTCAGGTTGTCGAATGCAATGCATGCTTCGTCCGCAATGCTCGAGTTGTTGCTCGAGCTGCTCACATTCAGACAATTGGTGGCGCTGGTTATGGACTTGATGTCTTTGAGCGCTTTGCGCAGAATAAAGCTCGCCTTCTGCAGGTCCTCGAATTTGTGCAGTTTGTCCAGTTGAATCTCGTTCATTGTTTCTATTTGCTTGGCTTCACTGACCAATTTGGAGCATCATTAGCAAACTTTTTTCTTTTTTTTTCTCTTTTTGTTCTACTCAAATTGTCGTGACAACACGCAGCGATTATCTTGACCAAGGCCTGCAATCTAAATGAGGGGTTTTTTCAATTTTTTAATTTTTTTCAATTTTTCAATTTTTCAATTTAACCTAAATTCGTCTCCTAGCTGTGATTTCAAGAGATTTTGAGTAAATTAAGCGAAAAAAAATATAAAAAAAAATGAAAAAAAATGTTTAAGTGTATCAATTGAATTGATTCAGTCAACGTTTTAACCTAGTTGCAGTGTTGGTTGTTTTCAGAGCGAAATTTATTGTTAAATTCGTTGAATGAGAGATGAATTAATTAAGAGTAGACTTAGTTAGTTGGCCATCAGACCCTACGAATTCCTGTCTGAATTGTAAACAGAGGAAAATATTGAAATGCATCCGATTCACTTGAATCAACAAGCTGGCTGAAAGTGCGCGTTTAAAATTTTTTAAATGGTCTTTAAATTGACTAAATTATTTTTTTTATGTTTTAGTTATTACAAATAAAATATTTAGAAAAAAAGTGTCAATCTTTTTTTATTCATAGGGCTAACTTTTTGCTAGACTCACCAAATTTCGGGAAAGTATTACGACTAGTTGATTTTGTTTGGACATTGGTGGAATGGCATATAACATAAAGTCCGGACTTTAATTTAAAAATAAAAATTTTTGTAAAAAAATTTAAAAAATTTGATATGAATTTATCAATGTTTTTTTGTTTTCAAAATAGTAGATAATTTTACTTTTATTAAAATTATAATTTTAATTATTAAAAATTTTATTAAATTAAATAAATGAAGTGTTAATCAGTCGACTACGATAAGGGCACTAGCCTGTTGATTCTTTTTTGAACTATTAACCTTTACCAATTTTTACGTAAATTTACATAATAAATTTTAAACTTTAATGATCATGTCAACACTGAAAAAAAATTTCAAATAATTTTTAAATAAACACTAGACGACATAATTTTTAAAACCCGATAAAAAAGATAAATTTTATTATTTTAATGTTTAATCTTGTCTTATTATGAAACTCAATTTTTGAAAAACTACAAAATTTTTAAGTCTTAAAATATTCTCTGGTCTGCCAAAATTTTTTTTAGATCATTTTTAATTTTTAATTTTTTTAAGTTAACTTTTAACAAAATCTATAATTTTTTAAAATTAGGAAATTTAGTTTGTGCTATCATTAATAGTTTAATTTTATGATAATGATTATAATATTTTAGATATTTGAATTTTTTAGAAAATTGTTAAATATTTGCTTAGATATTAGTTCTGAAAACTTACCGCTACTTAAAGTGTAAAAATAAATCTATGATAGCTCGTTACATATTTTTTTCTTTATTTTAAATCAGTAGTGTGAATGCAGCATCGTGCAACATTCAAAATTACTAATGATGTGAAAAAACGCTGTAAAATGCCCTACGCTAGAACATTTTAATTTAATTTAATTTCTGGTAAATTTGCAGAGTTGTACCAGAATATGTTAAATGATGCAGCTATGAATGTTGCACTATGTTGCATTCACAGAACTAATTTCTAGCTAATAGTTAAAATTGATATAGCAGAACATAGAATATATACAATAAAAAATGCAGAATATTTCGATCTTCAAAAATAAATCTTCTATTCCTTCTTGTAAAAAGCTAATTCATCAATAAATGAATAAGAAAAAAATTTAATAATCTCTTGAATAATAATCAATTGATTTTATAAGAGCAAGATAATATCAATTTAGTTTTAGAAAAAATCCGGTAAAGCCAGGAAATGCTCGAATCTTACAAGTCTATTAAATGTGTACAAAAATAGAACTAAAATATAATATTTTGAAAAATCTTAAAAGAGAAGAGTTTTATTTCTGCACAAAAAATCTGTTTTATTTCATCTTAAAAATTTGCGCTTCAAAATTTTTTATCAATATAAAATAATAAAAATTTTAAAAAAATTGTTTTTTTTTTTAAATAAATTTTATCTAGTTAGCATTTATATTGTTTAAATGTGATTGAAAATAAAGATAAAAATTATCTGATTTAAATTAAAGACTTTTAAGTTGAAAAATGTTGAACTGATACAAAAAAGAATTTTATCTTAATTTATTTATATTATTTTAAATTAGAACGACAATTTTTTTTGATAACTTTATTTGAGAATTTATCTGAATGAAACGTAAAAGATGACCGACAACTTTAGGGTAAAACACAAATTTTAAAAATAGCTAGTTACATTGAAATAATTTAAATATAAAAAAGTCTTCTTAACAGAAATTAAGTTGACCGTTGATGTTATTTTATTTTTAATTATTAAAAGCTCCAAGTCTGAAACAAAAATGATTTGTTGTTTTAAATTTTATTAAATTTCCTATTTTTTAGAATAAAAGAACTGTTGAAATGATCAACAACAAAAGGTAATTTAGAAGAAAATTTCTCGACAAAGCAAATATTACCTTCAAAAACATTCGATAAAAATATAAATATTATTCAGCCTGCTAGTTCATGTTTGACTTTAAAAATAATAATTTTTTTAATTTTTTTTTTTTAAAATTAAAATTTCCTGTCTGGGATACAATTCTAAATTCACTTCTATTCGGTTCATTCTTTTCTAAAATAAATCATTTTCAAAAAGTAGGCTTAAAAATTGAAATAATTCAAATCTGTCACAAAACAAAACTTTTTAAATACTGCAATCTGGTCCTGATTTAACTAAGCATTATTTTTTTGCCCTAAAAATAAATCCTTAAGTTTAATTAATTGTCTAATTAACCGTATAATTTAAAGAAAAAAAAGAAAACTTATTAAAGCCTTACGATTCCAATTAATGCTAGCAAATTTTTATTTTTAATTTTAATTTGAACAAAAAATTTTGACAATTTGTTCGATTTTTTAACAATTCAATAGAGTAACTACTCAAATCAACTTCTTAAAAATTAAAACCAAAATATGATACTAGTAAAAAATGTATCAATTTATAAAAAAAGTTTTGTCCTTTCTAGGTCAGCATAAATTTTTTCTTGCTTCTTAAATTTTGAATCAAAAAAATAAATGCCAAATAAAATTAAAGTATTTTATTTAATATTTATCTTTATATCCTTTATGATTTAGATAGCTCCGACTAGTGAAATTGATAAATTAAAAAAAATGTTAATCAAGATTTATGTCAAGTATAGCATTTTAATTAATTTAATCCCTAATTACACTTGGCACAAATATGCTTCCTAAAACTTTTCCACTTTAAATAGTTGTTTTTATAAACTTCTAAATTTCGATCCGAAATATCAGTTGAATTAAATAGTTTGGAAATTCTCCAAGTTTAAAATAATTAATTCATTAAATATTTGGATCAGGCTATGCTGGTTGTGAAGCATTATTTCTAGAATAGCTTCAATCAATGACAAAATTAGTTTCAAATAAAAGCTTGATTATAGACGAATGTAAATAAGAGCTGAAATTAGGTCTTCTAAATGACACATCCTATGGAGACTTGGAGCGATGATCAGTTGAAAATTTAGAAAAATTGGGTTAGTTTTTTTGTTTTAATAAAGTTTAAACTAGAGAGTAAATTTAATTACTTTTTTAATTTATAATCGATTTAATTTGGGTCCATTTTTCTTTGCTTCTTATTTAAAGTGTCTATTTGAGCACTTGATGTGTTACCTGATACTTTTGTTTTTCAAAAAAGTGACATCAGCTTGAACTAAAGAACATTTGAAGAATTTCTCTATTTGACTTCTTTTATATTTGTTAATAAATCTCACTCAAAATTAGACCATAACTTAATTAAATTTATTTTGAACAAAACGAAATTATTGTTTTCATTTTTTTTTAAATTTTTACATTTTTGAGTAAAAAAATAAAATTTGAATTAAAAATAAAGTTTGGAAGGAAAATTAAAATTTGAATTTTGGCTAAAATTTTACTCATGAATCATGATCATTAAATTATGAGAAAATTCCAATTATTTTACATAAAGTATTTTCGTATGTAAAACAAATATTTTAATTATACTCTACTATTTTTTTTCCAATTTTATTGAATTTTAATAAGAAATAAATGAATCAAAATTTAAAACGAACAATTTAAAAACATTAATATTATTCAAATTAAATTAAATTTTTTAAGTCTAAAATCGGTTTTAGAAAAATTTATCAGCCAAATTCACTCTTTTAAGAACTTTAATTTTTATGGATGAGTGAAATTTTACACAGCTTTTGCTATGACCGAATTTTGCTGATTCTATAAAAGTTTTAGACTTGATTTTAAAAAATTTATTGTATTTATTTATTATATATTATATTAAATTTCGAAATTATAATACCAAAAATTGACAAATGTGGCTTTTTAAAGTAATTTTGAATTTTATCGGTTACAATAATATTTTGAAAAAATTAACCTCCCTTTTGATTGACAATAGAAAGGCACTTTGGTTGAAATGGACCAAATAATCATTTTAATTGTTCACAATTAAGGCTCTCAATTTCCACAAGACTAAAATATTTTTTTAAAAGATCAAATATATAAAAGGATTTATGAATTTGTAAAGGTTTAAATTTAACATGTAATATGACTTCAAGATATAGGTTGTCTAAGAGGTAAAATTTTAAAAAATAAATGACCATCTAGAAAAACACAAAATTATTTAAACCCATTATTAAGAAGTCTAAGCATCTTACGGCAACTAAAAATTGTAGATATAAAATACAACTGATTTGAACGAATCTTACAGCCAAAAAATGTAAACCATATAAAAACTTTATTTTAGATTCAAATGCTAGATAAAAATTTTCTACTAGAATAGAATTTGTAAAAAATTTTATGAAATAAAGTAAAATACTGTATCGCAGTAGCTATTAGTACTATTATTAAATTATTTATCATTTTAAAAATATTGAAATTTGAATTTTTATAAAATCTAATATAAATTAAAAATTAAAAATTTAAAGTAAAAGAAATTCAAAACTATACATTTTGAATTGCCATACACTATATCATTGATTTAATTATTTAAAGATTTTAAAAAGATTATTTTTCACTTGTCTTTTTTTAGAGTAAATTTTTAATAAAATTAAAATAAAACGTAGCAAAAATTTTAATCAGAATTATCAAAAGCTTTTTAAATAAATAAAATAGAAATATTTTAAAACTTCATCACATTTTTCTAAACTCTTGAACAGAGATAATTTCTAAAAAACGGACCTGTTGTTTTTGGATAAAAAACCGACCCATACTTTTTCATACTACGGCTGAGAGCCGTCCTATGAGTATTTTATTCAATAAGATTTAATAAGCTTTCCAACAAAACCATAAGCTAAGCTCTAGGATTTTTGCTTCGTTCTAGTCATTTAAATTTAAAAAACTTAAAAAATTTAAAATTTATCACAGAAATTGTAGTTTTTTCAAAATAATTTAATTTTATTGAATTGGAAAAAAAGTCTAAGTGTATTTAGGCCAATGTTTTTGTTGAAAAGAAGCTTATTCAGACTCAAGCAAAAGTCCTAGAGCTTAGCTTATGGTTTTGCTGAAAAGCTTTTTAAAATTTGAGACAACTAATGAATGCTTACCAAAAAACTTAAAAACCTTTTTTTAATAATAATTTTTGAGCATGATCATTAAATTTTTATCCTAAACATATTTACCAATTTTTTTTGAATAAGAATTTGGCTTAAAAATTGTTTTGAAAAATATTATGAAAGATAGTTCATTAATTTATTAAAATTTTCATCTTTTGCTAACAAAGTCAGAGTTCTAGCTCACTAAGTATATTTTTGATCAAAAACCCTGACCAAATTGTCAGAAACCAAGAGATACTTACTCTTTTTTGGAATATCATTGATGAATATGTTAGAAAATGATATAATTATGCCTGATCCTTTCGGAAACCAACTCTGTAATAAAAGTTGACTGAGTGAGAGATAGTACATAAAAAAAAGACCTAGATAAAAGTCATACAAAAAAACATTTTTGCTGGGAAAGTTAAAAAATTTTATCTAAAATTTTTAAATAAATAATTTTTTTTTCAAAATCTTTAATTTATTAAATTTATTTTTTCATTTGAATTTATCTTGAATGGAACACACATAGTGACTGGATAATCTAGTTTTATTTTAGTTTGCTTTTTTTTTAAATAATAAAGAACTTGAAAAATACTTTAAAAATATTTAAATCTGCAAAATTCTTATCCAAAAAAAATAATTTGATCACTTGACTTGAATCATGTAACAAAAAACTTAAATGCATTGAGATTGCTTAATCTAACTTTAAAATAGGATAATCCAAGTTTCAAGCTAACATTAAGCTTCTATTTATAATTTTTTAAAATTAAAAAAAATTAAAAATGGATCCTCAAACTTCAAATGCAGAAAGTAAAGGATGTTTAATAAGTGCCAATGGATTCCGGCAAGAAATTCTTCTTTTAATCAAAAATTCAATTCCTTTAGTAAGCTTTGCAAAAATTAAAAATATTTTAATTTAAACTAATTGTTTCAGATCTTCAATAATTTCAGCCAAACATTTTTACCAATAGTAAGCCTGTTTTTTTGTGGTCATATCGGTCCAAATGAACTTGCAGCTGTAACTTTGGCCAACACCTTCATCAACATAGGTTCATTTTCGACCCTAGTCGGCTTGTCAAGTGCATGTGATACTCTTTTTCCTCAACTTTTCGGTGGTATGGACAAAAAAAAACTGGGTTTTGTCCTTCAAAAAGCCATCATTCTGTCTGTTCTCTCCTGTCTGCCCACATGTGGCATTTTACTCAATGTCAAAAATATTATGGCTCTATTCATTCGTGAAAAAATAATTATACAGTAATTAAAATATTTATTATTTAAAAGATGTATTTTTGAAGTTTTCATAAAATAATGATTTCCCTGGACATTTATCATTGCATAATTTTAAGGAACTTGAAGAATACATTTTGAAATTTAACAATAATGACTTTTTTTATTTTAATAAAATATCAAATCATGTTTTTTTAGATTAGCTGATAGATACATTGTAATTTTCCTTCCATCCATTTTAGTAAGTTTGCTCATTTAAATTTTATCCCAATAATTCCTTTCAGTTTTACAGTATATATATCATCCTACAAAAATACGTTCTATCACAGGTAAATTAATTGAAAATAAATTTAAACTAAATAATTAACTTCTCTTTTTAACTAGAACATATTTTATCCAATTTTGTACATAAACATTGTGGTCAATTTGTTGAATGTTGCATTTCATGGTTTTTTTATTAGTTACCTTGGTCTGGGAATTGAGTAAGTTTGATGATAAATTAAAAATAAAATTAGTATTAATTTAAAAAGCGGCGGAGCCATAAGCGTTGTGTTGTCAATTTTTTTAAATCTAATATTTCTTCTTTTCTACATATGGATGAGTAAATTATACCAACAAACTTGGTCTGGTAAGCTAAGCTCACCGAAAATTCTGGTTTAAAATTGACGAATGATTAGGTTGGAAGATCGATTGTTTATACGATTGGAATGATTATTTAAAATTGGCCTTACCAGGTTTTGCCATGCTGTTTTTTGAATGGACTAACTTTGAAATAGGAGTTATTGCTTCTGGAAAGTTGGGAAGAGACCAAATATCAGTCATGTCTATTGGAATTCAAACAATTTATATAGCTTTTATGGTACTTAAATAAAAAAAAATCAGCCTATTTAAATATTTATTTTTTGTTTAGATTCCGCTTGGAATTGGTAAACTAGACTTTTAAAATTTTCAAATAATTAATTTAAAACTTTAAGCAACTGCTGCAAATATCAGAATCGGACAAGTTTTTTATTTTATTGCTAATAAGATAAAAACTTAATTTTTCTAATTTTTAAATTTAAGCTGCTAGGCCAAAATTCGCCGAACAAAGCCAAATACTCGTGCAAAATTGGATTTTTAATAGCTTGTATAAAATGTTAAAAAATTTATTTGTAAAATTACATTTTTTATTTTAGTTGCATCATCTTTGATGACAGGTATGACCATATTGGTTTTTTCTAACCATATTCCACTAGCTTTTACCAAAGACCAGTAAGATTTAAAAATAAAAAAAAATTAAAAATAACTTTTTTTACTAAATAAGATTTATTATCAAAAATACGGCAAGTCAACTTAAATTTATAGCTTTCGCTCATCTTTTAGACGCACTTCAGGTATCTTGTCAATAACTAAAAATTTTAATAAAGATTAAAAATAAAATATTTCAAGGGATATGGCGGAGGGGTTTTAAAAGCAACCGGACTTCAGTTTTATGGTTTTTTAATGGTCACATTATCTTTTTACGGAGTTGGAATACCAGTTGGAATTTATTTGCTCTTAAAAACTGATTTTAAAGTGACCGGATATTGGATGGGTTTCGTAACTGCTGCTATTATTCTTTTGGCTATGCAGGGCGTTTTTATTCACAAAATTGACTGGGTCAAAAATGCTCAAAAAGCATTTGATCGTTCACTTGAAAAACCTGTTAAAAGTGTTACAAGTGAATTAAGGGAAGTTAATGAACCTCATGAGATGGTCCTGGAAAAACCATCAAACAAAAATTTAATTGAAAAAATATCAATTTGTTTAACTTTATTTGGAATATTTGTGTGTTTACTATTGAGCAGGAACTTGGTTAGAGTAAAGGAAGAAGTCATCAGAACAAGTTTTTTGCTTAATGCTACTTTGCCTTCAATCACTAAAAATTTGTGAATTAAATTTTATTTTTAACAAACTTTAAAATAAATAATTTTTATTTAATGTATATTTTTGGAGAAATCAATTGGCGCCGTGGCTTAGTGGCTAAAGCGCCTGTCTAGTAAACAGGAGATCCCGGGTTCGATTCCCGGCGGTGCCTTTTTTAAAGAATTTTTTTTTAGCTTATTGATTAAGTTAATAATCAAATATTGATAAAAAAAATGAAATCTATTTTTTGAAAAAAAAAGTCTTAAGAAAAAATACTTATTATGAATTATGTAAAATTAAAAATTAAAAAGTCCCCATTATTTAGTAAATCAGAATCTGTTCACAATTTTAAAAATTTTATACTAATTTTTTATCAGAAGGATTTTTAATATTTATTGTCATCAATTAAAATAAAGTATGAAATTTATACAAATTAAAATTGATTTTTTAAATTTTCTTTTCATGTATTTTAATTTTTTTATCTATCGAAAAAACAAAATCATTTTTACAGCACGTTTCTAAACAAAGTTGACAGTTTTTAGAGCATTGTTTTAGAAGTTCAATCACATAGCTAGCGCAGTGCTCTCTTTTATCAAATGTTTTAATAAAATGTGTAGCAAATATTTTAATTTTCAATAAAAAATACTAAAAAATACAAGGATTTTTATTTTATAAAGATCAACACTTTAATCAAGTTCTGCTTTTATTTAAATTTTATTAAGGGGTTCGAGTAAAGCAAGCTAAATCTACTTTTCTTATATAAAATTTAAACTTAAAATATTATTTTAAAACTTGTTTTTTGATCAATTTTTGAACCAAAATTACTTTTTCATTATTCGAAAAATTTTTTATTTAACTAAACCAGCAAGCCTCTGCATATAGATTACGAATTTATTTTAAATGCTATTAAATATCATGTAATTTCGCAAAAAAAATAATTGTTGCTTTTTCTACTGAAATATTTGTACGAAATTAGACAATTAAAAATTTAATTCAAGCATAAAAGAATAAATTTATTTATCTCTAGAATTAATTTTTTTGAATTTCAAGTTTTATTTCGACTGTTCAAAGTCTAAATAATTTCTATAGAAAAAAGAATTAAAAAAAAGGCACCGCCGGGAATCGAACCCGGGATCTCCTGTTTACTAGACAGGCGCTTTAGCCACTAAGCCACGGCGCCAATTGATTTTCAAAAAATTAAAATTTGATATCAATAAATAAGAATAAATTTAAAACATAATTTTACCTTGCAAACTAGTCATTGCTTTTGACCCCTAAAAAATAAAAAAAAATAATCTTTTTAATTTAAAAAAATTAATTTTTTTTTAATTCACGTTCATAGCATCGACCATTTTGAAAGAGTTTGCTGTAAGTGATGATGAAAACTATTAATAATGCTAACAAAAAAAATTTCCTTTAATCTTTAAATAAAAGTGTCTCTATTGTTTTTTGAATTCTAATTAATTCTTGAAATGATTTTTTTTAAACTGGTAATCATCTTTATTTATTTTTTTATGAATATTTTAAAACGAGCTTTAATAAGAATATTAAAAAGAAGATATCTTTAAGGATTTATCTTACTTATTCGAACCATGTTTTTCAAGCTAGTTAAAAATGTTAAAAACAAATATTTAAAAACAAAATTTAACAAGCTGATCTCTTAAATTCAATGAATATTTTTCTTTAAAAAATATTTTGAAATATTTGTTTTATAGCTTAAAATTATTCTATATATTAACCACTTTGTATATAATTTAATGAAAAAAAATATAATCTAAAGATGAAAAATACAAAAATTGTCCTTTTCTTTATAACTCTGGGTATTTTAATAAATTTCATAATTTTTTAACTTAAATTTATTTTAATAGCTCACTTAAGCCAATTTGGCACAACATTAGAATGCTATTCTTGCACTGGAAATGCTTGTGATGATGCTAAAGAGTGTGAGCCGAATGAACAATGCTCAAAAACTATTTCAATCTCGTTCAAAAACTTTCTAACCACAACAAAAAGTTGCTTGGCCAACTGTAAAGAAAAATTTTCCTTCTACAATAAAGAATTTGGTTCAACAGAAAATACATGGTGTTGTTCAACTGATTTATGTAATTCTTCACCGAAAAAAGAAATTTTTTTTTCATTTGTAATTCCTTTTATTCTTTTAAAACTAAATTTTTTAAATTAATCAGCCCATAAAATTATTACAAAGTCTATAGTATTAATATTCATAATAAAGATTTTATATTTTTAAAAAAATTAAAAAAAAAAGGCACCGCCGGGAATCGAACCCGGGATCTCCTGTTTACTAGACAGGCGCTTTAGCCACTAAGCCACGGCGCCAATTGATCTATTAAATTTAATAAAAATGAAAATGGTCTTCTAAGTCACACAGTAATTAAAATTACTTTTTAATTAACTTAATTTATTTTTATCGTCAAAATATATTTAGAATTTTCTTAACAACATATTTTTTCTACAAATAATTTTTAAAAGATATCTATAATTTCAAAATTAGCGCACAAAAAAATTTCCAAGCTTTTTGGAGTCAACTTTAATCTATAAGTTATTTTTATATATTCAAAAAGAAATGTCACTGTCAATTTATAAAAAGTGTCATTTTGTTAAATTACTTGGGAAATGATAAAATAGAAAATAAATTGTATATCCACATTAGGCAAACCGAGTGCTTTCTTTTGGGCATAGTTAAGGATTTATAAAGTGCTCTTTTGCTATGAGATGCTCTTTTTGAAAAGCTGAGTTCAAGTTTGGCTTGAAATGTAATGGGAAGATTTTTCAATAAAAAATTTGATAAAATTAATTAAATTGTTTTGTTTAATTTTTGTAAAATTTAAATTTTTACAAATTTTTTAAAAAATGAAAATTAATTTCTGCGCGGAAAATTTAAAGCTTTTCAATTAACTTTTGGTAAAAACATTAAAAAGTAGTTATTTTGATTTTTTTCGAATTTTTAAAATGAAAACTTGTCAAAGAAAAAAGGAAAATTTTATTATTTGCCGAGTCATTTTACAAAATGACACGAATGACAAGTCTTAATCTGGTATGGAAAAAAAATAAGTGGAACACAATACCAATTCACATTCTATCAGTACGGCTAAGAAAAGAAATCGTCAGATGTTGCAACCAACTTCACGAATTTGGATTCATTTTTTAAAAAAGCTTCAGGGTGCCTTTAAAACGCTTCTAAAAAGAATAGTCATGGCTACTCGAAATTTAATATCGCAAAAAAAAATTAAAAAATTACCTCAAATTTGATAAAATTAACATCTAATTCAAATAAATATAGAAATAAATTTTTTTTTAAAATAAAACGCAAAAAATATAAGCTATCTTAAATTTATAAAAATTTCGAGTAATTATATTAAAATGTATAGTTATTTGTTAAAACTTAAGGAAATAATTTAATTTTTTTACAACATTAAGCTTATTAAGCCATTTAAAAACGAGTTATTCAATTATTTCTAACTTTTTCAAATTAAAATAAAACAAGAAGATAGCATTATTATATCTGAAGAGTTATTAGAATTGAATTGAAATTGAAATCTTTGAAGATTTTGCTGCACCATAAATCTTAATTTTTTTAAAAATGAATTTTATCCATTTTATTACCTTATGTTTTTGAGCCTTCATTCTAGCGTGATATCTCATTGACCAAAAATTTATCCGAGAGAGTAAGAAGGGGGATCCTCTGGGGGTCGGTTTTAGTGGATTTTGAGGAAATACGTTCCTGATATCTATTTTGATCTTTCTAGAGCAATTAAGAGCTTTTTTGAGACAAAAATTTGTTTCAATTTTTCTTAAAAAAAAGTTAGAAAATTAATGTATTAATTCGAAAATCATATTTTAAATAAGCCCAAATCTTATTTTAACTTTAATTCACTTTAAAATAAATGAAAAAAATTTCAAAGCTGATGAAGTAAATTTAAAAGAGAGTTAAGACATTTCATGAAAGACTAAAAAGCTGAAAAGTTTGTATAATATAGCGATAAACACAAAGAGAACAAAAATAAGAAAAGGATCATAAATTAAATAATAAATATAAGTTCAACTATAAACATTTTTTATGATATAATTTTTTACTTGGACATAAAGTGGAACAAGACGTAGAAGTTATCATTTATTTAAATTTAGTATTTAAAATTAAAACAAAGTAAAAAGTTTAAAAAAATTTTATTCCAAAAATAAAATGAAAAATAATAAAATTTTCATTGAATTTTCCAGATTGGAATTCAAATTGACGCCGTTTAGACTAATTCTTAAAAATCAAAATTAATTGTTAAATAAAAAAAATACCAGGGTTGTTTAAAAGTCACATATTTAAGTCCAAGTCATTAAAAAAAATAGTCCATTTCGAGATTTTAAAATTTTTTTTAAAAAGTCCGAGCCAAATGAATTTTTTTCCGTTTCAGGTAGTAAATGTAGCGGCCAAGATATAGTCAAATTCACTAAAA